>CM060987.1:208674612-208802112 GCA_030765065.1 Deroplatys truncata
ACTCTCTCTCTCTTACACACACACTCTCTCTCTTACACACACACTCTCTCTACACACACTCTCTCTCTTACACACACTCTCTCTCTACACACTCACACTCTCTCTTACACTCACTCTCTCTCACTTACACTCTCTCTCTCTCTCTTACACACACACTCTCTCTTACACCACACACTCTCTCTCTTACACACACACTCTCTCTCTACACACCTCACACACACTCTCTCTTTACACACACTCTCTCTCTTACACACACACTCTCTCTCTCTCTTACACACACAATCTCTCTCTCTTACACACACACTCTCTCTCTCTTACACACACACTCTCTCTCTCTTACACACACACTCTCTCTTCTCTACACACACACACACTCTCTCTCTTACACACACACTCTCTCTTACACACTCATCTCTTACACACTCTCTCTCTTACACACACACTCTCTATCACCACACACACTCTCTCTCTCATACAACACACACTCTTACACACACACTCTCTCTCTTACACACGACACTACTCTCTCTTACACACACACTCTCTCTCTCTTACACACACTCTCACTCACTCTCTCTCTTACACACACACTCTCTTCTTACACACACACTCTCTCTACACTCTCTCTTACACACACTCTCTCTCTCTACACACACACACACACTCTCTCTCTTACACACACACACCTCTCTCTCTACCTCTCACTCTCTCACACACACTCTCTCTCTGTACACTCTACACACACACTCTCTCTCTTACACACACACTCTACACACACTCTCTCTCTCTTACACACACACTCTCTCTACACACACACTCTTCTCTCTTACACACAAACCCTATCTACACACTCTCTCTCTCTTACACACACACACTCTCTCTCTTACACACACACTCTCTCTACACACACTCTCTCTCTTACACCACACACTCTCTCTCTCTTACACACACTCTCTCTTACACACACACACTCTCTCTCTTACACACATCACTACTCACACACACTCTCTCTCTACACACCACTTACACACTCACTCTCTCTTACACACAACTCACTCTCTCTCTTACACACTCTCTCTTCTCTCTTACACACACACTCTCCACTTCTCACACACTCTCTCTTCTCTACACACACACTCTCTCTCTCTTACACACACACTCTCTCTTACACAGCACTCTCTCTCTTACACACATACACACACTCTCTCTCTCTCTACACACACACGCTCTCTCTACACACAAACAACACACACTGCTCTCTCTCATCACACACTCACTCTCTCTCTTACTTACACACACACTCTCTCTCTCTTACACACTACACACACACTCTCTCACTCTTACACACACACACTCTCTCTCTTACACACACATCTCTCTCTCTCTTACACACACACTCTCTCTTACACACACACTCTCTCTCTCTTACACACACTCTCTCTATACACACACTCTCTCTACACACACCTCTCTCTCTCTCTCTCTTACACACACACTCTCTTCTTAACACACTCTCTCTCTCTTACACACACACACACTCTCTCTCTCTTACACAACACACTCTCTCTCTCTTACACACACACTCTCTCTCTCTTACACACACTCTCTCTCTTACACACACACTCTCTCTCACACACACTCTCTCTCTTACACACACTCTCTCTTACACACACTCTCTCTCTCTTACACACACACTCTCTCTCTACACAAACACACACACTCTCTCTCTCTTACACACACACTCTCTCTCTTACACACACACTCTCTCTCTCTTACACCACACTCTCTCTCTCTTCACACACTCTCTCTCTCTTACACACACACTCTCTCTTACACACACTCTCTCTCTCTTACACACACACTCTCTCTCTCTTACACACACACTCTCTCTCTCTTACACACACACTCTCTCTCTTACACTACACTCACTCTCTCTCTTACACACACATCACATCTCTCACTTACACAACACACACACTCTCTCTTACACACACACACTCTCTCTACTTACACACACACACTTCTCTCTCTCTTACACACACACTCTCTCTCTCTCTTACACACACACTCTCTTACACACTCCTCTTACACACACTCTCTCTCTCTTACACCACTCTCTCTACACACACTCTCTCTCTTACACACACACTCTGTCTCACTCTCTCTTACACACACACTCTCTCTCTTACACACACACTCTCTGTCTCTTATACACACACTCTCTCTCTCTTACACACACACTCTCTCTCTTACTACACACACACTCTCTCTCTTACACACACACTCTCTCTTACACACACACTCTCTCAGCTCTCTCTACACACACACTCTCTCTCTACACACACTCTCTCTTACACACACACTCTCTCTTACACACACTCTCTCTTACACACACTCTCTCTCTCTTACACACACACTCTTCTCTCTACACACACACTCTCTCTAGACACACTCTCTCTCTTACACACAAACACACACACTCTCTCTCACACACAAACACACACACTCTCTTACACACAACACACACACACCTCTCTCTCTCTTACACACCACACTCTCTCTCTCTTACACACAAACACACACTCTCTCTCTCTCTTACACACACACTCTCTTCTCTCACACACAACACACACACTCTCTCTTACACACACTCTCTCTCTTTCACACACACTCTCTCTTACACACAAAACACACACACTCTCTCTCTCTTACACACACACTCTCTCTCTCTTACACACACACACACACTCTCTCTCTTACACACACTCTCTCTCTCACACACAAACACACCACTCTCTCTCTTACACACAAACACACACACACTCTCTCTCTTACACACAAACACACACACTCTCTCTCTCTTACACACAAACACACACACTCTCTCTCTCTCTTACACACACACTCTCTCTCTCTTACACACACACACACACACTCTCTCTCTTACACACACACACACTCTCTCTCTCTCTCACACACTCTCTCTACTACACACTCTCTCTCTTACACACACACTCTCTCTCTCTTACACACACACACTCTCTCTCTTACACACACTCCTCTCTCTCTCTTACACACACACTCTCTCTCTTACACACACACACTCTCTCTCTCTTACACACACACTCTCTCTCTCTCTTACACACACACTCTCTCTCTCTTACACACACACTCTCTCTCTCTTACACACACTCTCTCTCTCTTACACACACACTCTCTCTCTCTTACACACACACTCTCTCTCTACACACACTCTCTCTCTCTTACACACACTCTCTCTACTCTCTCTCTCTTACCACACACTCTCTCTCTCTCTTACACACACACTCTCTCTCTCTCTTACACACACACTCTCTCTCTTACACACACATCACTCTCTCTCTTGCACACACACTCTCTCTCTCTCTTACACACACACTCTCTTACACACATACTCTCTCTCTCTTACACACACACTCTCTCTCTCTTACACACACACACTCTCTGTTACACACACACTCTCTCTCTCTTACACACACACTCTCTCTCTTACACACAAAAACACACTCTCTCTCTCTTACACACAAAAACACACTCTCTCTCTCTTACACACAAAAACACACACTCTCTCTCTCTTACACACACTCTCTCTCTCTTACACACACACTCTCTCTTACACACAAAAACACACACTCTCTTTCTCTTACACACACACTCTCTCTTACACACACACTCTCTCTCTTACACACACACACACACACACACTCTCTCTCTTACACACACTCTCTCTCTTATACACACACTCTCTGTTACACACACACACACTCTCTCTCTCTCTCTTACACACAAACACACACACTCTCTCTCTTACACACACACACTCTCTCTCTCTCTCTCTCTCTCTTACACACACACACTCTCTCTCTCTTACACACACTCTCTCTCTCTCTCTCTCTCTTACACACACACTCTCTCTCTCTCTTACACACACACTCTCTCTCTTACACACTCTCTCTCTCTCTTACACACACACTCTCTCTCTTACACACTCTCTCTCTCTCTTACACACTCTCTCTCTCTTACACACACACTCTCTCTCTTACACACACTCTCTCTCTCTTACACACACTCTCTCTCTCTCTTACACACTCTCTCTCTTACACACACCTTCTCTCTTACACACACACTCTCTCTTACACACACTCTCTCTCTCTTACACACACACACTCTCTCACTTACACACACACTCTCTCTCTTACACACACACACTCTCTCACTTACACACACACTCTCTCTCTCTTACACACATTCTCTCTCTCTTACACACGAACACTCTCTCTTACACACACACTCCCTCTTTCTCTCCCTCTTACACACACTCTCTCTCTCTCTTACACACAAACACACACACACTCTCTCTTACTCACACACTCTCTCTCTTACTCACACACTCTCTCTCTCTCTCTCTTACACACAAACACACACACACTCTCTCTTACACACACACTCTCACTCTTACACACAAACACACACACACTCTCTCTCTCTCTCTCTTACACACAAACACACACACACTCTCTCTTACACACACACTCTCTCTCTTACACACACACTCTCTCTCTCACATATGCACGCACACACACTCTCTTTCTCTTACACACACACACTCTCTCTCACATATGCACGCACACACACTCTCTCTCTTACACACACACTCTCTCTCACACATGCATGCACACACACACTCTCTCACACACACACGCACACTGTCTCTCTCTCTCTCTCTGTTATCCTCCATGGTGTAGTGGTTACCATGCTAGCCTCTAGTTCCTCAGGTCGCTGGTTCAAACCTGGTGGAGGGCGATGGATTTTTTTGAGTGTAAAAACCCTTAGCATGGCCACCTTTGGAAGCAAAGTAAAGCCAGTGGTCCTGTGTCATACATTTACGGCACGTAAAAGAACCTCAAGCCTGATACAGAGGTCTCTGAGCAAAATTACCAGTCTTTCACACCCAGCATAGAATGGAACGCTAAGAACTTAAAGAGCATCCACAGATAAAGTTCAATTCTCTCTCTTGGTATTAGTGCTCCTCTAAATGGGAAGGTTATTCATACATGTGTAAATTTGTTCATCAAGGGATGATGAACACTTGTGCTTTTTGTTGCTGTTTTAACAAGTTTTCTTTTATTTTTTCAGCAGCTGCAGCAACATGGTAGGGCTAGTACAAGACTGTGACCTAGATGACAATGCTGTTGTCATCAGTGGGATGAGTGGAAGGTATCCCCTGTCCAGAAACGTCAGCGAGTTTGAGGAAAATCTTTTCAGTGGCAAGCAGCTGGTTACACCGAAGGAAGATCATATATGGGTAAACAGTAAGTAATTTTAATTAATGGGATATGTTCAAAAACAATAGAATGCATTTAAATGAGCAAGAAATAAACACATATATGAATATCTGGGAAATCATTGATGCATCAAAAAATGGCACTGGGGATTAATTGATCTGCATCATTTACCCTCTAGCTTCCCAATATAAAGTCTATAAGTTATCACTTTTAAGGGCTTTGCATTTGGTGAGATATTGTTCGTTCAGGGTGACATCTTCTTCACAGAGAGTGTAGGTAGGCATCCTATCTTGTAGAGATGTTCTGCGAGGCAATCGTGGCCAGTTGCCATTGTAAATAAGGCCACTGCAGTCTTCCTTGGCATTTTTTGTATATCAACTCTATCTTTACTATTCTTATAATCTTTATCCTTTAATTTATCTTCTTCATCAGGCCTCTGCTGTCTTTTGAAATGTTAAAAGAATGGCTCCAAATGTATACAGATGGATCCCTCATCAATAAAAAAAATGCCGGTGCAGGAGTATACTGTAAACATTTTGCACAGTACCTAACATTAGATGAAACGTCAAACCACTATGATGGAGAATTAACAGCTATAAAAGCAGCATTACAGAACATTTTATATAGACCATACATAAAACAAAAAATAGTCATCTTATCAGACTCAAAATCAGCCATAGATTGAATACTAAATTACAATAATGAAACAACAAGGAATATTGAAGAAATAAGAAGCCTAATTAAAGCAGTTGAAACTAGAAATCATGTCACTCTACAATGGATCCCAGCTCATGTCGGACTTTTGAGCAATGAACATGCGGATCAATTAGCAAAGAAAGGTGCAATACAACAAATAAAACCTGTAGGACAAATAGAAATAGATAAACAATTAAATAACATTAAACAAAAAAATGTATTAGACATAAATTGTATGTTTTAACAAGATGTATATTTTGTCTCTTATGGTTTACAGATATACAAAGTTAAATTAAAATGAAGAGGACTTCACAGGGTATTCCCAGAAAATTCAAATATATATATTATTTCTTATACAAATCTTAAACATACAGTATTTTAGTCTAAATCATTAGAGCCATTTTTGAGAAAATAAAAAATATATTGAAAAATGTTTCATGTAGAGGGTGGGTGGAGGGATTTTTTTTAAAAATCTTTGTTGCATCCGCATCTTTGGAATATACTGAACATAAATATGTAGTAAGTTTCATTTTAATCCGACTTTTTGTTACTTTCTGTACCACGTACGTAGTATTCCACCCAAAAATTTAATACTAATATTTCACTAGGAATACATTTTTTGAGACCCCCTGAATCCAAAAAAAGCATTCTTAGAAAAAACAAAAACGTCCATGTGTGTGTCTGTGAACAGCATAACTCAAAAATGAGAAGTTGAATAAATACTAAATTTGGTGTTTAGTTTCAGTCCTTCCAAAGATGCAACATGAAGATTTTAGAGAAAATTCCCCTGGCCCAAACTACCCTTACACGGAACATTTTTCAAAATTTTTGATTTTATAAAAAATGGCTCTGATTTTGATTAAAATGCTGTATATGAAGATATTCACATGACAAATAAAATGTATATGTTGGATTTTCTGGGAATAGTCTTCATTAGGAAGGAATCTTGTAAACATGAAGTGATAGATGAAAACGTACCACACAAAACAGTAAAACACAATTTATTTCAAATAACTTTTTTGTGGCATCAGCCATTTCCAAGATATGCGATGTTATTGGTTCGAATTGTTCAATACCTGGTCATTCTTTTAAAGTCCTATTGATTGACATTTCTCGCGATGTCATGGAATCAGTATAGAATTTTAAGTCCAGCATATAGCGTCCAGTTGTTAAACATTTGACTATCGCTGTTCTCTTTGTATCTACAGAATGTAATAGAAATGTACGGCACAAATTGCAGGACACATTCCTCACACGTAGATGAAGAAATTATGTTATATGAACATAGGTCTGGTAGCGCTTTGTTACCATGTTACAACTCATATTAATCATGGGAAACACACAAGAATAGAATGTACCAGCATACCACATGCAACTCTTTCTCACAGGAGATGTTTAATATGCCCTCCGTGAGCATTGATACATGCAATAATCCGCCATCATAGTGAATCCCAGATGTGCTGATGTATCCCTGGAGTATTGCATATCATTTTGCAGCCTTCCATAATACAGGCACAGAGACTGAACATCTCATACTGGGGTTCGATACACAAGAGCTTTCAAATGCCCCACAAATAAAAGTCCAGTGTGTTTAGGTTCGGGGAGTGTGGAGCCCAGGCAATTGGTCCACCTCTGCCTATCCATCTGTCACGGAATATATTATTTAGAAGCCGACGGACATTAACAATAAAATGAGGAGGTGCTCCATCGTGCATGAAGTGCATGCTTTGTTGCACAGCTGAAGGCACATCTGCTAACAGATCAAATAGAACATTCTCTATGAAATTATGGTAACTTTGTCCATTGAGCCTGGGTGGAAGAACATGAGGCCCTACCAAATACTCACCAACAATGCCGCCCAAATATTGAAGAAAATCTTTGTTGATGACTTGCTTCAACAGTTGCATGAGGATTGACATCAGCCCATACATGCCGATTGTGATAATTTACAATCTGATCTTGTTGAAACAACGCCTCATCTGTGAACAGCACTGTTCCACTAAAATTAAGGTTGACATTTTGTTGCATAAACCATACACAGAAGCGTACCTGTGCAGGAAAATCAGCTGCTGATAGTGCCTGCACACGCTGTAAATGGTATGGATACAGCCGAACGTCGTGTAACACTCGCCAGACAGTCAACATTCATTGTTGCAGCTACTTGTCTTGTACTGACACTAGAGTCTGACACTGCCTGAAGAATTGCTGCCTCCCGTTGCGGGGTCCTCATCCTTCTAGGTCTCCCCCAGTTGCGAGTATCAGACTGAAATGCCCCATGTTCCCCAAGATGACGATCAATGGCTTCAAATGTTTACCTCTAGTGGCACCTTCGTCCTGGAAATCTCTCCCGGTACAAACATTGAGCGGAAGCGCCATTGCTGTCTGCTAACCCATACATCAAATGGGCATCTACCATCTCTGCATTTGTGTACACTGCCATTGCACGAGTCAAGTCTGTGATCAACTCTACTACTATGTAGTAACCCGTGTGCTTGCCAAGGTGGTACTGCTCACTAGAACAGTTGATGTTACCTGTAAACAGCAATGATGTAAGTTGCGTGGCAACAGGGACATGTAAAACTAAACACTGGCAGTGCACTAACGATATTGACAACGTAACCAAGAGTGCATGTTCCCCATGATTCTAACGTTCTGTTCGTGTGTGTTTCTCATGATTAATGAGTTGTAACATGAAAACAAAGCATTTCCAGACCCATGCTAATATAACATAAATTCTTCATCCACGTTTGAGGAATGTGTCCTGGAATTTGTGTCATACATTTTTGTTACATTTTGTATAATGAACTGTATAATGTAGCTATTTCCAAAAATGTTTAACTGGATTAAAATGAAGTAGATATGAAAATAAACTTTTGTAAGAATAATTTGTATATCCACTAATAAAGGAAGAGGGTAAAGAAAGTCATGTGAATGTAACACATCAGAATTTCTTTATAGTTATGTTATTCACAGACAGACACACTCACTTAATGGTTTTACTGTAAATGCTTTGTTTTTCTTTATTTTCTTTCTTTCTTCTTTTGTTTTTAATATATTTGGGGGACCTCTGCCTATTATGAGCTGGAGAAAGTAAAAAATAGGGTGAAGTTACATTAATGATTTGCAAATGAGTTTAAAAGAATGAACATTTGGCAATGGCTTGGTGCTTAAAATATTGCCTTTAATGTATATGTATATTCATTAGCACAAATAAGTAATGCCATATAATTTGTTTTTCAGATGCATTTGGGGTTCCAAACTACGTGGGTCAGATTTATGATAAAAACAAGTTTGACTTTTCATTCTTTGGGTTTCCTCTGAAGCTAGCAGAAGCCCATGATCCTGCAGTGCGTATAGCATTAGAAGTTGCTTATGAAGCTGTCACTGACGCTGGTAAGTAAATGTGCTGCAATGTTCACTATTCCTCAAAGAATAACATCTCTTGTAACTTTTGATAAACAGAATGTAAATAACAACAGCTTGTTTGAGACATTTTTAACCTTGAACAAACACAGAACAGACAAAAAGTCAGAAAGAAAACAAACAATGTATGTGACTGTTCTGCACATGCATCAGTGTTTAATAGTAAGTGGATATTCCAAACTACAAGATTCGTATGTAAATATAAATGCAAAACAAACTTTTGAATGATGCATACCTATAAACCCGGGACGAAGCATGTATACACTGGTTTCACAACTATGAAACTAACCATGCTTGTTAGCAGAGTCGTCTGTTTCTGTCTCGTACAAGCTCTACCTTTATACATAAATACATACATTTTGATATTAAATTTACAAACAGTTGCTTTTGTCCACTTCCTCACTGTACTTTCTTAAAGAAGCTGTGAGGACTGAGTATTTAAATCCTCTTAGCATATTTACCAACTTCCTGGAATTTAAATCTCTAAAACTATCCCTTGTCCAGCAAAGCATAATAATTTTTCAGTGGCATGAAATTTAGATTGCCTAAAATGCACAAAAATTCCATGTAAAATAAATGTGAATTCTGTTTAATAAAAATCCTTGAAGATCTGGTCTGTCATCTTACATGCTGAAATTCTTCCTGGTATCACAACAAACATGTATTAAAGCAAAGAATATCACTTCCTTGGCTATACAAATATTTCTACTCCATATTTTATGCCTCATGACATTAACTATAAAAAAAAACTCACAAAAAATGGGAAACTTATCTCTTGCAGTCATAGAATATGAATAGGATAAACAATTTACATAAGGAAGTAGACGTCCATTGCTGAATGTTTGCACCCTGGTTACTAGTGGTCACTAGTGGTGCACGCTATGTGTAGCCCAGAGAAGGGGTACTATAATCATGATGAAGAATAGAAACACAGATACGTTCTGGCCTATCATAGCACTGTATACCATTTACAAGATAACACTAGTGGTGGTATACATTTTGTTGCAGCCCAGTGAAGAGGGACCATGCTCATGATGAAGGATAGAAACACAGATAAGTTCTGATCTATCATAGCACTGTATACCATTTACTAGATGTCACTAGTGGTGGTATACATTTTGTTGCAGCCCAGTGAAGAGGGACCATGATCATGATGAAGGATAGACACACAGATAAGCTCTGGTCTATCATAGTACTGTATACCATTTACTAGAAGTCACTAGTGGTGCATGCTATGTGCAGTCCAGTGAAGAGGGACCATGATCATGATGAAGGATAGGCACACAGATAAGCTCTGGTCTATCATAGTACTGTATACCTTTTACTAGAGGTCACTAGTGGTGCATGCTATGTGCAGCCCAGTGAAGGGGGACCATGATCATGATGAAGGATACACACACAGATAAGCTCTGGTCTATCATAGTACTGTATACCATTTACTAGAGGTCACTAGTGGTGCATGCTATGTGTAGCCCAGTGAAGAGGGACCATGATCATGATGAAGGATACACACACAGATAAGCTCTGGTCTATCATAGTACTGTATACCATTTACTAGAGGTGACTAGTGGGGTGCATGCTATGTACAGCCCAGTGAAGAGGGACCATGATCATGATGAAGGATAGACACACAGATAAGCTCTGGTCTATCATAGTACTGTATACCATTTACTAAAGGTCACTAGTGGTGCATGCTATGTGCAGCCCAGTGATGGGGGACCATGATCATGATGAAGGATAGACATACAGATAAGCTCTGGTCTATCATAGCACTGTATACCAATTACTAGAGGTGACTAGTGGTGCATGCTATGTGCAGCCCAGTGAAGGAGGACCATGATCATGATGAAGGATAGACACACAGATAAACTCTGGTCTATCATAGCACTGTATACCATTTACTAGAGGTCACTAGTGGTGCATGCTATGTACAGCCCAGTGAAGGAGGACCATGATCATGATGAAGGACAGACATACAGATAAGCTCTGGTTTATCATAGTACTGTATACCATTTACTAGAGGTGACTAGTGGTGCATGCTATGTGCAGCCCAGTGATGGGGGACCATGATCATGATGAAGGATAGACATACAGATAAGCTCTGGTCTATCATAGCACTGTATACCATTTACTAGAGGTCACTAGTGGTGCATGCTATGTGCAGCCCAGTGATGGGGGACCATGATCATGATGAAGGACAGACACCCATAAGCTCGGACCTATCATAGCATTGTATACCATTCAGTCTGTAATCTTAAGTTGTAGTATAATGCAATGCAATTTAATGCTTTGTCATGTGCTTGGTGAAAATCCATAACACTTTGAATCTGTCCACAGAACATAAAAACCCCTCGTTAGCCGTAAAGTTGTAAAACTGCCCCTCTGGTCCCGTACATTTAATGGGCAAACAGTAAAATTTGGCAAGTATGTATTAGATTACCAACACACTCACCTTTGTGCAGACATCATTATTGGAAACAGCTTTGTTGTTGAATTTAAGTATGATTAAAGAGACACATGTCAAAATTTGAAATAAGATTCTATTTTGCGCTAACCTTTACAATGTAAAACATTGATGAATGCTTAATTCACATTGCACCAACTGTTTTTATACAATGTAATTTGTCACCATGTGCTGCTGCATGAAATGATGGCAGCTGCTAATATGTGCTATGTTCTTGGCCCCCGACACCTGTAATAGAAAGCCTGAATTTTTCTGTCATTAGTACCCAATTGCACTACAACTTGTTTGTTAGTTTGTCTGAGTAGCATGTTGTTGGAAAATATTGATGTATTGAGCCTGTAAATCAAGGTTGCAGGTTAAGTACTCTCAAACCTTGCTAGCTAAAAAGATACTGCAATATGTGTAGTTGCCTGTAAAGCAATGGGGGGAAATAAATACACTGGTTTTACTTTCTCCATCAGGTATTGCATACCACCCATAAATTTGATAACACATTTCACCGGAAATACATGTTTTGATGAATCTTGAATTGAAAACAAAAATCATTTTTAGAAAAAGGTCGATGTCAGTGTGTGTTTGTGACTAGCCTAACTCAAAAACAAAAAGTTGGATAAATACCAAAGTTGGTATTTATGTTTCGTACCTTACAAAGGTGTGACACGAGGATTTTGAAAAAAAAAAAATTCCCCCATCCTAAACTACCCTTTAAATGCAATTTTTTTTGAAAGTTTTTATTTTCTAATAAATATCCATAACCATTTTTATTAAAATGTCATGTATAAAAATATTTACATAAGAAACAAAATGTATATCTTGAATTTTCTGGGAATAGCCTGGAAGTCCACCTCATTCAGAAGCAATTTTGCATAATCTCGCATAAGTGGTAAACATTAAGCAATAGATAATATATTTCACAAAACTATAGATCTCTTTAAAACACAGAATTTATTACTGTTTTCGCGCCATCAGTGATTTGCAAGTTATTCATTATTAATGGCTCAAATTGTTGAATACTTATCCATGTTTTTGAATTCCTGTCAATTTTCAGTTGTTTCTGATGTCATGGAAAGAGTACGGAATTTTAAGGACAGTATATAGCGCCCAGCCCTTAGACATTTGACTATTGCTATTCCCTTCGTGTTCTATAATGAAATGTGTATTATAGCTATTTCCAGAAATATTTATCTGGATTAAGCTGAAGTAGATAGGAAAATACTGTCATAAGAATAATTTTTATACCCACTAATAAGCAATAGATGATAGAGAAAGTCATGTGAATGCAACATATCAGATCTTTTTATTTCTATTACTATTAGAATGTGAATATAATGATAATAAAATAAAGGGCAGTGACCAAAATGCTGTTAACATGTTTATACACTGCTATTCGAAGCAGTTGCCATGTTCTCACTTGTCATGCAGGAGCTGGGTATTAACATTTTATATTAAGGGGCCATTCACGATGAAGCTTAGAAACTTGTTTTGTGTTGTCTTAATGCATAAACATAGAATTCAACTTTGTTAAACTGATGTTATTAATAATAACACTATTTATGAGTCGGTTTATTTACACTACATCTTAAAAAATGGGACATGTTTCAAGAGCTCAGTTTGTGGCATCGTCAACCTGTTGTTGACTGACAGAGCTTGATGTCCTTTTGCTGGAGATAGCTATGCTATTGTCCTTTGATGGCTTCTCAAGGAATTTCCTGCTGAAGTTGTCACTTGGCAATGACTCAAAATTGAAGACTCAATCCTTGTTTTTCAAAATGAATATGTCTTACCAGACTGTTAGTTGTTTTTCATTAGAAATGCTTTTTAAAAGTATCGCTTCCTGATCAATTTCATGGTTTCTTGCCAAGTGAGCTGCTACTGCACATTTTTCTTCCTGTTTATATTTAGATTCCTGAGATGATCTTGTGCCCCTTATTTTTAATTTCCTTTTAGTTTTTCCAATTTTGTAGCAGTTAAATTGGTATACTCCTGATTTTTCTATTATCACCATGGCATCCTTGGTTCTGTATGTTGTAGGTTTTGGGGTTGTAGAATGATGTTATGCTCTGAATATTTTCTTGAACTGATCATGGGCTTTGGGGTGGTACATGAGCTTCCTGTATGTGTAATTTTCTTTTTCTGCTACAGTTTGGTACTTTCTTGTCTTGTGGTCCTTTATTCTGTAGGTCATCTCTTTTTCTTTGTTGAATTCTGCAATGTTGAGAGGTAGGTGGAAAAAACATGTTGAAACGTGTCCCATTTTTATAAAAACTAAGTGATGAAGTGTCAATAAAGTGACAGAATAGTGTTATTAAATAAACACAGAAGTTTGCAAGCTCCAAGCTTTCGTGTTTATGTCTACACCAAACATAAGAAACTAGCGAATCAGAGAGATTTTTATTATATGATAATTCTGCCATGTGTTGACTTTCTCTGTAAGAACACACTGGGATATGTATAAAAGTCCAGATAGATGGTAGGCGAGGCGGAAATTGACGCCGCCATTGAAAATCTTACCGCCTCGTTACACACAGCCAAGCGAAGCGCTACCACATACACCACAAGCCCACCCAGCTTCTGCACGTATCCCGAGGTGGAGCAGCTCATTGCCAGGCGGCGACGTCTGATGAGGCTCTGGAGGCAAACCCGCCAGCCCCAAGTTAAAATGCTAGCAAATTGGCTACGCACCACCATTCGGCATCAAATTAGAATAAACAAAATTGAACAGTGGGAGAACAAAATGTTGAGTACCACCCATTCGGACAATTCTTTGTGGAAATTGTTAAGGGCATTTAAGACCTCCTCAAGCGTCAACACTGGCTCTGAGGCACTCCACACTCATCTCGGCCTGCACTTCTCCTCCGAGGAGAAAGCCGAGCTGTTTGCTGACTGCCTCGAAGAAAGATTCAGCGAGAATGTCACCACAAATCCAGAAAAAGAACAAGACGTGCAAACTTGGGTACAAGCATGGGTGGCGCAGAAGCACGAGCAACCGCTACCACTCATCACAACTCAGGAAGTCTTCAAACTCATTAGGCAGCTGCCTAATGGGAAAGCCGCCGGCCCGGACAGGGTGACAAATGAGGAATTAAAACACATTCCGAGAAAAGCCCTGGTACAACTAACAAAGATTTTTAATGCTTGCCTACGATGCAATTACTTCCCCAAAACTTGGAAACGAGCCAAGGTTATTATGCTCCCAAAGCCAGGGAAGAGTACCAGGCACCCTCAAAATTACCGACCCATTAGTCTCCTGTCCACTATTGGTAAATTGTTCGAGAGAATCATACTTTTTCGGCTTAAGAAACAAATTTCGGAAGCACAAGAGCTCTCCAATGCACAATTTGGCTTTAGAAAAGGTCATTCCACTGAACTGCAACTTTTACGTCTAGTTGATGACGTCACCGAACAATTTAACAATGAAGCTTCAACGTTGGCCTTATTCTTGGACGTAGAAGCCGCTTTTGACCGGTGTTGGCACGCTGGGCTAATTTACAAGCTGCACCACCGTTTTCCCGGCCTACAAAATTACCTGTTTCTAATCCACAGTTTTTTAGAAAACCGGCGCTTCTACGTCCAGGTGGATCGTTCCTCCTCACATGAGCAAGCTATGCGGGCGGGCGTACCACAAGGGGCAATCATGTCCCCGTTCCTGTATATTTTATTTACCAATGACTTCCCCGTGGACGCCAGATGCAAAGTCGCCATGTATGCTGACGACACTGCAATATACAACCACCATAGAAATCCTCGTTTCGGCATTCTTGAGATGCAGCGGTATACTGACCGCTTCCTTTCATGGCTTCATGATTGGAAAATTGAAATTAATGCCAACAACTGCCAGCTCATATATTTTTCGAAGAAGCTGAATATTCCGGCCATGGACCTCACGGTCGGTGGTCAAATATTGCAATGTCGTCGGCAAGTTAAATACCTAGGAGTCACCCTGGACAGTCGACTCAATTGGAACGCCCACCTTACGAATACGGCCAACAAAGGACGGCAGCGCCTAAAGATGTGCGCCCCCGTGTTCAGAAGTAAGGAATTAAAAATCCGATCCAAAATAATCCTTTACAAGTCTTTCCTTCTTTCTGTGATGCTATATGCGTGCGTGGCCTGGGCAAACGCATCAAAAACTGTCAGAAACAAACTACAAACAATCCAAAATTTATCTCTCCGCAAAATACTCAGAACACCCATCCTTACTTCCAATCATACCATCCACACAGAGCTAGCAATTCCCTACCTCCCAGAAACCATCAGACGACGAGCCACCAACACGTGGGCGCACATTAGATCACATGCCAATAACCTTATCTCAAAAATTGGGAGCGGCGAACCAAAACACAGAAAACACAAACGAATAAAAATATTCTAAATCACAAACACAGTTCGTCGCTCCGCGCGCCCACAACCACCGGCCCACGGCCACGCAAACACTACCTGAGGGGCCGCCACCTTCACAACGATCCAGGCAGCACTGACCGCACAGCAAAACTGCGGAAATGTACAGTGTACATAGTGTAAAAAGTGAGTGTGCGTGTGGATGTGTGTATGCAGAATGTGTGAGGAAGGATGAATGGCATGAATGTGTGAGTGTAAATAGTGTAAATATTGTATAAAACCAAAACAAACAAACAAAATGAAAGTGTGAAATAAACACTTAATTTCAAACCTGAACTGTTCTCGGCTGCCCAAGAAAAGGGCAGTTGTATGGGTTCGGACAAAAACCCCGTAGACAATGCCATGCAAATCAGACATTTATAACAAAAATGAAAATGTATCCTGAAAGCCAGGCCCACTGTACTGGCTACAGGCACTCTAAGCTTGAATAAATAACCTTGAACCTTGGTGCTTTGTTGAGAGTTTAACATCCTTTGACTGGATAGCTAGCTCTTGTACATAACTTCATTTGTTGTATGGTGGTTGCTTTGCAGGCTGGCATGTTAGTTGAGCTGTTTCACTCTCTCTTGTGATGGCGTGCTGTTTGTGTTTCCATTTGTCATTGTGAATGGCACCTTACAAAACATGCTATCACACAACCCCACTGATGTATTGAATGTTAATTATTTATTCTCAACCTTAACATAATTTTATGAATATACAAACACAAATAAAACAAAAGAAACATTTTCTTATAGTTATAACTAAAGTGCTTAACCTAAATTTAATAATCTAATAAGTGTAACATCCTCTATACGAGGCTTCCTTATACACAACCCCAGAATTATACATCCATATAATAAAGCACCCTTTTTGTTTACATTCCACTATTTTATCATTTACTTATATCCCAATTCTCTCATCTTTCTTAAGTGTTGCGGTAGGTTTTTAGCTTACGTAAATACTTATTATTATGTAATATTTGCTAAGTGTGCTGTTATGTAATTATTAAGCTCCACGTTGAGGAACGCCACTTTGAGAATGTTATTGAGCCTTGTTGTATTTGTTGCCAACTTTAAAAAACTTGTAATGAAAAGAAGCTAGAAACAGTGATGTGTATTGAATTTATTTAAAGGTGAGTCGGAATTGTAACACTAACATCACTTAAGTTTACTCACTTAACATGTTTCGGGAAACCGTTGTTCCCATCCTCAGAAGGTTAACTCGGTCGAGTTAACCTTCTGAGGATGGGAACAACGGTTTCCCGAAACATGTTAAGTGAGTAAACTTAAGTGATGTTAGTGTTACAATTCCGACTCACCTTTAAATAAATTTAAAAAACTTATTTAGCTGAATGCTGGATATGAGATGTGAGAATCCTGCGTATGTGCATCACTTTAAAAATTATTTAGGTTACGTAATGAAGATACACTTTGATGTTGTTTGATGCTTGGGACGCTAAACTTTGTAGTAAGATGATGCTTGTTTTATGTAATATTATTTCAATTTGCCTCGGCTGCTTTCAGTCGCACTATAGAAACACAAGTTCTTTTAAGGTTGTGATAAGACAAGAATTAAAATACGTCACAGAATTTACTTTTTAAGTTTCACTTCTTTTTATTTTTCTTTATACTTGCACATTTATAAACACAACACTTTATAAAAGAAAAACTGTGAGCACTTTATATATTTTAGCGAAGAACACAATTTTTACCATCTGTACTCTACAACATCTTACTCACAACTTTCACGTCTGCTCTTTACAACATCTTGCCTGCAACTGACTGAATTCAACGGTAAAAATCTTATAGCTTCGGTACTGCCAGTCTCTTATTGGTTAATTCTAGTCGAATAGAATTTAAGTATTCAAACTAAAACCTTTTTTTTACTTTTGATTCGCTAATTCCAAACTGTAAACGAAATTATGTTATTACCGATCTTTTCATAACCAGTATTTTTTTTAAAACTCTAGACACATTATTGTCACCAAAATTACATTATTACTATCCCAAAACATAGTATTCTCACAGTTTTTGCACTATTAGAGTATATAAACATTTACATATCACTAATAAATACGTTTACAATAAAAATAAGTATTTACAATGACTTTATATATAATATAAATAATAATTATATACATATTGTTTTCAAGGTGGGCTGGTATTGAGTTTAATTATAATAAAAATACAGTAAATATCATTTAGGCATTAAAATACTGCCTCAGTGTTCTAATCCATTTGTCTTACTTTTCCCAAATATTCTCCTATCATTCAATTCCTGTTTATTCCCATATCAGTCAGCATTTTAAGTGCTATAATTTCTTTCTGTAACTTGTCCCATTTTATTTCCCATATACCCTTCCTCTATCACATTGTAATAAACAATGAAATATTCCTTCAAGCTCCCCACACATAACACACCCTTCACAATTTTCTCCTCTCAAAGCCTTTAAAAACGGTGCTCCTGATCACATGAAGGCAAATGCTGCCCTCCCATGTTTATCACAACAATCCACATATTTTTCCCTCACTTAAACCTGTTTAACTATTCTACAAAATTTTAAATAACTCTTGTCTCTAAAACTAGCCCGAATCTCCCGCCTATCTTCCTTTCAAAACCCTACTCTACTTTGATCTCCAAATTTCCACAGTTCCCCATCCCAGTTTCTTGTAAAATTTTCCACACTTCACCCATCCAGCTGTTACCTCTCATTACTTCCATTTGGAATTTCATACACTCTTTTAAAACATTGTGACCCTGTGTTAATATTTTAAAATTCTTCCATCACCAAACTCTTTTGCCCTACCTTCCCTAATTGGGCCAATTCCACTCCCTTTGGTGAAGTTTTAGGCAACCCCAATACCTCTCTTCAAAACATTCTATGAACTAAATCTATTTTCAACCATGCCTTTAAAGGCCCCCACACTTCCACTGCTGTTTTATACAATTTCTCTAACCACTTTACTGACATATTTGAAATCTTATTCTAATTTCTCTCATGGTTACCTTACCTTTAGCAATATCCTTCTTTCCTTGATAACCTCGCCCCCAGATAATCAAATTCTTTAACCACTTCCAAAGGCTCCACGTTAAAAAAAACATCTCTTAACTTAGCCCTTCCCCCTTTTAAATGTACTATTTTTGACTTGCTAACATTTACTCTTAAATCGCAACTTGCACAAAATGTACTTAACTTGCAGTCCAATTACTGTATAAGCACCTAAATCATTGGCAAATAACAAAGTTGGTACTTCTTTCCTACAACTGGACAGTGTGAACTTCAGTTTAGAATCCTTTCCACAATATCATCAATAAACAAATTAAATTTACAGTGTGAAACCCGCCTCATCCCTGTAATCCCACATCCTGCACTCTTAACTCAGTTATCCAACTTTTGGACCTCAGAAATAAACACTTATTCCTCATTTTATACACCAGTGCATCTCTTGTAATTGTATCAAATGCCTTTTCAAAGTTGGCAAAAAACATACTGTAGCAAATGTGAACATTCGTTACTGTAAAACACACTTTATATATCCACTAGGCACTCGGTGTAGCACAACTGAACTGACACTGTTCACTTTCACTAACAACCCTCAGGCAAGAGCAGCCCCTTAAATTGGCCCGCATACAAAGCTGGACTTTCTAGAAACGGCCCAAAGGAATTGTCTGGAGTGAGGAAGCAGCACACATTGAACTATTGTTCTAGAGGGCACTGGCCATTAACCAGGTAGACGAGTGAGGAGGTGCTTGCACTGCCAATAACTCTTGCCTCTTTTGTTCCTTTAGTACTTGCTTACAATAGTTTGAATTATACATCAATGTATTTAATGAAACAGCATTACATCAGTTATGTTGGTATTATTTAAATGACAAGAGAACAAGTAAAGAATGTTAACAAATGCTAAGTGAACATTCATGGATGAAATTTGTTCGAAACTTATAGAAATTTTACAACAGTTTAATTGGGTAATTTGTTAAAAATGTACAAATTTTAGGATATTTCCTAAAATATCAGACAAATACCAGAACAAAATGTTAGGAAAACACTTGAAATTTTATGCTGTGTGTACATGTGACATCTTGTACTTTTTATACTCATAGCAAGCATTTCTGTTTTAAAGGTTTAGATATTGAAGAAATTAAGGGGAAGAATGGAGCAGTTGTAATGACATCGCACATTGTCGACACTGAACACTTGTTTGTGACCACTACCATTAAAAATGGTATGCTGGGACATAGCCGTACAATGTTAGCCAACCGCATCTCTTATTGGATGAATCTTATTGGTAAGTGCCTTTGTGTTGTTTCACTGCGTAATCAACACCTTTTTCACTCTAAAATAGAAGTTAGTGTAGTACTTTTTATTGGATGAATCTTATTGGTAAGTGCCTTTGTGTTGTTTCACTGCGTAATTAACACCTTTCTCACTTTAACTTTAAAATAGAAGTTAGTGTAGTACTTTTTATTGGATGAATCTTATTGGTAAGTGCCTTTGTGCTGTTTCACTGCGTAATCAACACCTTTCTCACTTTAACTT
Organism: Deroplatys truncata; assembly: GCA_030765065.1. NCBI lineage: Eukaryota > Metazoa > Arthropoda > Insecta > Mantodea > Mantidae > Deroplatys > Deroplatys truncata. The sequence goes on from CM060987.1 coordinate 208,695,440, forward strand.
TAAAATAGAAGTTAGTGTAGTACTTTTTATTGGATGAATCTTATTGGTAAGTGCCTTTGTGTTGTTTCACTGCGTAATCAACACCTTTCTCACTTTAACTTTAAAATAGAAGTTAGTGTAGTATTTTTTATTGGATGAATCTTATTGGTAAGTGCCTTTGTGTTGTTTCACTGCGTAATCAACACCTTTCTCACTTTAACTTTAAAATAGAAGTTAGTGTAGTACTTTTTATTGGATGAATCTTATTGGTAAGTGCCTTTGTGTTGTTTCACTGCGTAATCAACACCTTTCTCACTTTAACTTTAAAATAGAAGTTAGTGTAGTACTTTTTATTGGATGAATCTTATTGGTAAGTGCCTTTGTGTTGTTTCACTGCGTAATCAACACCTTTCTCACTTTAACTTTAAAATAGAAGTTAGTGTAGTACTTTTTATTGGATGAATCTTATTGGTAAGTGCCTTTGTGTTGTTTCACTGCGTAATTAACACCTTTCTCACTTTAACTTTAAAATAGAAGTTAGTGTAGTACTTTTTATTGGATGAATCTTATTGGTAAGTGCCTTTGTGCTGTTTCACTGCGTAATCAACACCTTTCTCACTTTAACTTTAAAATAGAAGTTAGTGTAGTACTTTTTATTGGATGAATCTTATTGGTAAGTGCCTTTGTGTTGTTTCACTGCGTAATTAACACCTTTCTCACTTTAACTTTAAAATAGAAGTTAGTGTAGTACTTTTTATTGGATGAATCTTATTGGTAAGTGCCTTTGTGCTGTTTCACTGCGTAATCAACACCTTTCTCACTTTAACTTTAAAATAGAAGTTAGTGTAGTACTTTTTATTGGATGAATCTTATTGGTAAGTGCCTTTGTGTTGTTTCACTGCGTAATTAACACCTTTCTCACTCTAACTTTAAAATAGAAGTTAGTGTAGTACTCTTTATTGGATGAATCTTATTGGTAAGTGCCTTTGTGTTGTTTCACTGCGTAATTAACACCTTTCTCACTCTAACTTTAAAATAGAAGTTAGTGTAGTACTCTGCCTAGCACATGGCAGCACCTTGTGGACAATGATGGAAACTACATAAGTACCCACAAGAGGAAATTGCTTTAGATAGAATGTGAATACAGTATATTGCGCAGCTTGGGGATCATTAGGTTTTTAAGCATTGTATGTCTTATTCCCATATTTTGTCTTATATCCTAAACTTCTAACACATAATACTAATAGACTAATAAGAGTGGTGCGGCATCTATGTTTAAACTGTTCTTAACTTCAGGTTTTAGAAATCATTCATTTAGGGCTTATATTATGATGTCCAGTTAAGGTGGCAGTTAGATATTAACTGGGAGTCAGGGCAAATTTTTGTATTACAACCTTTGGTTAACAACTAACCAGGAGTTATTCTTAGTGATTAACTAACTGCCACCTCGGTTAGTGGTTAGGGTACTAACTTGGAGGTATCCATACAAAAATGGTGTACCTTCGGCCTTCATTGATATTCAATAGTGATTCCAAACCAAAATATTTATATAAGAGGAGGAAAGCTGAAATAATTAGACTTCCAAAAGAGTCATTTCCAGGTTTGGCATCAGGTTTAATTTCGTAAATGTTATTAGACACAGTCCATAATTGGGACATTCAAGTGGACATCCATGCTTTTTCCACATGACTCTTTAAGCCGAATCGGCGTGATATCCTCTTAGGAAATTATGACTATGCGCTTAAATGTATGCCAAAACATCCAGCATTTGCTTCTTTTTTCCACACTGCGCTGGACGAATGTTATAGGAATAGCTCCATTAATTCAGGCCTGCAGGTGTTTGCTTCCGGGAGCTTCTTAGAAAGCATGACATTGAAATGCCTAGCATGTTTCCTAAGGGGAGAGGTGTTCCTCCCTTGGTTACATGCAAAATCTCATGTAGATCTTGGGTTGATGGTATATCGGAAGTCTAAGATGCCTATGTTTAGTATCTGCACCTGTTTTTTAGAATTTCTGTCCGGTTACAGTAACCGAGTTTTGATCTGCACCGATGGATCTAAGAGCACCAACGGTATTGGATGAGCTTATGTTCATGGAAACGAACCCTATACATTCGGTTTTCATGATAGCACTTCCATTTATAGTGCAGAGCTGTATGCCATATACCGAGCCATTTTGTATGTGTGCCTTCGAAAATTGGGTGACTGTCTCATTTAGTTATTCCCTTAGTGCATTTGAGGAGTTGTACAACTACCATCGCATCGTTCAGCAAATGCAGGATGCTCTGGTCACATTGGCTTGCTGGGGAATGAACTGGCAGATTTGTAGCTAAGGCAGTGTTACAATAGCTTGTGTAATGTTGGAAGACTTGTTATGCAGAGAGCAGTGCTATTGTGTTGGTGTCAGGATTGCTTAGAGTAGTGAAAGACATTCTGGGTAACTTTTTCTCATTATAAGGAGGTAATTTTGGCTTGTTTGCATATTGACCACTGCACGGTTATCTTTTTAAGGGTGACCCTGCTCCTATTTGTCCGCTTTTTAGTGAAGGTCTGTTGGTCCATCATGTGTTGCTAGAGCACATCTTTGGTACTCTCTGCAACTGTCGGCCAGTCTTGCATAGGTCTTAACCGACAATAAGCAAGCGGTTGATAGGATTTTTAATTTTGTCAAGGGTAAATTTCCAAATGCAGATTTGGCCATATGGATACTAGGTGTTTCATACTTCTCAATTTAGTTTTATATATTCGTATTTATTTCTAACTTTTGCTATGATTTTTACATTCATCGTTATATCTGGCCTTTTCCATGATATTTTGTACTGATTTTTATCTCTGGCCTTTGCGATGATCTGTTTTACATGGGTGCTAATGACCTGGCAGTTGAATGCCCTTAAACACAAATCATTATCCTTAGAGAAAAAGTTCATGTCAAGAAGCTCTGCAGTCATGAGCAGAAACAAGTAGGTGAGCAATGACGACAGAAAAATTTGATGGGGAAGATCCAAAAACATATTTAACATCGTAACAGGTAACAAAATCTGGATATGCCAGTATGATCCAGAAAGTAAGCAACAGTCGTGAGTCTGGGTCTTCCCAGGAAAGGATGCCCCAACAAAAGTGAGGCGAGCAAGAAGATTGCCTGCTCATTTAGTGCAGCAGTTCCACCTGAGGGACAAAAGACTATCACTGCCAGATGGTACACACAAAAAGTGTGTAATGAACTGAGTTGTAAGGCTGGTCTACTGCACCAAGTCAATGCCTCTGTCCACACTGCACCAGAAACAACCCAATTAGGAGCCAAATATTTGTCCCATCCTCACGGGCAGCAAGCCCTCAAAATAAAATATAAAATATTTGATCACCTGAAGCTGCACTTCCCTCCATGCAATGATCAGATCTAAATTTTTAAAATGTTACGAAACTTTGAGAGTGACCCTCATACCATATGTTTTGTTTTCAGGACCTAGTTATACTTTCTTCTCGACAGATGCTGGAGGTGTGGAAGCCCTAACTAAAGGCTACGTAGCGATCAAATCAGGGCAGTGTGACTTAGCCATTGTGGGCAGTGCGACCACAATCTTAATGCCACATTTGTCACAGCATTACAAGCTGCTCAAACATCTCAGTGATGATGGGCAGTGCAGATCATTTGATGCTCAAGGTTAGTTCTGCTTTATTACTGGGCAAGTAGTTATTCAGACATGTGAATAAGCGCTCATTTCTAAAATACTTAGTGTCGAGTTCAGGTTTTATATTGTCATAACCTCACTTATACATTTTCAATGGAGACAATTAAAATAATGTATAAATGAAGAAATGTGAAAGTGAATTTTCTTATGGAGCTGAAACTGTTATGTTAGATTATTACTCAACCTAATTATGTATTATTTAATATAAGAAAGCAATACAGGTATATAAATCAACATAATACATCATTACTTACATGCTACTGTTACTGTTATTTATATATCAAATTAAAAGAAAATATGATGTGTTATATTCACATGAGTTTCTGTACCCCTTTATCGGTTATTAACTGGTATAGAAATGATTCGTATGAAAGTTTATTTTCCGATCTACTTTATTTTAGTCAGATAAACCTTTCTTAAAATAGCTGCACTACACATTTCGTTAGCAGTTAGAAGTGGTCTCTATATGCTGCACTTATTTCATTGACATTGCGAGAAACAAATGATAATTGACAGGACTTTAAAAGAATGGCTGATGCCACAAAAATGTTATTTGAAATAAATTTGTGTTTTAAAGAGATCTGCATTTCTTTGTAGTATATTTTTAATATCGCTTGACATTTACCAGTTATACAAGATTATGCAAAATTCTTTCCAAATGAAGAGGACTTCATAGTTTACATAACACTTGATGGGAAACACAGTGAAGTAGATAAACTCTAGTGGCAACACACTCTAACCTCACAAATATGCATTTCCAAGACAACTTGTCTTCATCATCAGCTGAGAGCCACTAACGGTTCAGGTGTAGAGGTCGCCGTTGGGCTTCCTCACGTTGACGTCATTTTTGGCTTGATGTATTTAAAGATGAGATCCTTTTCTGGAGAAAATTGAAATTCATTAGCTGGCTTTTGTTGTTTTTTTTTTATTAGGAGTTTTTTCCATATCATCAATTCTATTGGATTTTGGGTCGACTTGATTAAATTTATTTAATTATGGAGGTTGTGGTTTGAATTCCAGAAATGATATGCAATGGCAGATTTTTCAGTTTCTTTGTGTCTTATAAGTGTAAAATGTTCTTTCACTCTCACCCCTATGTTCCTTTTTGTTTTGCCGATATATTTAAGTTTGCAATCATTACATTTTATCTGGTAAATACCTGGCATTTTAGTTCTAGGAATTTTATCTTTTGTGTTTGTCCTTAATATGTTATTTAAACTATTGATGGGTGCTAGTTTGATGTTCCACTGCTTGAATATCTTTTGGAATTTTTTATGTGCCCAAGGATGAAATGTGAACTTTTTAAAACTATTGTCTTCTGTTATTTTTTGTAGTGAAGTTAGAGTGTGTTGCCACTAGAGTTTTATTAATAAGGACTTCATAGGCTATTCTTAGAAAATTTAAGATATACATTTTAAATGTCATGTAAATATTGCTAATGTATGGTGTTTTAGTTTTAAGTAATGTGAGCCATTTTTTATAAAAATCTTTGTGTCGCATCTTTGGAAGATATTGAACTTAAATATCAAGTTTGGTATTTATTTTGTTTTTGAGTTATGCTGTTCTCTCTCTCACATACACGCACGCACGCACACTGGACCTTTTTCTAAAAATGCTTGTTTTGGGTTTAGGAGGCTTTAAAGGATATATTTCCAGCGAAATCTTGACATTAAATTTTTCGGTGGAATACATTTCCCCTATTTACTATATATAGTAGAGAAATTAATAGTTCAGATTACTGTTTTAAAAAACTCATCAGTCTTTCTTTGCTGTTTTGATTTTTCCACATAGTCATTTATATGCATTAATCACAGAAATGCTATCATCATTTAGACTTTGCAATGATTAGAAATCATTGTGTAATTTCTAGGGCTTGGATTGCCTCATGCACTCTGAAAAAACTTTCATTATTTAGGCCTACTTCATGATCGTCAGATGCAATCTGGGGAAGAATGACCTTCCCAGCTGTATTGTTAAGATATGCACAGCAGGAAAATACTGATGCATTGCCCAATTGGCTTATCTTTGGTGCTGTGACAGTATACAGAAACCATCTTAACATAGCATTAACATGATGTATAAATTAATACATAATATAAGTAAATTAATATACTTTGTAGATGGAGATCAGAAAAATGTGATGTATTACTGAGAACACATGTAATTCAGCTAAATATTAATGGACAAAGTTTGGTACCTAAAACATTTAACAAATATCTACAAAAAACATACAAGTAAATAATGTATAAGTGAGGTTCAACTTAATAATATAGGAGTTTGAAGAAAATTTGTGGACATATTTTAAATGTTGTTGAAATCAGTACAAAATTAAGGATAGTTAAGTTGAAACTTCAAATCAGGATAGGAGTTGAATATTTCAAAATGAGGTAAAAAGCCAAGGAAATAAATGCACTGTTTTTTTAAATATAGAAAATGAATCTAGTTAAATACCCATACTGCTCCACTTACCAAATTACTAGCAGGACATGTTTTCAAGACTTTTTGTCCCCAGTAATTCCTTAATTATCATCTTCTTCCCTTGGGGAACTAGCATCATCTGGTGTGTGGTTGGTGAATATAGATTAAGCTTATCATCTGCTCGAATTTCAAAATTCATAATTCCATGTTTGAAACTTTTCATATATATTACTTTCCATAAGCTCAGCTCTTGACTTTTTGTTCTGTAATGTGAATTTCTTCCCAGAAGTGATTAGCTACAGCTGATTTATCAAACTTTTGTATCCGATATTTCTGAAGTGTTCTTTTAGCCTTGTTCCAGTATATGTTTTGTTGCAATTTGAATAGTTTATTTTATATATACCTGGTTTCTTTTGTGATGGGATTCTATCTGTGTGTTGTGATTTTAGCATGTTTTTAAAGTTGTATTTATTTTTATTTTTATTTAATTTTTATTACCATTAGAAGTTGAATACAACCATCATAGAATCAAGGGCATTGGTCAAAATGCTGTTAATGTGTTTTTAGATTATTTCACACAGTTGCTGTGTGGTGTAATGGTTTGTGCTCTCGCTTATTGTGTGGTAGAGTAGGTTAAATGCATTTTTATGTATCTACACTTACTTTCTTCTTCTTTCTTTTTTTAATCTATTGGTGTAACCATCTCAAGTACATTGGCATTATCCTGGAAATGCCAGGTTTACCTTTACACCTCTTAAGATATCTCCACAAATTTTAAAACAATACAAAAGCTACCTACCATTAAAAGTAAATAAAAAGTTGGAAAATCTCATAGATTTACAAAACATCCTCTCACAACGTAATAGTAAAACCCCACTCATGTATGTAACGAAACAACATCATATCGGTTATATTGGCATTACTTAAATGATGAGAGAATAAGTGAATGTTTAAGCAAAGGATGTGAAGTGAAATCTGTACAAATTTAAGAATAGTTTATATGAAGAGTATGTTAAATATTTACAATTTTTACTTTCTCTATTATGTGCAGTAAGAGAAAGTATTGTATTCCATCCAAAAATTAATAGTGGAAATTTCACTGAAAATACATGTTTTGAGGCTCCCTGAACCCAAAAAGGCAATTTTAGAAAAAAAAAATCCATTGTATGTCTGTGTGTCTGTGAAAGCATAACTCCAAAATAAAAAGCCTGATAAATACCAAACTTAGTATTTAAGTTCAGTATTTTCCAAAGGTGCGACACAAAAATTTGCAACAGAATCCTCCACCACAAACTGCCCTTTACATGGAACGTTTTTGAAATTGTTTATTTTTTCAAAAGTAGCTGTAACAATTTTGATTAAAATGCCACTTGCATAAATTATTTTCATAACAAAAAAATGCATAGCTTGAATTTTCTGGGTGCAGTCTCTAAAGTCCTCTTCATTCTGTATGACTTCAAACCATAAACACAGACAAAAATCTTACTGCACTACAAATGTAGATCTCATTAAAGCACACAATTTATGGCAAATGACATTTTTTGTGGTGTTAACTATTTCTGAGATATTTTTGTTTTTGGTTTGAATTTTCAAATACTTATACTTTTCTCGATAAGAAAATTGCTATTACTTTTCTTTCTTGAGGTGATGTAAAGAGAACAGAGTTTCAAACCCACACATAGAGACTTGCTCTTTAAAGATTTGACTACCACTAAAGCCCCTAATCCCCTTTTGCTTACAAGGAAATATGCAATAAAACCATTTCTACAAATGTTTATCTTGATTAACATGAAGAATAAGCTTTTGTAATAATAGTTTGTTGAAGAATGGGCAGAGAAAGTCATGTGAATGTAACACATAAGGGCCCCCCCTTTTTTTAGGATTGTTTCCTAAGATATCTACTACATAGGAAAACACACCTGAAATGTAATGTTATGTGTAGACATTAGATCTTGTTACACTTAACTGTGAATAGTTTGCAAATTTGAGTCCTTCTGGAAAATAAGTAGAAAGCTCTTTAAAACCCCATTCAAAATATACATGATGTGTTTTTACATGTTACATATAATATGCTTGTGGTTACGGCAGGTTCTGGGTATGCAAGAAGTGAATGTGCCACAGTGTTCTTGCTTCAGAAAGCGAAGCACGCCAAAAGAATTTATGCAACAATAGTGGACTCTGACATCTCCATGTTTGGGAACAGACACAGTCCTCTAGTGAAACCCAGGGATATTCAATACGCAGATCTTCTGCAAGAGCTGTACGACAGGTGTGGCGTGGACCCAAATGTTGTAGGCTACCTGGAAGCTGAAGGAAATGCCTTGAAGGTAAGTTTCTGTCATTGCCAAAGTGGGTTTATTCTTCTCATTATACACTCTATTAGCGGTGGGCAGAAAATAGCATAATAAACTAACTAGTTACCCAATAACAGTTACCAAAGTAACTAGTTACCCAATAACAGTTACCAAAGTAACTAGTTACCCAATAACAGTTACCAAAGTAATTAGTTACCAATAACAGTTATCAAAGTAACAGTTACCCAATAACAGTTATCAAAGTAACTAGTTACCCAATAACAGTTACCAAAGTAACTAGTTACCAAAATAACTAGTTACCCAATAACAGTTGACAAAGTAACTAGTTACTCAATAACAGCTACAAAAGTAACGAAGACAAGGTAACTAGTTACTCAATAACAGTTACAAAAGTAACTAGTTACCCAATAATGCTTACTGAACTAATAGTCAACTAGTTATCACGTTAAGGCTAATAAAGTAACGAGATGATTGCCGAGCCTGGATGACATCATTCACTGCATGTGCACAGCATTGGTATCGTTTTTTGGGAACTAGTTACCTCGTTTACAACTAGAGTCATCCTCGCACGGAGTCAATGGTATTTTGGAAGGGTGGTAGATGATGTTCTTGCATTAATCAAACTTTACTCGGCAGTTCCTATCCTACAGTTTGCCAGAAGATAAGTGTTTTAAAAAGGTACCATATAAACCAAAGTATTATTGCATGTAATTTCTCCTTTGTTCTGTTGTCTGCATGTATTTTTCAGCACATACAGAATCCTATGCCTTAGTGAAATGTGGAAATAAAATGTGCAATAAAATGCATCTATTAAAGCTAGAATATATTAATGTCGTTGTATTATGCTTTTCAATAGTAGGAAGCCTTGAGCCATTTACAGTGTACCCGTGTGTTAATGTATATTCATTAAAATTTCAACAGAGAACACATGGTTTTATAAAACAAATGAATTTTTTGAGCTTTGTTTCACAAAATAAATAATTTACAAATCTTAATCACAGATACTTACACATGTATAACTCTGTGTTTTGTGAACATGTTTCTTCTTTTAGTTCCTACCATCTATAATATTTATTCAGACATCAGGGCAAGAACATAATTTCTTAGCTGAAACATATAGTTTATTTTTACTTTTGCCAATGGGTGAGTGTATCTTATCACTTTGCTGTTATTGTTAACAGCAGTGTTTACAAACCCAGTGAGTCAACTTTGAAAGCATCGCCAACCTTATCATCTGTCTAAATGTTTATGTGATGATACCAACCAATCAATAACATCCACTGGAAAATGTTCAAGAGTATAAAATAAAGTATACTAACAGTTATTTAACAATCTCCATGGAGGGCATGCCACTTACACTGAAGTTAAATACTTTACACAACATGTGAGTGAATCACAGCAGTGGCAGAACTGTATATTGTGACGAGCAAACTTATGCTACCAACATAGATTGTAGTATAAAGGAGATTATTGCTTTTCTCTGCTCTGAACCCATATAACTGTATATAATGCTTATAACTTAAGAATTAATTTTAATCTAAAGGCAATTCATGTAACAGAATTAAATGTTAGAATTGAGTAAGTACGTCTTTTTTTTTTTTTTGGGCATAGTAGCGACAGTGCAATTGAATGACTCCACATGGAGAAAGAACCAATGGTGAAGCACCAAATTTCTATTACCTCTCTGCACCCCTCGACCAGAGTCGAAGCATTTCCCTCCGCTTGTCTCACCACTAGCAATACTCTCAAATTCCAGGATTCCCAGACAGACTTAATGTAGTCCAAAATATACTCTGTAAGGAAAACATTCACACTCATCACAGTATATGCATTGCAAAAACATTTCAAAAAAAGAAAATCTATAAACCAATTTGGGGAGTATAGAATTTACTGCAATTATATCTGATTTTATTCTTCTTTCCTGTTTTTATTTTTTATTTACGGGGCATATTTTTATGGGGAGGGTGCCACCCTAGAGTCCTCCACCACTTGCAAGTACAGTAGAATCTCGTTATTAGCTCAATTTTTGAAGATTTAGAAGCTTGTAACAGTGATGTGTCATAATTTAAAATAGAGAGTTGAGGGTTGTTACACTACATCACTATGATAATCTTACTTGAACGCGTTTCGGGAGACGGCTTGTCCCCATCGTGGGGACAAGCCGTCTCCCGAAACGCGTTCAAGTAAGATTATCATAGTGATGTAGTGTAACAACCCTCAACTCTCTATTTTAAATCTCGTTATTACTTTTTCCAGGGACCTAAGAATTTGGACGTCATAACGAAAACTTGTTAACGAAAATGCAAAATCTGCAATTTAAGAACATAGGTAATAAAAATCTAACAATTACTACGTCTCCATGGGCAATTTAAATCGATTTTGAGTACAATTTCATACTGAATACGATCCGCATTTCCATGTTAAATTCAATATGTTTAAATGAATTTGGATACACAAAGCCTGAGAATAAATAATTCAAGCTTTTATTTTGGTCAACTTGGATTGTTTAGGTTATGAATGTTTTTGAGAAAATAAATTGCGAACTGTGGAAGCGGCAATAGTGGTTTTGCTGTGTGTTTTATTACACACGTGATAACAATTTCTGCTAAAAAAGAAAAAATTATGAGCGTGCATCGTGTTACGAGTACAATAGACAATATTATCTTTGGTGTATACAAGACGATTTGAACACGGATGTGTTTCCATGCAACAAATTTCGTTCCGGTCCTCTTCTATCCTATTTTCCAAGAGAAAAGTTTTGTTTTAGTATTTTTCCCTTCTTTAAAAACAGTTTCAATCAATTTAGGTTTGCTAACAATCGTGTTTAAGATTGATGGAGGAATGTTTAACTTCCGCACTATATCGACATGTTTTATATTTGGATTGTGATTACATCAAGGATTTTCAGTTTTTCACTGTTGGTTATTTACCTACTACACTTTCTTTTTTTCATTGTAAATGAAAAGTTAAAATACAATCTACGGTTGTTTGGTCATCACTCAACATTAGAAACTATCGTTAGTGTTTACCGTGTTTACCACGCCAAGGTAAAGCATTCTCTATCCCGCCCACAGAAATCTTGTCACACAAATATTTAAATGCATGTATGTGATTGGCTGCCGATATCCACCCCATGACCAAGGATTGACCAAAGTAGCAAATGAGGACGTCAAACTATGAACGTGTTAAACGCCTACATCCACTGTACCGATCAAGGATTGGCCAAAACAGTGAATGAGGACTTCAAACGTAGCAAGCGGGACCGGGAAAATGCACTAAGCAAACATTATTTATTATATTTGGTGATTTGGTACCGGGACTTTTATAATTCAACGTAGGAAAACGTGTTAATGAGGAACGTGCTAAGGAGATTCCACTGTATATATTTTTAATTAATTTTGAAGATTGAGAAGCTAGTAACAGTGATGTGTCATAATTGAAAATAAAGAGAGTTGAAGGTTGTTACACTACATCACTAAAATGATCTTGACTAATTTTGAAGATTTAGAAGCTAGTAACAGTGATGTGTCATAAAAAAAAAAAGATCTTACTTGAACACGTTTCAGGAGATGGTTTAAAACATGCTGACGATGGGAGCAAACCGTCTCCCGAAACGCGTTCAAGTAAAAACATTTTAGTGATGTAGTGTAACAACCTTCAACTCTCTTTATTTTAAAGTATATATTTGTTTATTACAGCGCATTGCTTACCGCTTCGAGTATAGGTCACAGGCCACAGATGATAGGTCAGTCAGCACTGCATTGCATTAAGATGGTCATTCACTTACGATTATAGGTGCATGAGTTTTTATACATTGTAAGTAGATTGGTATGAATTAACAATTAATGCTGTTTAGTAGCAAAATATGTGTTAACCACCAAGCTCAAACAATGACAGTGCTGAAACAAGATCCAGAGTTGCCAATTTCAACAAGTCTGCTGTCTTGGATTGCTTTCTACAACTTTCGGATTCCAAAAGCACATGTGAAGGTGAATGTTTCCACTCTTTTGGATTTGTTATCAAGGATATTTACCCTTTAATCTTGCATGGCAAAGAACAATGAAAGACTGACAGGATTAGGTCAGTAGTTCCTGAATCAAACCTTCAAGTTGCCTCATTACCATAATTGTAAGTTGTATATTAATATTGTACAACTGTATGCTTCTAACCTCAATTTGCTGAATGTAATGATTTTCTCATTTACTCACAGCTGTTCCATCTGCACGTGCTAAGAGAGGAACAGTTACGGCTCAAAAAGCTTAGCCATTAGGGAGAAGGCAACACAGAGAAATATGTCTCGATGTGCGTGCTGAACAGCATAATTACTCAAATATGAGAATTTAAATAAATACAAAACCTGGTATTTAAGTTCACCATCATCTAAGGATGCAACATAAAGATTTTCAAGAAAATTTCCCCCATCCTAAACTGCTGTTTTCATTATTTTTTATTTTCACAAAAAAATGGTTCTAAATGCTTTTGATTAAAATATATGTTTAAGATATTTGCATGGCAAGTAAAATGTATATTTTGTATTTCCTTGGAATAGCCTGTAAAGCCCTCTTCATTCGAAAGGAATTTTGTATAGCTGGTAAATTGTAAGAGATAGGCAAAATCTTACTACACAAAAAAAAATGTAGATTTCGTTAAAATACTCAGTTTATATCAAATAAAATTGTTTGTGGTGTTAAACCATTTCCAAGATATTCTTTGTCATTGGTTTGAATTCTCAAATACTTTTAATGTTTTGAGGTGTAAGCTGCTAGTCATTTTTTCTAATGCCCATGCAAACAGAATGGAATTTCAAAACCATCACATAGCGACATGCTCCTTAAAAATCTGCTATTACTTCAGTCTACTGTATTCTTCTTACGTTACAACAAAATCTTTAAGAAATTTTATCTGTATTAACAAGAAGCAGATAGTAAAATAAGCTTTTGGTAGGAGAGTGATTAAAGAAAGTTATGTGAAAGCCTATGAGAGAAAAATGTGGTGTTAAATTTGCTGAAGGTTTATTTTCATGGCTGCAATTGAGTACTTACAAATTTGTGTGCACTTTGCAGCATATAGAAGAGGAAGAAATGAAAGCAGTGGAGAAAGTGTTTCTGAAAGATCGCAGATCACCTCTTCTGATTGGCTCAGTGAAGTCTAACATGGGTCATGGCGATGCAGGATCCAACCACTGCTCTGTTGTCAAGTTACTGGTTGCCTTCCAGAAAGGCTTCATACCACCAAACATCAACTTCAACGAACCTGCTCCATACATATCAAAACATGTTGCAGAAGGCAAACTGCAGGTAGGTCTTACACCAGAGGTCTTGATAGGCATCTAAAATACTTAATTATATGCCAAAGGTGTTAATGATTATCCATTCTTTTAAGTTCTCTTAGGATATAGTGACTTGGTCCACTTTTTCAACTGTCAGTTCTCACCCTGCCTGTTTTGATCTGGTTCAAGTTTCCATTAATGTGAACTAGTTCAATTTTCCTGTCACTTCACTTTCTTCATGTCAGTTCACTCGTTGGGGAGTCAAGCACAAGCCTTCTACAATCTCTCGCTCCATAGTAGCACCCATTGCACGTCACAGAAGTTAGCCCAACTCACTCTGAGAACTGCACTTGATGTTGCAGTATTCACCAACTCAACTGACTGCTCTCATGAGAAAGCTAGCCAATGGAATGTTCCAGAGAACTATATGGACACATATTCTGGAAATGAGGGGAAAGAAACCCAGAAGAATCTGGTGATAGTGCCTCTAGTATTTATGCAGGCAAGAGTGTCTGCCACTGACCTTGCACCTTAGACACTGCATCACAATATAATCATTCAAAATTCCCTGTTGCAAACATTGCAGCAACACATGGTTGTTATTCATTTACTTTTATTTAAATAGAATCAGCTTATATAGTCGTAGTTATATAAAATGCAAACTTTGGAGTTTGAACTCTCATTACTGGTTGCTAATTTCTGTAAATTTCCTAAAAGTGGCAGCATGTTTGAGTTAAAACACTGCCCTTTTTCGCTTAAGGTAATTTGTCTATTGTTGTACATTTTTATACATTGCGAATGTGGAACATTAAGGTAGCAGTGGCTGGCTTGAATACTGTTAGCCATTGTATTTGTTTAATATTTAATAATATTATTTAATGAAATACTGAAGTACATGCTTATAAATGAGCTTTTCTTGTGTCTCAAAAGAAGATATATATATGACTAGTGTTTAATGTGATTGTAAAACTTACAAAGTTTTGGGTTTGTGAAGAGTTATATGAGACAACATTAAAATGTGAAAATGAAGCAATTTCAAAATTACGTCACAGATCTTCACTGCCATTTGTGAAAATTGGAACACAGAGAAGGAAACACATGAACTCAATGAATTTAATACCACAGATTAGGTAATGGCAAGTAACAAATGATAAACTTTTCAAATCTATACATGACATGGCGAACATACAGGCCAGGGAAGCAATGCTACCCGTCACTCTTCAAAGAAGGATTGTACATTCCTCGCAATATGTGGCCGGGCATTGTCCTGTTCAAATGTGGCCTGAAGCAGGGGAGTACCTCAGGCTCTACAACCACCGTTAGGTACCGGTTGCTGTTCAAAGTGCCCTCAATTTTTAGGAGGCGAGGTATGTATACAAGAAGGGCAAATGTCAAACTTTCTTCTGTATGAAGAGCTTATTTAAACTCCCCGCGCCTTCTTTGCCAAACGCCAGTGCATTTGGTCAACAAGCTGTAGAGACGCACAAACGAGATTTTGCGACTGGCGAAGGAAACTTTAGGGCGAGAGGTCGCGGGGAGTGGGGCAACACTTGTATTTGAAAGTACGGCAAGTTAACGCAGTGTAATCGACAAGCCCAAGAGATGCGATTGCTATGGCGCAAGCGCACTGCGTTCCCATACAATTTCCCTCGCTGTTGTCTAGCAGAAGTTGCGATCAACCTGCTCCACACTTTGCCAACTTTACGTTTCTAAGTACATTCTAGCCATTTTCTGTATTAACATGAGAGTTATGGTAATGCTGCAAACACATTACTTCTATTTAGATTAAACTATTATAAATGCATATAATTATTCTGCATAATATACTAAGGTAAATATTTCAGTTTGAGTTAGTTAATTTCTTACGGTGTTTACATTTTTATTTGTTATGTTTGTGTTCCTAGTGGCTGAGTCAGTTCATAGCAGTAGATTTGAATCTGTGTAAGTGTGAAAATGAATAGCGTTGCAAAACTAAAAGAGATAAACCTTTCGGGTTTATCCTTAGAAGAAAAGCTGCAAATTAAAAACGAAGGCAGACCGCTGCCACCAATCGATTTAGTTCAAGTGGCTAATTGTAAAGGGAAGACTTTTACAAGAAAGTTTAACGAAAGTGTGTGTAAAAGTTGTTCGTGGATATGTGCTCGTGAAGCAAGTGAGAGTGAGAGAAACGGCACCTGGACAAATAATGATTGTGGTGATATTGGTAATTTAAAACAAAAAATGGTGAAACATGAGAGCTCAATTGCCCATATAAATTGCCAATTAGAACTAAATGTTCTGGGAAAATATAATATATCTCAGCAGTTAGACAGTGCTTTTAGGCGTAATGTGGAAAAGCACAATGAGGAAGTTACTAAGAACAGATATGTCTTGTCGCAGATAATTAATTGCATAAAATTCTGCGGAGCGTTCGAGTTAGCTCTCATGGGACACGACGAAAGTCAAAGTTCATTGAACCCTGGAGTGTTTCGTGGACTGATAAACTTCACCGCAGAATTAGATTCCGCGGTGAAAGATCATCTCCAGCAGGCCACCGTTTTTCGAGGAACGTCGAAAGAAATACAGAATGATCTGTTGCAGTATGCTTGACGTATGCCAAGAAGAAATTAAATGCAAAATTTATAAAGCAGACTATACCGCTGTAATTGCAGACGAAACATCTGATATTTCATCTCTTTTTCAAATGGCGGTTGTGTTTCATTACCTGCTACCAAATGGTAAGCCATCGGAAAGATTCTGGACATTTTTAAATCCAGATGGACAAGATGCGAACGCTCTATCCCTATGTATAAAAAATGCGCTCTCAATGGTGGTATCTAGAACTGAAAAAAACAAAGTCGTGTCTCAGAGTTATGACGGCGCAAATGTCATGAGTGGGCAGCATGCTGGTGTACAAGCATTGGTGAAGAAAGATTACCCTTTCGCTCACTACATGTATTGCTATGCACACAAATTGAATTTAATTATGGCGCAAGCAGCAAGTCAAAATACGGAAGTTCGAATATTTTTCGCGGAATTAAATGAAATTCCTGCATTTTTTTGTAATTCTCCGCAACGAGTTCATGTTTTGTATGAGATTGTAGGTAGGAGGATACCTGGAGTTTCAACAATAAGATGGAATTTCAAATCCCGATTAGTGCAAACAGTTTTCGAGCATAAGGAATCAATTACCGAATATTTAGAGAACATAGAGAGGAGCAGTAAACAAAGCAACACAATAGTTCAGGCTAGAGGACTGCACCTTAAACTGATACAGCCAGATTTCTTGTTCTGCCTAGAAATATTCTTCATTATAATGCCACATGTGGATATGCTATCTAATCAGTTCCAAAGACGATCCATTGATGCAGTATTTGCAAAATCTGCCATTGGAACATTTGAAAGTGCAATAAAGGATGTTAGACGAAGCATTGATGATATAGCCGAAAACCCATGTTATTCAGAGAGGCTGTAAAACGACGT
The DNA here is from genome assembly GCA_030765065.1 of Deroplatys truncata. Lineage (NCBI taxonomy): Eukaryota > Metazoa > Arthropoda > Insecta > Mantodea > Mantidae > Deroplatys > Deroplatys truncata. Next base: position 208,712,571 of record CM060987.1, read on the forward strand.
AAGGTTGACCCCTTGTCAAGAAAAGCTGCTGCGACAGAGGTGTGTGACGCGATTCTGCTACAGGCAAAGGAGAGGTTTTCATATCACAATCACTTTGTCGTGTCAAATTACTTCATTTCCGAAAGATTTGACGAATACAACAAAACGTATCTGGAGAAATACATACATATACCTTAACTGAAGCATATCCATTCATAGACACGACCAGATTACGAACGGAGTTGCAATTGATGTACATGCGCAGAGAATTCAGAAATGCATCGGGTGTTGTAGATCGTTTAGGATTTCTTGTGGAAAATAATCTAGAGAAAACGTTCAGTGAAGTTTCTAAATTACTGAAACACTTGTGACAGTGCCAATGTCAACTAGTGAAATTGAAAGGTGTTTTTCAAGTTTAAAGTGCATAAAAACCTTCCTTCGGTCCACTATGTCAGAAGAACGCCTGGCTCTCTAGCCATGTTGTCAATAGAGAAAAGCCTGATATTTCAGACTTCAATGAGAGAGTAATAGACCAGTTTGCAACTAAGAAGCTTGCCGAATGGACTTCATGCATTGCCATGTCCTGTAAGCTGATGTGAAACAGTGAAAGAGATTGGAAGCTGTAAGAGCTTTTTAGTGAGTTAACTTTTCTTTTTTGCATTGTATGTGTGTGTGTGTGTGTATCAGAAAGAGAGCAAGTAGCAAACTGCACACCCATTGCAACAGGTCACGAGCCGCCACTGGCCCTGTATGAACTGAAATGTCACGGTACAACAAACCTGCTTCCCGGAGACCAATCATTCTGCCCCACTTGAACTCACTCACATGCTGATATGGCTGCATTTAATGTCGAGGCATACTGGCAGTACTTTATTGTTTTCACGTTGTTTGACAGCTCTGCACTGACTACACTGGGTGCAACACTGATCTTGTCAGACCGACACGAGAGGGCTCTACGTGTACCCCATCTCTCTGCAAACCTAATCACTTATTGCTTGCACACTCTTCTACACTTCCACCAAGTTTGGAGTTATTCGGGAAATTCTTTCTTGGTGCTGCAATTTTCACAGACGGCAGTGTAGTATCTGTTCACTCTTAGAATGACCCTAACATAAACAAAAGATAACGCATCCTTCCGCCATTCGTGCAGAGAGCATTGCAGAGTTGGCAGAAACACATGGCAAGTGTATGCGACGAAATGACAAGAGAGCATCATGATTTTTCTCGTAAATAATATATGTATACCTTGCATAAGTTAACATGCACATTATTGAACATAGATAAGAAAAAGAAGCAGATATTTAAGAAGTGGTTGTATAACAAAACTAGAAAAAGAAAATGCATATCATAACTTAGTTTTTATTCCGACTCTGCAAGCGCTGAGTCATGAATATTAGTGTCACTGCTGCTGTCGCTCAGTTTATCCAAATCCCAAAACAAATCCTCTTTCAAAAGTGCTTTACTTGTTGCAGCACTTTATCTATTGTGGGCAGTTTGTTTTTGAAAGAGTAATTGTGCACTATTATTCAAATTGCTATTTCACACTCTTCCATAGCATACTTCACACGTTTCCTTTTTTTTTTTTTTTTTTTTTTTTTTTTTTTTTTTTTTTTTTTTTTTTTGTCCGGGTCTTATAACTTCCTCCGGAACTACTTTTTACTTTTGAGCACTATGTATACTCATAGCCAAAACACCGGTAAATTCTGAGGTTAGCTTTATCATCTCCTTTATTGCGAGTGTCCAATACTTCACACAGAAGTTGGAAAAGACGTCTTACTCTGAGGGGGTGCTGCATCCTGTTTCCAAGATGCCATCCTGCTACAATAATTGTGGTTGAAGGAACAGCTGCAGCATGTCCAGATACAAAATGCCTGTGACTGTGCAAAGAAGAAAGGTCCATAAATTTTAAACATTCTAATCCCCAACCACACATTGACTTTTGGGGTGTTTCATTCCCACTCGAAGATCTCATTAAGCGGTTCATCTGCCCATACCCTGCAGTGTGGAAGGTGTAGCACATCCTCTTCGAGTGCCTGCAGCAGGTTGTCACACCTCGCTTATGTTGCATTTGGAGATGCTATGACTGTTTTTCAAGCTGTGGTGGAGAATTTTCCAGACTGTCGATTGTGGTACACCCAACTTAACCTCCTGGTTGATCCTTTTGGGCTTCTGGTAATTGCATCACCCCCCCTTTGCATAGTTTGAGATGGCACACTGGACGTACCGGAACATTTCTCATTGCACACTACCCGTGCTCTGATATTAGCCCTAGTGGGAGCGGGTTTAGAAAATTTTCTTACAAGGTACGCCTGAACCTTCCTGTAAGTAAATAAATTATAAATATAGTTTTATTTATGGACGCTCTTTAACGGCTATGGTCCTAGCGTCCCATTCTATATTTGGCGTGAAAGACTGGAAATTTTGCTCAGAGGCCCCATTATATGGCTTGAGGTTCTTTTACATGTAAATCTATGAAACAGGACCACCGGCTTTACTTCCCTTCTGAAGGAAGCCATGCTAAGGATTTTTATGCCTGTAAAAATTCATCGCTCTTTGCCAGATTTGAATGTGCAGCCTCGGGAACTAGAGGCTCCCTAGACCATGGGGGATGACCCTGTAAGTTAATCCCTCACGTGTGCAGAAACCAGCTATTCTTTGTTCAATGGATAGCATCTGTCAGATTACGTATAAAAGAAACACATAATCAGTCATTCTCACAGAAATGGGTTGAGAGTTTATGTTCAGCTTGTACTTACTTCATGATGTGCTTGCAGTAAACCTAATTCTTTGAATATATATGAAGACAAACTGCTGTTATTGTGTGTCCAGTAGCCAATAAGAGAAGACAGGCTTTTGTTTACATCCAGAGTAAAGTAAAGGCACTGTGTATTGAATAAAACTGCTGATAATTAAAGGTAAAGAAGCTGCAGGAATATACTAGTTTTGTGGATATGGACCAAGTATGACAGTATAGCCCAGCTGATGTGCATCTTCCAGTAATGGATTAATAGGATCATGAATCAGGAATTGGTTCCTTTATTTGTACCTCAACTGTAGTAATTACGTGTCAGGGACAATGGTGTCATGTTTGAGACTAATTAAATGCTTAGATTTTGTATCATAATGTTTGCATCAAATTATAAAAATTGAATACATTAAAAGTAATTTGTGTTCCCGTTGTAAATCATTTATGCACATAAAAATCCTAAAAGCCTGGGAATGTATTAGCAATTCTGTAACATATATTGTACCTAAGCAATAAATGTTTGATAACAAACTTGTGTACCATAAATAATATTTTGTTTTGTAACTTTTTATACTTGTACTTTCTGTAATACCTAGCTATGAGTATACAAGGCAGAGGAAGTATTGTATTCCATCCATAAATTGTATATTAAAATTTCACCAGAAATGAAGGTTTTGAAATTTCCTTTAAAAAAAAATAGAAAAATGTTCATCCGTATGTGCGTGCATGTATGCGTCTCTCTCTCTTTAAATACACCATAACTCAGAAACAAAATGTTGAATACAGAAAAAAATAGGTATTTAAGTTCAGCATCTTCCAACACAACTATTTTCAAATTAAACTTTATATGGAAAATTCCAATGATTTTGAATAATGCAGCATATGTGAAGGCTTCTTCATTCTTAATTAATTTTGTGTAAGTTGTAAACCATAAGAAAGACAAAAACATACTGCACAAATAAATGCAGATATTTTCAAAACACATAGTTTACATAAAATAAAATGTTTTGTGACACTAGCCAATTCTGAGAAATTCACTGTTATTGGTTTGAAGTTTCAAATAGTCTTTGAGCCACTAATGTATTCTGTGATGTCATACAACACAATTTCAAAGTCAAGGCCAAAGTTTCCTCTTGTATCTAAAACAAAATGTGTGAAAGTTTATCTCGACTAAGTGATGTGAATATAACACGTCACACACATAATAAGAAGTGTGTTGTTGTTGTTTAGGTTGTAACAGAGAAGACGGCATTTGATGGTGAATATATGGGAATAAGTACTGTAGACATAACTGGCAAAGCTGGACATACCTTGCTACGGAAATTTGGAAAGGAAAAACCTGAGGATACTCACAAGGATAAGCTTCCCAGATTGGTGTTGCTATCATCGAGGACAGAAGAAGGAATAAAGAAATGGCTCGAGGATGTAAGTATGACAGTTATTACCTTCCCAAAGTCATGTGAATGCAACACATCTTATTTTTACTTTCTCTAGTGCATGCTTACAGTAACTAGAGCAAGCATTCTACTTCACTCAAAACTTTGATATCAAGATTTCATCAGAAATACATGTTTTGAGGTCCCCCGAATCCAAAAAAAAAGCATTTGTAGAAAAAGACCAAACTTGGTCTTCCAAAGTTGTGACCCAAAGGTTTTGTCGAAAATCCCCCCACCCCAAAGTACCCTTTAAATGGAAAAGCTTTCATTATTTTTGATTTTCTAAAAAATGGCTTCGTTTTGATTAAAGTACCATAATATGTTAAGCTATTTACATAAACAAATAAAATGCATATTTTGAATGTTATGGGAAGGATGTGGTTTTGTTTCTGGCTCCGGGGTTTGATTCTCGGCTCTGGAGTGCAGTTTTAAGTCAGCCGTATTCACGCCTTCACCTCAGACTTGTTCATGTGAATATCCCCAGGCCATAGATGGGGAGCGTTAGAGAGAACAACAATGAAGTTTTAAGTTATAGTCTGTGAAATTCTTTTCATTCTGAATGAATTTTGTATAATTGGTAATCACTTAAGAGACAGACAAAACATTACTACACAAAAGATCTAGATCTCGTTAAAATACACAATTTGTGTGAAATAAATTTTTTATTATTGGTTCAAATTTTGAAATACTTTATAGTTTCCTCAAATGCAAATGGATATTCTTTCTTTTTCATGTTCATGCAAAGAGAACTGAGTTTCAAAGTCATCACATAGCGACTAGTTTTGAAATGATTTGACTATTGCATTAACTTATTGTATTCTTTTTATACACACAACAAAATGAGTAATGAAGGTTTATCTGTATTAACAAGAAGTACATGGAAGAAAAAGCTTTTGTAAGAATAGCTAGCTTGTAGAAGAGTGAATAGAGAAAGTCATGTGAGTGCAGCACATCAGGTTTTAATACAGAACATTGAGTCACTGCACGTCATTTGATGAAGAAACCTCAACTTGTTTAGTTTGCAGCATCTAAATGATGTTTCAGAATTATGCTTTCTGTTTGATACTGCCAGGCATTAACATGTGACTGTTGTGCTCTTTAGGTGGAAGCCATGCCTGTGGACACAGAATATATAGGACTGCTGCACGAAGCGTTCAATTCCAACAACCCCAACAATTTCCTCAAAGGCTACACCATCGTACCTCAAAGTGAGAAGAAGCTCAGAAGTATGCAGGTAACTTTGACTATTCCTTCTTGCTTGTAAGTGTTGGACTGTTTACAGTAGAGGCATACAGATGTATCAAGTCAAGGGCAAACCAACATTCAGGAGTAGTTGTAAAGAACAGTACACCTTAACTTTATGTAAATTAATGCAAATATGAAAGCCCACCAACAGGTATATGCGAATAGGAGAACTTAAACATCCTTTTTGTGGCATTAACCATTTCCAAGATGTTATTGGTTTGAATTTTGGATAACTTTATCATACATTTTCTGAAATGCTAAGTTACCATTGTTTTAAGGCTTGTTCACAATAACCAAGAATGGAAACCAGAACAAGAACGACAATAAAATAATATATTATAATGCAAACATTCAGAATTAAGGCTGGTTCACAACTGCCCGAGAACGGTAACCAGAACAGGAAGCAATGCACCATGCCAGATATTGGTTCACAACAACCTGGTAACAAGAACGGGAATGCATATTGATCACAAAGTGAAAGTCGATTTTGTGCATTGGGATTTCATTTGTTTTTAACTGACCAATAACATTTTTTCACCTACTTCCAATTTAGCCAAGCCAACGTCAAAATTCAATAGAGTAAACATTATCTAAATGTATATCCATTACATTTCTGATCCTTCTGCTTATGCCAAGCTTTCATTCCTTTATCTAATGGCATACATTAAAATTGTTTATTGTTCTTTTTTCATTTCCACTGGTTTTAGCCGTTCTTTGTAGTTTTTACCATTGTTTTTTAGGTAATAGCCAGTTTTGAGTCGCATATAAACAAACTTGATCCCTTCACCAGAGGAACCAACGCTGATTAGATTTGCGGATGTCGGGATGTGGTTAGGAAGCACATTTACTACCAATTCCTTCCACTTTCTTGTTTCCATCTTGCGACTATAGAGAGCACTAGTGGCTGTTTCATGTCACGGCCGCTTAAAACAACCTCTAGAGTGAAGAGTCTAATATGCCGTGCCCGGGAACAAGAACAAGAAAGTTAAAAGTTGGGCAACTCTTCTTTCCCATTCCTGGGGCCCGGGAAGGCTTCCTGTCGGTTGTGAACATTCCCATTTGAATACATGTATATGAACCGTTCTCGTTGGTTGTGAAGCAGCCTTTCTGGCATCCTGGGGATGGGAAAGAAGAAGTTGTTAGATCAACATTATACTCTTCACTGTAGAAATTATTCAAAGTTGCTGTGATATGAAAAAAACCACTAAAGTGGTTTCACTTTAAGTTCAAAGGACCTGTAAACAAAACCACATGACAGGTTGTCTCATAAAACAGTTCAGTTCAGATCATAACATTTTGTGGTTATTCGTGTGCAGAAAAATTTAAAAAAACCCATTATTGTAACAGTTCTATTTATAAAACAAAATGTGTTCCTTCAGATCCACCTAGTGAACCGTTATAGTAGAGGGTTTATGAGGTTATCCACAGTTGTTTCCAGTTTCCTCGTAAGCTGCCAGTGTTCTGCTTGACACGTGGTGCATGTGTTGAGAAAATATTACTTTACAGAGCATAATCTGCCACTGTGTAGAATAATAAATGCAGAAAGTGCATAGAAGACAGTTGGGTTAAATAATCGACAGTGAATGTGGTTACTTGTTGTTTAGCAGTAATTGAACTTTGTTGTTAGTGATGCAGAATTATAGCTCGGATAGTTTCCATTATGTATGATTTGTGTTGTATTTTTAACCTACAGTGCTCATCATTTTCTTAACTCCTTAACTCTAAAACTATTTCTCATTACCTAAAGTTAAGAGCAGTGTAATCTGCTGTATTCACTTCTGTCTAGAGCGCCACCCCTCCACATGATGCTGCCATGTGCTCAGTGTTGTCCTCCATGGTGTAGTACTTACCATGCTAGCCTCTAGTTCCTGAGGTCACGGGTTCAAACCCGGCGGAGCGTGATGGATTTTTTCACGCGTAAAAATCCTTAGCATGGCTTCCTTTGGAAGATAAGTAAAGCTGGTGGTCCCGTGTTATAGGTTTACGGCAAGTAAAAGAACCTCAAGCCTGATAAAGAAGTCTCTGAGCAAAATTACCGGTCTTTCACACCCAATATTAAATGTGACGCTAAGTACCACAGCAGTTAAAGAGCATCCATAAATAAAACTTAAAAAAAACAGTGCTCAGCGGAGTGATACATTAACATTTGTTTACCAGAGAAACTGGTATAGAGCTCCCCCTAGTCACAAGCTGGGAGAAACTCCAGCAAATGTGCATCCTGACTCCCTCAGATCCATTGATTCTTCAAGTGAAAGCATCACTTGTTTGTTTATATGCAACTCAAAACTGGCCATTGTCTCAAAAATGATATAAAAAGACTACAAAGAACTGAGGAGAAAAACCAGTAGAAATGAGCAGAGAGTAATAAAGAAACCATATGCTTTTAAGGGAAGACTAAATGGCAAAAGTTGCCAAAAAATATTTTCAGTTTTTGTTGTGCATTCTTATAAATTGGAATTATTCTGCTGTTACCGCCAGTCAGTTGTCTGTGCATAATGCCAATATTTTTAAGTAGTTTATCACCAGTCCACTGGCAGAGCACTACTGAAAGATGAGAGAAAGGGATCAATGTCAACAGTTTCGAGGTCACCTTAGTGAAATGGGACTTGTATCATACCTTTCTACTGTTTACGTTTGGAACTTCTTTCGCTTGCGTCTCGTAAACTTGCAATCTCAGCATGCATGCTGATAGGTAATTCAAATAATTGGACGGCTTTTGTAGCGTGAAGTGTCTCGGCTTAACATCCAACCATGTAAATTCTGTGATCAGTGGTCATGTTCCATCTTGTGTGCAAAGAACGCACAAAATGTCCTAGTGAAAAATACTGCTACACCACCGCAGTAGATCAACATGTTTATAAGATCGGATGCATGCAGTCCATGGTTCAATCCCTGACCTCCCCTTTGAGACAAGGGGCTCACTGAACTAATAATGACATTGTTCATTTAAAGTGACTGGCTGTAAGGGCTGAATAAATCGGAAGACCCATTATTTTAAATATATTTTTAATAATGGTAGCTCTGTACTCTGAACTTTTGCACCCCAATAAAAAAACACTACCTCATATTTATTTAAAGGTGAGTCGAAATTGTAACACTAACATCACTTAAGTTTACTCACTTAACATGTTTCGGGAAACCGTTGTTCCCATCCTCAGAAGGTTAACTCAACTGGCCCGTGTTGTTGGTGTTTCCGTTTTTTGGACTGGATCCTGTGGTGGCATCTTGTGGTGGAGAAATGTACTTCCAGAGAGGATTTGGTGGCGGCAAATCAAAATTCATTAGATGTGTGTTGTGTTTTAGAATGGTGATCTTCTTCTAAAACACAACACACATCTAATGAATTTTGATTTGCCGCCACCAAATCCTCTCTGGAAGTACATTTCTCCACCACAAGATGCCACCACAGGATCCAGTCCAAAAAACGGAAACACCAACAACACGGGCCAGTTGAGTTAACCTTCTGAGGATGGGAACAACGGTTTCCCGAAACATGTTAAGTGAGTAAACTTAAGTGATGTTAGTGTTACAATTTCGACTCACCTTTAAATAAATTCAATACACATCACTGTTTCTAGCTTCTTTTCATTACAATACATACTACCTCATATACTTGTTGGAATACAGAGTTGGCTTTGCTCTACCATTTCTACACATGGCAGCTTCCATATATGCAAAGAATGTGATTTTTTCTTTGTAAATATATATGAGGTAATCATTTCTGAATTGGAATTTCAATTCGGAAACAATCATCTAATTTAAACACATCACAGTTTCTAGCTTCTGTACACAAATTATGTGTGAGGCGTTTTTCTCCAGTTTTTTCTTTGAATGACTCTTTCTGATATAATGACCTATTTTCTTGGGAAATATTGAAGATAGTTAATGGAATTTTTTTATGATGAAAGCAACTCCTTATTGATCTAATGTGATATTTGTAAGATGGTTGATTGTGTTTTAAAAAATTAATTGCAGATATATTTTAATATTAATTAAGAAAATAATCATATATTCCTTAATAAAGCACATTATTGTATGAAAGTAGATGAGTCAAATAAGAAGGGATGCATCTACATTCAGTTAAAGACTCAAATAGTTTCTGGGATAATGGGACATGAACTTAGCAGCACAGGAGTTTCAGTCTGCTCTTAATAAAGGAATGACAGTTGGTAGAACTAGAAGAATTGTAAACAGTAATGGATCTGTACTTATAAAATTGTGACAAATTGGAAGCAAGTGAAAAAATGGCATTGCTCGGTACAAACAAATGATGTCCCAATCAACTTACCACCTTGATATTGACACACATTCCTCACAGTGGTTACCATGAACATTTGGCTACCCTTCAGTTTCTTGCATCTACAACAAAATGAAACCGTTTCTGTATACATTTATTTTGAGCAACATGAAGTACATTAAAAAAAATAAGCTTTTATAAGAAGAGATGTAAGGATAAACAGTAGTAGGTGATGATATGAGACAGTGAATGAATGGCGTACAGCAAGACATTATTCTGAACGTTTATCAGGTAACTCACTGCTACCACTACACTGTGGAAATGTGCTCCACATCACTGAGTATAGTATACTGAGTCACTAGTGTAATATGTATAAAGAAAGAGGTGCTTGCGCTGAATATGTGAAACACACAGAGAACAGCATAACTCGGTACCTTCCAAGATACAATACAAACATTTTCAAGAAAATCCTCACCCTAAACTATCCTTTACATGGAAGAGTTTTTGAAAGTTTTGATTTTCTAAAAAATGTCTCTAATGATTTTTGTTAAAACACCATATATTAAAACTATTACATGACAAATAAAATGTATATCTTGAATTTTCTAGGAATAGCCTTGGAAGTTCTCTTCATTCGGAAAGAATTTTGTATAATCTTGTATAACTGGTAGACGTTAAGCGATAGACGAAAACGTACTACACAAAAAGTGTAGATCTCTTTAAAACATACAATTTATTTCATATAAGTTGTTTTTTTTTGGACTAGCCATTTCTGAGATATCCATTATTAATGGTTCAAATTGTTCAATACTTAGCTATTATTTTAAAGTCCTGTGGCTTTTCAATTGTTTCTCATGATGTGATGGAATGAGTATGGAGTTTTAAGGCCAGCATGTAGTGTCCAGTTCTAAAACATTTGAGTATTGCTATTGCCTTTGTCTGTATTATAATGAAATGTATAATGCAGCTATTTCTGGAAAGGTTTATCTCAATTAAAATGAAGTAGATAGGAAAATAATCTTTCATAAGAATAATTTGTATACCCACTAATAAACAATAGAGTCATGTAAATGTAACACATGAGATTTCTTTTAACATCAAACTGAGTATTTGAATTTTAATTCTATTACCTATACACTTTGCATAGCATCTTGTATTAATGTATTCATCAACACAAACATTTTTGTATATACAAAGCAGTCCTTTTTCATGAGTTGGTGAATGTACTACTAGTAAGTAATTTTATTATTAACCCAGTTGATTGTACAAATTTACAACAACAATTTTACAAATTTATTCTTAGCCCAGTTTCTAAAAATAACAATAAAATAAAATATAAAGAAAGCTAACCTCTTAACTACTGATATCCAGCATTCCTCCTAATCTAAAAGTACAATTATCAATTTATTTAATCTCCAATACTAACTCTAACTCTACCTTGAGTTGCTTTCCTTGGACCCCAACAAACTCAAACCTTGAGGTTGTCGAGTTGTTGGGTCCTACTTGCAACATATCAAATAAAAACTACTGTAATTTAATTTAATACTCATTTGCCTCTTCCTTGCTAATTATCCTCATCCATTTTGTTCTTACTCTGCCCAAAAAGTTTCCTACTTCTATTATATTTTTCCTAGATTTTACATTTACTAACTTTTTAGTTTGAATTTCTGTTGGTAAATTTAACCATTCTCTCTTCTCTATCCTCTTTCTAAGCAACTTCGTTTCTTCATACTCTAAAACTATATGCCAGTCTGACTTTCCGGTGGCATAGTGGGCATTTCTCCAAATCAATCTCTTTTATCAAACCTTTCAAATTCACCTGTCCTAGCCCATGCAAATCCTACTGTTGCTGTTTTATCACATATGTCAACATACTGTTCCGTGCTCCATACTACTTTCATTTCTCTGTATAATCTCAGTGAGCTCTTAAAAGTAAAACTCGCTAATAAATCTTGTTTTTCCATATCCTCTACTCTTGTCCTAATTTCATTTTAGAAACCTATTTGTAGTAATTCTTCAGCTCTCCAAATCTCCCCAAAACCTATCTTCATCAAGGTTTCCTAGCCAAGATACTTTATGATTAAGTCTTTCCTGCAATATCAAACATTGAATGTACTACTAAAAGCAGCCAACTAAGCATATTGGGGAGTTGATGATAGTTGCTTTCTTCATGACATATAAAAAGGTTATGCTTTGCACTCAGTATGTGGCCTCAGTGGTGCAGCTTTGCCAAGTATTGGATTATTTATTTTTAAGCAAATAGTTGTTAAGCTTTGTTTGTTTTCTTCAATGAGCTCTCTTAGCAGTTTAAAGTTGATGTACCATGTACGTATACATGAACAAGACTTTTGTTATGTTACATTTTGCTCTATGGCATGTTCTAGTATTTTAATGGCACAAGACGTCCCATATGGCTAGTTTTCTCTGGCATGGGCAGTCAGTGGCCAGGGATGGGAGATGATTTGATGAAGCTGCCTCTCTGTGCTGCTGCAATAGAAAACTGCCACGCTGTCTTGGCAGAGAAAGGATTGGATCTCAAACATATCATTACATCAAAGGATCCTGCAGTATTTGATAACATCCTACACTGTTTTGTTGGGATTGCTGCAATACAGGTTGGTAATACTGCATCTGCAAAAGTATTGGATTGCACTCAAACCTTCAAAATTAAGCTTTCCCCATGCTTTAAGGTCCCTTGAATAAAAAAATGCTTTTAGGGGAAAAAAGTTGTATGTCTATTTAGTGTGTGTGTGTGTGTGTGGGTGTGGGTGTGGGGGTGGGGGTGGGGGTGGGGGTGGGTGGGTGGGTGGGTGTGTGTGTGCGCGTAGCACCCCCCCCCCCCAAAAAAAAAAAGAAGGTTGGATAAATATCATACCTGGTATCAGCATCTTCCCAGGCTGCAACACAAAGATTTTCCCACACCAAACTACCATTTACATGGAAACATTTTTATTGTTTTTACTTTCTCTATTACATGTAGTAAAAAGGAAAAGCACTGTCGAGATTTCACTGGAAATACCTGAACCGTAAAAAAGGTTCATGTGTCTCTCTGAGAACAGTATAACCCAAAAAACAAAATTTTGATAAATACTGAACTGGGTATTTAAGTTCAGTATGTGACAAAGATTTTCAAGAAAATTCCCTCACCCGTAACAAACTACCTTTCATGTGCAACATTTTTTGAAAGTTTTGATTTTCTAAAAAATGGCTTTTAACGATTTTAATTATACCATATATTAAAGATATTTACGTGACAAATAAAACATGTATCTTGAATTTTCTGGGAATAGCCTATAATGTCTTCATCATTCTGAATGAATTTTGTATATTTTTGTATAACTGTTAAACCATTAGAGGTAGAAAAAAATCTTACTATACAAAAAATGTATCTTGTTAAAACACACAATTTATGTCTAATAAACTATTTTTTTCATTAACCATTTCTGAATTAGGTAGTCATTGCTATTGGTTTGAATTTTTAAATGGTAAAGTCAATATTAATTTGTTTCTTTGGTCTTGTAAAGCTGTGAATTTCAAAGCCAGCCTATAGTGAGCCAGTTTTTAAATATTTCACTCTCTGCCTACAACGAAATGGGTAATGAAACTATTTCTGTAAATATCCATCTTGATTTAGTTGAAGTATGAGAATCGTCTCAAAAGTAAGTTATACTATTTTTTTAAAAAAAATAACAAAATGTTCAAACATTTAAAAAAAAAATATATTTTAAAGGTACATTTAATAGTTACTTTTCTGCATAACCTCCTTGAATCGCAATACATTTTTAGTATTGTGATATCAGTTTTTTTTAATCCAGCGCCAAACAACTCTCCTGCCAAACTGGCTAGCGTCTTTCCACTTCTTGTTTTCAATCATTTGCAAAGTGTCTTCCCCCCGAGTTGTTGCTTCAGCTGCGGTAAAAAGGTGTCAGTCACATGGTGCAAGGACAGGAGAGTAAGGTGGATGACCAAAAACATTACATCAAAACTTGTCGAACAGGGCTCGAGTCTCATGAGCAGAGTGTTATCGTGCAACAAAAGACTGTTTTGATCCCCTCCTTTTTTTTGAATTGCTTTTTCAACACCTCACAATAGCGAGCAGCTGTGATCATGGTCCCACGGGGCAGGTAATCAATCAACAACACTCCCTTGGAATCCCAAGAGACCATTGCCATTACCTTGCTAGCTGATTCCACAACTTTCGTCTTTTTTGGCATACTCTGTCTTTTGGATTCGGGCATCCATATCTCGTCCCCAGTCACTATTCAGTTGAATAAACCATCTCCCTCATTCTCAGAAAACTGCAAAAATTGCAATGCAGCATCCACTCTGTGTTCTGAAAGTATGCATGGAACCTATCTTGCAACACTTTTGATGGATGCAGATCCTCAGAAATGATCCTGTGAAGTTCTGCATGGCTTATTTCAATATTCGGATAAAGTGGAAAAAGAATTTCATCAAACGTAAGGCACTGATTGCTGTCCATGACCCTTTGAACCTTGTTGACATTATTGGAGGGTCAGCTACTTTGTTGTTTATGTAACATTGCTCTTGCTTCAGTTAATGATTGACACCAAGTATGAACCATTGGCGTTGACATACACACTGCACAACTTTCAGTTGCACTTTTATTTTTGCCGTCAAAAACATATAACAACACAAACTTTGCAAGGAGAAAGTGGAGTGTCTGAGTGGTAAAGGTAGAAACATAGGAATTTTACAGTGCTCCCACTAAACGCAGACAGAAGTTTCCTGCAACTCCCAGACTTTGCCTGTCCACCCTGTTACAGTGTAACTTACTTTGAGATAAAAGAATAAACTTTTATAAGTATGGTTTGTAAAACAGAATAGAGATAGTCTGTGAATGTAAAGACTTCAGAGTTTTAGAAAAAGGTCTCTTTCTGTATGTGATTGAGTTCTTATATACAGTATAGCTCAAAAACAAAATGTCAGATGAATATAAAACTTTCTCTTAAGTCCAGCATCTTTTAAGGATACAACACAGATTTTCACAAAATTTACCATACATCAACTCCTTTACATGCAAAAATGTTCATTACTTTTTATGCTCATAAATAACTCTTAGGATTTTGATTAAAATTTCATATGTTGGGATGCTTACATAAAGAATGAACTGTATATCTTGAAGTCCTCTGAATTAATTTTGTATATCTAGTATACCATAACAGATACACAAAACTAACTACATAAAAAAATGTAGTCTGTTAAAACATACAATTTATGTAAAATAGCTTGCAAAAAAGAGTACTGAGATACCCTATATTGGTTGCAATCAGAACATGTGCTGCCAAAACTTCTGTAAAAACATGGATTAAGGAAGCCACCAAACCTATCCCGGGCAAAGAGAAGCCAGGAAACTAGTCTTAGGTCCATGCAACATTCTCTCCTGAGACTGGAGAGAACAGGAATAAGGAAAATAGTTGCACTAATTTGTGAGCTTGGTTACTTCAGGAAGCATCTACGTAAACTACGACTCTACAAGGATGAACCCATTTGTAGAATGTGCAAAGAGAATGAGGAAACTGCCTCGCACATCCTGACTGCCCTCTCCTGGCAAGAAACCTTATTCTTTCTATAACCAGGGAAGATCCAGGAAAGGAGCGTTGATGTTGTTGTTGTTCACCAATGGCACTGGGGATTAATTGATCTGCATCATTTTCCCTCTGGCTTCCCAATATAAAGTCTGTAAGTTATCATTTTTAAGGCCTTTGCATTTAGCCAGATGTTGTTTGTTCAGGATGACATCTTCTTCACAGAGAGGTGTAGGTAGGCATCCTATCTTTGATACGGTAATTTGTATCACAAATTACTTAAATGTAAATAATGATTGTAATATGAATATGTATTTTTTATGTGACATTGATTTCAGAGGTTTATTAATTGTAATTATTATTGGTAAATAATAATATACGGCTTTACTGAAACTGTCAATAATAACGCAATAATGCAGCGATGGGGTGAGTTGTTTATCATTACAGGGAACCAGGAAGTTACGTAATGTTCGCGCGTTTTTTCCGTTGAGAACATTCTAGAATATTTCCTAAAGCAATATGTATTCGTGGTTTTCATTGGATATTAAAATAGACGCTAATGTTGGCGCGTTTTATTAGCCAATAGCAGTTCATTTATAATCTTTAGGCATGTCGAGGAGTGGGAGTATATAAGCCAGGTCCGAGGTAGATCGCCCCGCAGTTCAACAAAATTCTCAGTACATTACACGTCGGTCGCCCAGTTCATCAAAATTTCTAGCACGCTGTCTTCAGTTCGTCATAAGTTACGCGCAGCAGAATTATGAGAATCTAAAGTATTATACAGTTAAATATATACAAAGTTGAAGTACGTGAGTTAAAAGTGATAAGAAGTTATTACAAACAGTTTCAGTTTGGCGAGTATCCAGATCAATATGTAAAAGTGTTTGTGAACGTGTTCGGCAATAAAAGTTATAAAACCAATTTCTTCATTAAGTATAATTTCTGGATAAAAGATTCCTTTCCGATTCACACCCTGCAAGAGATAAATGTTCGACCTAAACAGCTAGCTGGAGGACACTTAAAATAAATTATTTCAAAACTGATACAAATTGCTACGCCAGATGGAGCTACAAACCAAACAAAGAATGACGTCACAAGATGGCTTCAACACTGATGTAAACAACATTACGTGAGAAACATTTCTCTCACAAATTGGCTTCCACAACGTGGGGCTAACAAATACACAAAAACACAAATTACGTAAGCATCATTCCGTTGCATCTTGTAGAGGTGTTCTGCGAGGCAATCGTGGCCAGTTGCCATCCTAAATAAGGTCACTGCAGTCTTCCTTGGCATTTTTTGTATATCAACTCTATCTTTAATATTCTTATAATCTTTATCCTTTAATTTATCTTCTTCATGTGCTGTCTTTTGAAATGTTGTTTAACGTGGTAATGCTAAATGGACTACAACACAGGCATGCTTCCCAAGCCAGAAAAGGATACTGCAACTTGTTCAGGAACAATGAAGGCTTCCTTTCCAATAAGAAGCCTTTTAGTCTGACGTGGGAGGTCAACAAAACTCCAACTAAAACCATCTCTGATCTAATGTAAAATAACTTTCTGATAGTGTTAGCAATTTAATGTTCTTTTTGTATAATGACTTATGTTATAAATAGCTGAATGTTTTACTAAGTTTCAATTGCTTAATTTGAAATCATTGCTAGGAAAGCATTTCTTGTGAATAGCACACAGAAGAACCATTGTTTGTATGATGGGATTGTTGCAGATTGCACTTGTTGACGTGCTGACAGCCATTGGTATCAAGCCGGATGGTATTATTGGACATTCTGTAGGAGAACTGGGATGTGCATATAGCGATGGCTGCTTCACACAAGAACAGATGATTCTGGCAGCTTATTATCGAGGTCTGGCTTCCATACAGACAGAGCTCATTCCTGGATCAATGGCTGCAGTTGGTAAGCCTGTCTCTTCCATCATTTTGTTACAGTGCTGAAGTTATCAGGTACCATACTCTCCGCACTAAAATTAACCACTATATCTATTTTTAAATTTCTCTCTTGAACATTTTTTTTTTAAGTAACTAACTGTCCTCTTAATTTCACATCTTATAAAAATTACCAAACTAACCAAAATACTTTTAAAATACATATTAATATATGGGGTCAAATTCATAGTTGTGACTTATTTCAAGAAAGACCTTAAGCAGTGATTTTCAATTCACAGATGTTGCTGTTTCAGGCAAAAGAAAATACTTGTTCATATAAGGAGGCAGATGTCATTTTGCATATGTTGCCATACTGGAGGTTAATAATGATAACAATTTCATGCAGTTGTACTGCACAGTAATAAATGGCATTTACTATTTGCATAATTCACTTGAAATGTACAGCGATACTGAATTTAAGAAGCAACATCATTTTACCAAACCCAGAGTTGTAAATAATCTAATTTGTGCTAAATAACACAACCTTATCAAACAATTGCCTGCTTTGTATAATATCTTTGCATCTCAGCACCAACTCAATTAATAGGTTTCTTTCCTGCTCGCTGAAGTTGCAACGGATAATGCTTACGTAATATGTTTTTGTAGAAAGAATGTGTTTACGTAATATTGGTATTTGTTAGCACCACGTTGTGGAGCCAATTTGCGATGGAATTCTTACAAATGTTTGTTTACATCACGTGTGTTGAAGCCATCTTGTGACGTCATTCATTTGTTTGGTTCGTAGCTCCCTCTGGCGTTAGCAATTTGCATCACTGTTAGTGTTCGATTTTTATTTCATTTCAAATGTCCTCCGGCTAACTGTTTAGGTCGAACATGTATCTCTTTTGCAGGTTGTGAAGCGGAAAGAAATCTTTTATCCAGAAATTATACTGATGAAGAAAATTTGTTTTATAATTTTTATTGCCGAACACGTTCACTAACACTTTTACATATTGATTCAGATACTCGCCAAACTGAAACTGTTTGTAATAACTTCTTACTTATCACTTTTAACTCACGTACTTCAACTTTGTGTATATTTAACTTTATAATATTTTCGATCTTTAATGATTTTTGCTGCGCGTAACTTGACGAACTGAAGGACTGACTGGCGACGTGTAAAGTATTGAGAATTTTGTTGAACTGCGGGGCGATCTACCTCGGACCTGGCTTATATACTCCCACTCCTCGACATGCCTAAAGATTATAAATGAACTGCTATTGGCTAATAAAACGCGCCAACATTAGCGTCTATTTTAATATCCAATGAAAACCACAAATACATATGCTTTAGGAAATATTCTAGAAGGTTCTACCGAAAAGGCGCGAAACATTACGTAACTTCCTTGTTCCCAGTAATGATAAACAACTCACCCCATCGCTGCATTCTTGCGCCATTACTGACAGTTTCAGTAAAGCCGTATATTATTATTTACCAATAATAATTACAATTAATAAACATCTGAAATTAATGTCACATAAAAATACATATTCATATTACAATCATTATTTACATTTAAATAATTTGTGATACAAATTACCGTATCAAAGTATTTCCCTGTTGGCATGTTTTTGGCCTAACATTATGACTATACAACTAATACTATAAACTCTAACTAAATTTACAATCTACTTGATTTTAAACTAAGGTAAACTAATTAATAAATGCACTCGCAAACTTTTACCATGGGCTTACTAGCTGTTGTGAGTAAAACAACAATGAATATGGAAATGGCAGCTGGCTATGTGATCACCTGCATGCTCATTTACACATTCCTTTGTGCATCTGAGTGGCCATGAAACACCTGAACCATATTGTCTCATGTGCTTTAGAAATGGGAAAGTGCTTAGCATTGAGCATATAAGTGCCGTCTGCATGTGGTAAATAAGTGGCAACTATCAATTCAGCTGTTAATGAATTCTTTAAAATCTGATGTATGCTTTTAGGCATATTTTTGGCTTTAAAGAGTGTTTCCAATAACAATTTTATGTCTTGTGTCAAACTATTGGGTATTGTGCTGGATGACAAATTTATCTAGAATGAACATATTGATTATATTAGTAGTAGGCTGTCTAGAGTAATTTACTTATTGAGAAATTTGAAGCAACTGGTTCCTAAAAGCTATTTAAAATCACTTATTTTGCATTGTTTCATAGTATAATATCTATGGTGTCAGTAAAGTAATTGATAAGTTAAAACTACAGAAGAAAGCACTTTGAATCATTACTGGGTCTCCATAGAACTCTCCTGTAAACCCTTGTTTATCAGCAAAAGTGCATTAACAGTAGTTAATATCTATACTTATGATTGTCTGATTAAGTTAATCTGTCCACTGCAAAGTCACATAGTTATTCCACTAAGAATATCTAATTAGTTCCCCCACAGAGGGTAAAACTGGCTAAAACAGAACACGGTTTGGTTTCATTCACAAGGTATTGCATTATTTAATAAACTGCCCCATGCAGCCATGAATGTAGGTTTATCCAGATTCAAAACTGTTACTCATAACTGGCTAATTTTAAATCCTTTTTATTCCATTGATGAATATTTTGATTAAAATATTATAGTACATTTTTAATTACTTATGTAACAAACTTTGTATGTTGATGATTTTTATAACCTCTCACTTGAGGTTTCAACTCAATTAATGATTGATTGATAGACAGACAGGAAGGCAGGCAGATGTGTTAGCTTCTGTGGAGCATCTTATTAGCATTGTTTTGTATGTTCATACATGTGAAACAACTTGCCAATTGATGCAAATACACACTTGAAATTCCATATATAGGAGTTTGAAGAAAATGTGGTTGAAATTTGTACAAAATTAAGGGTAGTATGAATAAAGAGCCTTTAAAATATCTATCATAATTTATTAATTACAGAACCAAATTCTTCCAAACTGAGGCTAAAGGCTTTCAAACTTTGCAAACTGAAAAAGAAATACAAATCAAAATGCTGAAATTCAGCAAACAGAAACAAATGTCCTCTTTTATTTAATTTTTAGTGTCATCAGAAGCTGAATATGACCAAGATGCAATCCAAAGCGGTAGTCAAAATGGGGTTAATACTTTTATAGACTCGCTTCTCAGGCAGTATCTTCAATGTGTAATGGTTTGTGTATGTACATACCTCACAAAATACAATGATTCAATTCCTCAATGTATTTTTTAGTACCTCATTAAACTTTAAATGATTTTTAATCATTTGCCACTTGGCTGAAGGACATAACTACATTATTTACTGCCACGGATTGAGACTTGTTGAAACATCTCAGGTTCATCAGCATGTGCCTGTAGATACCAGGTTTGTTTAAGACATCTTCACAAATTGAAACAATTCAAAAGTAAATAAAATGTTGGGAAGTCTCATTGATTTACAAAACATCCTATCACACAATGTAACAATAAAATCCCTTTTTTATAGGCCAACACTGATGTATATAATGAAACAAAATTATGTTGATCATGTTGGCATTATTTAAATGGCAAAAAAACATGTGTAGGTGTTAAATAAAGAATGTTAACAAATGTTAAGTGAATATTCATGGATATAATTTGTTTGAAGTTGATATTAATTTAAGAGTGTTTTATATGGGGGTCTAATAAAAATGTGTAGTAGTACCACCTGAAGAACTCTCTGCATATTGTGGCTTTATCCAGCTTTCATTGTCACTTCAATTTTCCTCATAACATAGTGGTGTAATGAAATGCATGTAATGTAGTCTCTTTTTGCTGCTACTTCAATTGCTGGGGAATCAAACATAAGACCTCTCACCACTCACATTATATCATAACCTCACTCATAGAACCACCACTTTATGTCATATCAAGTTAAACAACACTAATTCACTTGTTGGGTAGTAGAGCACAAGACCTCTCTAATCTCTAGCAGTAGCAGCACCCACATTATCTCACAGCCTTACTCGTAGAACCACCACTTTGTCGCATCAAGACATCTCACTAATTCACTTGTTGGGGAGTAGAACACAAGACCTCTCTAATCTCTAGCAGTAGTAGCACCCACATTATCTCACAGCCTTACTCGTAGAACCACCACTTTGTCGCATCAAGACATCTCACTAATTCACTTGTTGGGGAGTAGAACACAAGACCTCTCTAATCTCTAGCAGTAGTAGCACCCACATTATCTCACAGTCTTACTCGTAGAACCACCACTTTGTCGCATCAAGACATCTCACTAATTCACTTGTTGGGGAGTAGAACACAAGACCTCTGTAATCTCTTGCAGAAGTAGCACCCACATTATCTCACAGCCTTACTCGTAGAACCATCACTTTGTCGCATCAACACATCTCACTAATTCTCTTGTTGGGGAGTAGAACACAAGACCTCTCTAATCTCTAGCAGTAGCAGCACCCATATTATCTCACAGCCTTACTCGTAGAACCACCACTTTGTCGCATCAAGACATTTCACTAATTCTCTTGTTGGGTAGTAGAGCACAAGACCTCTGTAATCTCTAGCAGTAGCAGCACCCACATTATCTCACAGCCTTACTCGTAGAACCACCACTTTGTCACATCAAGACATCTCACTAATTCACTTGTTGGGGAGTAGAACACAAGACCTCTCTAATCTCTAGCAGTAGTAGCACCCACATTATCTCACAGCCTTACTCGTAGAACCACCACTTTGTCGCATCAAGACATCTCACTAATTCACTTGTTGGGGAGTAGAACACAAGACCTCTCTAATCTCTAGCAGTAGCAGCACCCACATTATCTCACAGCCTTACTCGTAGAACCATCACTTTGTCGCATCAAGACATCTCACTAATTCACTTGTTGGGGAGTAGAACACAAGACCCCTTGTAATCTCTTGCAGTAGCAGCACCCACATTATCTCACAGCCTTACTCGTAGAACCACCACTTTGTCGCATCAAGACATCTCACTAATTCACTTGTTGGGGAGTAGAACACAAGACCTCTCTAATCTCTAGCAGTAGCAGCACCCACATTATCTCACAGCCGTACTCGTAGAACCACCACTTTGTCGCATCAAGACATCTCACTAATTCACTTGTTGGGGAGTAGAACACAAGACCTCTCTAATCTCTAGCAGTAGCAGCACCCACATTATCTCACAGCCTTACTTGTAGAACCACCACTTTGTCGCATCAAGACATCTCACTGATTCACTTGTTGGGGAGTAGAACACAAGACCTCTCTAATCTCTAGCAGTAGTAGCACCCACATTATCTCACAGCCTTACTCGTAGAACCACCACTTTGTCGCATCAAGACATCTCACTGATTCACTTGTTGGGGAGTAGAACACAAGACCTCTCTAATCTCTAGCAGTAGTAGCACCCACATTATCTCACAGCCTTACTCGTAGAACCACCACTTTGTCGCATCAAGGCATCTCACTAATTCTCTTGTTGGGGAGTAGAACACAAGACCTCTGTAATCTCTTGCAGTAGCAGCACCCACATTATCTCACAGCCTTACTCGTAGAACCACCACTTTGTCGCATCAAGGCATCTCACTAATTCTCTTGTTGGGGAGTAGAACACAAGACCTCTGTAATCTCTTGCAGAAGTAGCACCCACATTATCTCAAGACATCTCACTAATTCACTTGTTGGGGAGTAGAACACAAGACCTCTCTAATCTCTTGCAGTAGCAGCAGCCACTATACACCAAAACCTCATTTATAGAAGAGCTCTTTATGTTGCATCAAGAACAACAACTCACTAACTCACTTGCTGGTGTGTCAAACATAAGACCTCTTTAATCTCTTGCAGCAACAGGACTTGCTGTATGCCACAACCTCACTCAGAGAATAGCACACCATGAACAACAACTCACTCACCAAGTAACTAGCTTATCTGACTGACTTTGAGCACGCTCACTTGTATGTAGCCACTGGAGTTTTTCAGAGAGTTCTACAATGTTCGCTGAAGGCAGGAGAAAGAAGCTTTGAGAACAATCACGTTATCTCTTGATAGTGCTCCTACATTGGGTGTTGGTGCTACTCCGTCTGTTTATTTCCCCTTATCTCTTCAACTGGCCATTCAGTCAGTCACCTTCCTGCCAATAGCTGCTGATATTGTTAGATTATGTTTGTTTACATCAGAGAAAAAAACGTTAACACACATTTTAAAATTTTTGTACCCAATTCATATTTTGAATGGATGAGGAAAAGGTTTCATTTTTCATTACAAAATCAATAACATCAGCAATTGGTATAAAACTTTGACATGATGTTTCAAAGAGTCCAAATGTTGAACATTTCAAGTGTGATAAAACAGGAAATGAAATAAAATACTGCCAACATTTCTCTGCACAGAGACATTTGAACAACAAATGAAGGCATTTTAAATTCTCAAAGACTAATGAAAGCAAAACCTAAATTAATTGTAAAGTAAAAATGTGCATCTGTTTTAAGATTGCATTGCATTAAAAAGCTGTCTCACCTGTGAGGTAAATAGCAATTTAACATTAACAGGTCTGGGATACAAGGAAGTGGTGGGCATGTTGCCTGAAACGATAGACGTGGCCTGCCACAACAGTGCAAGCAGCTCTACTCTCTCTGGACCAGCCAAAGATGTTGAACAGTTTGTAGAAGAACTGAAGGCTAACAAGATATTTGCTCGTGCTGTGAATGTAGCCAACATTGCGTATCACAGTCGCTATATTAAGCCAGCAGCACCAGCACTTCTGGACTTTCTTAAAATGGTATTTATAATCCTTTTTGTTACATTAGGATTTATGATGCATATATGAGAGGATAGAAGATGAAGTCTTAAGAATCGTAGACACTCTGTAACTTTGCCATTATTTATTATAAAAAGTGATAAAGTAAACTGAAATTTTTATAAAATGCTTATTTTTTTATGCTGCTTCTGCATTATTTTTGTTCTATTACCAGGAATCTTATTTTTGGTTAACTTAAATTTATTAAAAAGCACAAGTTTTATGTTATCTATAAAATAATAAAATTCTAACCAAATAATATATTAATTAATTTTTTATTTTGAATGAATAACACGTGAGTGTGCATAATGAGCTATCCAGTTAGAGAATATGCTGTATTAATTATTTTTCCAAGTGAGAGGTTACTTTCAATGGGGTAAATTATTGAGTTTGTACTTTCTCTACCTATAGTAGGTAGGAGGAAGTATTGTTATCCACCCAGAAATTTGGTATCAAGATTTCACCAGAAATATACATTTTGGGAACTACTGAATCCAAGAAAAGCATATATACTTTCTCTACCATGCAACTGGTGTGGCCAGGGCCAATCCAGCAGACCCCAAATGTATAAATAACAGCACAAATAAATAAATGTGACTGGTCAGTAGAGAAAGTATTCCATTATCCTAAAAATTTTATATTCAGATTTCACCAAAAATATATGTTTTGAGAGGAATCCAAAAAAAGCACTTTTAGAAAAAATTCTGTGTTTGTGCGCGTGCACGCCTTCATCAGTTTTTCAAATTGTTGTTGCTATTCAGTTTTTTCTCCATTTATACTGTCACATTCTACCTCCACCAATATGTTGCAGCCCCAAAGAAAATGAGGGAACCATAACACAAATGTTTCCTACATCTAACCAACTTATATTACCACAGGTTTCAAGAATTAATTACAGGAGTTGGAGGAGCTGCTCTATGTATGGTGATTCTGTTTTGTAGACCTAGCAGACTCCAGTTTCCCTATCAGACAGTTTTTGACATGCTGAAGTCACAAGGCAGGTCGAAACCAACATCTTAAGTATGAACAGTTCTCTGTTATGAATCTCTCCACACATTACCACATATGCATATTTGTCAAAGTTTACAGTTTGCCCATACAGGAGTGGAGGTGTCTTTATGGTAAAGAGGGCGTTTTACGTCTTGGTGGGTTGAATAAAAATGTTACACATTTTCACCACAGACATGACAAAGCATTAAATTCTATTGCATTATATTGTAGCTAGACTGAATGGTATACAGTGCTGTGATAGACTATTGTGTGTCTATCCTTCATCACAATCACTGTCCTCCTTCACTGGGCTGCATAGCATCAGATTTGCACCACCAGTAATGTGTAGTAAACAGTCAGTAATGGATGACATGAATATTAAGTAAATTGCCTCACATAAATGATCTTATTCGCGTTCCTTGGATGCGAGATATAAGTTTTCCATCTTTTGTGAACTGTTCTTTGTGGTACCAGCATGTGGTGTGACAGAAGAACCAGGTGTTCAAAGATTCTTATAAAATGGAATTCCTGTTTATTTTACATGGGATAATTATACATTTATTACACTGAACATTTTACACATTCTAAATCTCATGTTAAAATGCTTGTGCAGGAGTATACTGTAAACATTTTGCACAGTATCTAACAGATGAAATGTCAAACCACTACGATGGAGAATTAACAGCTATAAAAGCAGCATTACAGAACATTTTATATAGACCATACATAAAACAAAAAAAAGTCATCTTATCAGACTCAAAATCAGCTATAGATGGAATAGTAAATTACAATAATAAAACGACAAGAAATATTAAAGAAATAAGAAGCCTAATTAAAGCAGCTGAAACTAGAAATCATATCACTCTACAATGGTTCCCAGTTCATGTCGGACTTTTGGGCAATGAATATGCGGATCAATTAGCAAAGAAAGGTTCAATACAAACCTGTAGGACAAATAGAAATAAATAAACAATTAAACAATATTTCAAAAGACAGCAGAGACTTGATGAAGAAGATAAATTAAAAGATTATAAGAATATTAAAGATAGAGTTGATATACATAAAATGCCAAGGAGGTCTGCAGTGGCCTTATTTAGGATGGCAACTGGCCACGATTGCTTTGCAGAACACCTCTACAAGATACGATGCCTACCTACACCCAAGTGCACTCTCTGTGAAGAAGATGTCATCCTGAACAAACAGCAAATCAAAAGCCTTAAAAGTGATAACTTACAGACTTTATATTGGAAAGCCAGAGGGAAAATGATGCAGATCGATTAAACCCCAGTGCCATTGGTCAACAACAAATATCATTTATTTAAAGGTGAGTCGGAATTGTAACACTAACATCACTTAAGTTTAAGAAAAATAAATTCAATACACATCACTGTTTCTAGCTTCTTTTCATTACAACAAATATCATGTTGCAAAATTGTTGTGCTTTACTGGACAAGGGAAAGTTTAACAGTTTCAATTTCAAGAAGTTGGCAAGTGTGAATAATGTTTATCATAGCTGCAATGGAGAAAATGCAATTCCCAACATTACTGTTGCTACCCTTAAAGGCTGGTTTTGCCCAGAACACAATGAGGTTTTTGTAAGCAGTACAAATTAGGCTTATAAGTGATGGAAACCTCCTTTTTAACAATTAAATGTTCCTAAATATATGCACACCAAATTATATATGCAAAAATACTATACCAGGTGAGCACACATACCTACTTTTTTACTGCTGCTTGGTTTCAGGTTGTTCCTGAGCCTAAGAGGAGGTCACCTTTGTGGGTATGCTCCTCAGTGCCAGAGGAACGCTGGTCTACTCCACTTGCCGAGTATGCCTCAGCCGAATACTTCACAAACAACCTGCTGAGTCCTGTGTTGTTTGAGGAAGGCAGCAAGTACATCCCTAAGGATGCCATTACTATCGAAGTGGCTCCTCATGGTCTGTTGCAGGCTATCTTGAGACGGTCGCTAGGTTCAGACTGTGTCAACATTCCTCTGACACAGCGTGGTGCCGAGGACAACCTGCGCTTCATGTTGGCCGCCTTGGGAAAGTATGAACAACTTCAAACATTATAAAACTCATTCAAATTGTGAGTGCTTCAGTTTCACTCAGAACAGGTTTCTGCTGTCAGCTGCATGTCTGGAAGTACAGTGTTGTCTATGTAGACTTTTTCCCATATTGTGAGTTATGCTGGTGTTTTCAAAGCTTTATTTCCTGTTTAATGTTGTGTTCTGTAGATATGTGTATTTGCTTAAGTTTTAAATTTCCTTAGTCTGGTTTGTAGGTCTCACTTGGTTTTTGTGACAGCCTTCACAATCAATCTGGTAAAACCATCATTTCTTAGTGTCCTTTAGGGCCCATTCACAATGAAATATAAGCACAGATGTAGCATAAGCGTAAGACTTTGCATTCATATTATTTAATGGAAGCATTCACATGGAGTCAGGCAAGGCACTACACAATGCAAGAGTTTGCAAACTCCAAACTTTATGCTTGCATTGCGTGCATAGAGGAAGAATTCTGCATTTGTTTCTCTTTGCATTGCTTGCTGTTCAACAGCAGACAATCGCGATGCGAGACTTTAGCCGTCTAATGTACATGCATGCACTCTTCCATTAGGCTGTGCCACACAAATTGTGGGTCACCATCTCTCAAGAGGTTATGGTAGTATCCTTACTGAATCCTCTTTCATGTAGTGGATAAACCTCGCATCTGTGCCTAGATTTCTTGGCTCAGGCACAAAAAGATAATGAACATTGTATTAATATAACTTGTGCAGCTGTATCATCACATGTATTACTTGCTACAGCTTCCAGACATTATTCCGTACGTGGGAAGGAGGTATGAAATTTTAAGAAACCTATGAAATTAGGGTTTTTTAATACACACAGTTGATTGTGTAGTATCCTGGGTTCTTAAATTGTGTAGGAGTTGTTGCTTTATTGAAAACATTGGGCCCTTCTTGGCGACTGCTTAGCTTTTGCGGAAATCTTGTCAGAAGATATTGCGAACATGAAAAAGAAATATGGCTAACAGAATGTTGCAAAGCAAGGAAAATGTGGACCATTCGAGTTTAGATGCATAGATCCAACGCTGTTCTTTGTCTACAGCTACGCCCTGTCGTTGCTCCGTAGTTGTGGCCCTTAGGGCCCATGATGTTACAATTTTGGCAACAGTATGTCAACAACACAACAGTAACGCTAACATGATGCAAGTGCGTGTGTTACATATTGATAGCGAAAGTTCTCACTACCCACATACAGAATAATGGCCCTGTTTCCGTAGTACTTTCAATGTTTTGAGCAAATAGTCATGATGTCAGTAATGCTATGGGCCGCTGTTGGACGTATGTATATATGTATTTTTTTTTTGTGACCTACTTATTTATAAAATATTGAGTGAACTTTCTTATTTGGTATTGTTGGTTATATTATTCAATTTGAAACTTACGGTGCACTCAGAACATTTCCGCAGTTAGTTTAAGGATCTAGAAGCCCATGCAAACTTCTTGCGTTACACCTACGGCTGCATTGTGAATGGTGTTCCCTCATGCCTGTGCTTGTGTTGCATTACATTAGCACTTACATTTCATTGTGAATGAAGCCTTAGTCTGGTTTGTAGGTTTCTCTTGGATTTTGTATCAGTTTTCGTAATCAACCTGGTAAATCCCTAATTTCTTAGTGTTCTTTGGATGATGAAAGTAAGTTTTTGAGTTTGTGTTTCTTTATGCCATATTTCAGAAATGATTTATTGAATTTGTTATGTATTTTTGGGGTGGAGCACAAATCTAGTATCTTTTTTTGTGAGATAGACAGCTAGATGACAGTAGAACCAAGACTAAACTAGAGGATTCTTTTGTATATGCCAGCAGACTTATAGCTGATATTGGAGATGAATGCCTTTGAAATATGTTCTGAGTGAAAACTGAGTACACTAGAACCTTACAATATCCAAAAAGTAGCGGAATCATATAGAGCGAAACAATTAATAAAATACACTTGATGAAAGTGGAGTCAACCTAAACAAGTGAAGCTAGTAAGAGTGTTTGGATTGACTCCACTTTCATCAAGTGTATTTTACACTGACACCTTCCGGCCCTTATTAATCTGGATTTCTGGTTTATCCAGATTGATTTTTTGCTTACTTTGGTTTTGTGCTTGTCAAATTTTAAACAAAAGAAACTTATATGTAATTTCAGAAATTGAAACTGAGTGTAGTATTGAGTTTAACTGCCAAAAAAGTGCATGCAGTTTTTTTATTGTTGCTAGTACCAAAATAAACTTTGATACAACTGACTTGTATTTTCCCGATAACCATAAGGAGATCTCAAAATCTACCACAATGGCGACTTGCAATGTAAGTCCTGGGCTTCAAGATTTAACCAACTATTAGGTCAATAAATGGTAATTAATTGTTGTTTCACACAAGCCGTGTGTAGGAAAGGTCACCATTCCTGGTGTGTAGGAATGGTAATTAACAAATTGTTAATTACCATTCTCATTAATTTGGATAAACAGGGTTCTTGTATGAGTGTTATGAATTCACTCACAATTTCAATATGTTAAAAGCTTTCACTGTTTATAATCAGATTGTTAATTACCATTCTCATTAATTTGGATAAACAGGGTTCTTGTATGAGTGTTATGAATTCACTCACAATTTCAATATGTTAAAAGCTTTCACTGTTTATAATCACTTCAAGTAGCTTGGATTAAAGAACTTCCTTATGAGGGCCACTAATTTAATTGCCATGGTGAAATGTTTTGCTTGTGTTTACAGCCTTTATCTTGCAGGCACGCCACTGAAGGTTCAGGCCCTCTACCCACCTGTACAGTTTCCTGTTGGCAGAGGAACCAGGTCCATCTCCCCCAACATCACATGGGAGCACTCTGTCACTCTGTCCGAAATACACTTTGTAAGTACTTTATCTCTGTGCAGCAATTCTGCTCTGAAGATGTATACCACAGTCCTGGCGTCCTAGTCCAGGGGAGGATATGTTTTATTTGTTTCACAACACTGGCTGGATAGTCTACAACCTTAACTGCTCAAATAAGTTTTAGACAATCACAATAAATGAAATTTTAACTTCACTTTGGTCCTGTAGTTATTTAACCCATTCGCATCATATTTAAATGCCTACTCAACTAACCAAAACATCAGATTTAAATCCCCTAGCAGTGAGAGTGATAACACCTTAATGCTTAAAAAATCATTAAAAATCAACCAGCAAAAGCTTTTTGCTGAAAATTTGTGTGCACAATATTAAAAGCATAAACTCACCAGTACTGTTGTTGTGTGTGATAGACCTCAAAACTATCCTCTAAATGAAGAGTAACATCATCTTTTTACTTTCTCTACTACGTATACTAAGTGGGGGAAGTATTGTATTCCACCCAAAAATTCAATACCGAGATTTCACCGGAAATATATGTTTTGAGACCCCCTGAATCCAAGAAAAGCATTTTTGGAAACATGTCATTGTGTGTGCGTGCGTGCGTGCGTGCATTAACAGCATAACTCAGAAACGAACAGTCAGATAAACACCAAACTCAGTTGATATTTGAAAAGAAGCTAGAAACAGTGATGTGTATTGAATTTATTTAAAGGTGAGTCGGAATTGTTACACTAACATCACTTAAGTTTACTCACTTTACATGTTTTGGGAAATGGTTGTTCCCATCCTCAGAAGCTAATCCGACTGGCCCGTGTTGTTGGTGTTTCCGTTTTGTGGACTGGATACTGTGGTGGCATCTTGTGGTGGTGAAATGTACTTCCAGAGAGGTTTTGGTGGCGGCAAATCAAAGTTCATTAGATGTGTGTTGTGTTTTAGAATGGTGATCTCCTCCCATGCCTCTAATTCGGCTACAAATTTGGCTGATTTGACTAATGTAATATTGGGTTTGATGTTGTGATCCAAAAATGGTGTGAAACTACAGATTTGTCCATTTGTTTGTATTTGATACATCTCATGTGCTCCTTTAGCCTAGTTTTTAGGTTTCTTTTTGTCTTACCTATGTATACTTTATTGCAATCTGAACAATTGATTTTGTAGATTCCAGCTTTTTTGTCTTGTGGAATGGGATCTTTTAACTTGTTACAAAGTAATTTCTCTATGTTAAATTTGTTCTGTGGAGCTAGGCTGATGTTGTGTTTCATGAAAATCTTCTTAAATTTCTGAAATGTTCCTGGGTGGTATGTGAATTTCTTGAACTTCAGCTGTTTATCTTGCTGATTGAGATTTGTTGTGTTTTTGATGTGCTTCTGTCGTTTGAATTTTGCAATTTTTTTGTCAATTGTTGTTTTGTTGTATCCATTATGTATTGCTGTGTCTACTATATGCTGGTATTCTAACTGGTATTCTTGTTTATTTAAGGGGGTATATACCAGTCTATGTGTTAGGCTGTTTAGTACTGCATGTTTGTGTGTGGTTGGATTGAAACTCTTATTTTTTATGTATTAGTCAAACCAGCCAAATTTGCAGCCGAATTAGAGGCATGGGAGAAGATCACCATTCTAAAACACAACACACATCTAATGAATTTTGATTTGCCACCACCAAATCCTCTCTGGAAGTACATTTCACCACCACAAGATGTCACCACAGTATCCATCCACAAAATGGAAACACCAACAACACGGGCCAGTTGGATTAGCTTCTGAGGATGGGAACAACCGTTTCCCGAAACATGTTAAGTGAGTAAACTTAAGTGATTTTAGTGTAACAATTCCGACTCACCTTTAAATAAAACCAAACTCAGTATTTAGGTTCCTTATCTTCCAGAGATGCGACACAAAGGTTTTCAAGAAAATCCCTCTACCCCAGATTACCCTTTACATGGAACATTTTTCGAAAATTTTAATTTTCTCAAAAATGGCTCTAATGATTTTGATTAAAATATCATATGTTTAAGATATTTTCATGACAAATGAAATGTATATCTCGAATTTTCTGGGAATGTCTCCAAAAGTATTCTTCATTGTGAACGACTTTTGCATAACTGGTAAACCATAAGAGATAGACAAAGTTTTACTACACAAAAAATGCAGATCACGTTAAAATACACGATTTATGTCATATACATTTTTTTTGTTGAGTGAAACATTTTCGAGATATTGCTTGTTATTCCCATGAATTTTCCAATACTTTTTCTCAAATGGGAATTCGTTATTCATTTTTTTTATGTCCTGGACATACAAAGAGAATGAAATGCGCCACATAGCAACCAGCTCTTAAAACATTTGACTATCGCTTAAATACTACCATATTCCCCTTGCACCTACAAGAAAATTAGCAATAAGATTAAGATCTCGATTAACATGAAGCACATGGAGAATAAGCGTTTGTAAAAATAGTTTGTACAAGAGTAGAGAAAGTCATGTGAGTGTAACTCATCAGATTTTTTACTTACAATTGCAGTTCAACATTGGTTTTTGCTCCGGTACAATTGAATAGGTGATTTTTGCATTGAAACATCAAAATAACAACACAGGCTCTTCTGCCTAGTGTTAGACCATTTTTCTGTCAGATAGTTCAACTGCCTTGTTGTCTAAGCATTAGTTTCATACAAACAATGGTTTCATGTATTCTGAAACAATTGAAAGTGCAGGTGACATCTGTGATGCATGCTGGTTCAGTAAGTTGGAGTGGTATATTTGTTATTAGTTGGTAGTTGGAAGATGCTTCATGTTTATGTGCACCACGTATGGAAGCCAATTTGTCACGGTCACTTTGTGTTATCTTATTGCTGAGCGCCTGTTATTGTTTTACTACTTTGAATGTTGGGTTCATTGTCCTCCGGCTAGCTATTATTATTATTCAGTCAACCACATCTCTTGAACAAGGTGTGTAAACGGAAAGGATTTGTTACTCAAAGATAACACTGATAAAAGAATTTGTTTTTACACTTTTATTACCGTCACAATTAAGTTCACATATTGACTCTTGATACACGCCAGACTGAAACTGTTATATTGTCTAATATCACTATAATCACTTATTTATTGCACATTATTAATTTGCGTTTTTCACATTTATAACAAACTTTAAGACGCGAGAGATTCTGTAGAATTGCAACGTGTAACTCGCGAACGATTCTGATGAACTAAGCGACGTTTAACTTCTGAATGATTCTGTTGGACTCAGTGACGTGTAACGCGTGGATGATTTTGTTGAACTGGGCAATACTTGCCTCTGGCTTAAGCTTTTTATACTCCCATACCCTAATATGCCTAAAGATTATAACTGAGCTGCTATTGGTTAATAAAACGCGCCAATATTAGCGTCTATTTTTATATCCAATCAAAAATTACGAAAACATATGCTCTAAGGAAAATATTCCCGCTATTTCTAAGAAAAGCGCGCCAATCTGACGTCATTTGTTTGTCTCTTCTAATTGATAAACAACTCACCCCCTCGCTCATTGTTATCCACTCTTATTGTCAGTTTCAGTGAGGTTGTGTAAACTTATTTCCTAACAATGCATATAATTAACAAACATCTCAAATCAATGTCATACAATAATGCTTATTTACACTACAATCACTCTGGCATTTACATTATTGTGATACAAATTACTGCCACAAAGTCTTTACAAATGCCACTATTTGCAGTAAGAGGATAGAGAATGGGGTTATTGTCTGTTTTAGTCCAATTCCAATCACACTGTTTTATCTGTGTTGTAAAGGACTGGCGCATCATCATTGGCTTCATAATTATTTTCCACACTGCTTTCTGCACTAGATTCATTATCACTGCCACTAGAACTTTCTTCAGTGTCTGTTTCATATTCAGAAAAATCACTACCTCACTTGCTTTTATCAGCTTTCTTAAGCCCTCGTCATCCACATAAGATTCTTTTCACGGCCATGATGGCAACTGATGCGAGTGCAGGAAGAATAAAATTATATTTCCTTGGTTGAAACACAGTTGGTGAGGTCGTACAAACATCACATGTCAGCACTTCATTCAGAACGTATACAAATATGAGAAGGAACTAAGCTACATGCAGCATTGCGAGCTGAGCTTGTAATACGTTTCATATGCCAAAAAAGCATATGCGAGCTATGGTCATCAAGTGATGCAAATGAGTTAATAACATAAAAGCTACAGTTTTCCCCTGATATCAGCATTCAACAAAACAACAAGCAAGCAAGCAGTTTAAGGGCTGGTTCGCAATAGCCGAGAACAAGAACAACAATGTTAAAATACATGTCTTACGAGGGGCACTATTTATATTTTGAGCCTTGGCAATCCTGAATGTTTTAGGTGCCATCTGACGTTTCCAGTGGAAAGTTTGACATTTTTTATCATAATCTACTTCAAACATTTTATCAATAGAGCATCATTTGTTTTGTTTACACTAATTTGAAAATTGTGTGTCAATGAAAACATGGAATTAACTCGTGTAAATGTTCGTGCAATGATTTATTACGACTTTCAAGACAAGAGTGCATCGTTCAACTAGCTTCCACATTTGGCGACAAAGCTCCATCCTTTGCCGCTGTGAAACTCTGGTATAACGAGTTTAATCGTGGCCGCCATTCGCTCAATGATGAAGTTCGTGAAGGTCATCCAAAATCAATTGTTGTACCAGAAAACATTGATGCTGTGCAGAAACTAATAATGAAAGATCGCCATGCGACATATTGTGAGATTGAGGCAACCCTAAGCATTAGTTCCATCAGCATACATAAAATATTGCATGATTATTTAGCTGTGAAAAAGGTTTGCTCTCATTGTATCCCACATAATTTAATGCAATCTCAAAAAGATACTCATGTTGATTGGTGTGCAAAAATGCTCAAGAAATACAATGGCAGTGCCTCAACAGACGTATATAAGATTGTAATAGGTGATGAATCATGGATCTGTGCGTATGAGCCGGAATGTAAACAGCAGTCGACTGTATGGGTGTTTCAACATGAAGCAAATCCAACAAAAGTTGTTCGCACTCGAAGCACTTCGAAGCAAATGGTCGCCTGCTTTTTCAGCAAAACTGGCCCTGTGGCAACAGTGCATTTAGAGGAACGTAAAGTGGTCAGTGCCGAATGGTACACTACCATTTGTTTGCCGAAGTCTTCGGTGAAGTAAGGAAAACCCAACAAGAACTGTAGGATCGTTCTTCATCAAGACAATGCGAGCGCACACACATCTCGTCTAACAACAGAGTATTTGAAGGCTCAAAAATTTGAATTGATGGGTCATCCGCCATACAGTCCTGATTTGACACCCAATGACTTCTTTTTGTTCCCGAACATCAAGAATAAATTGCGTGGACAACGATTTTCGTTGGCAGAAGAAGACGTCGATGCCTTCAAAAACCATGTTTTGGAGGTGTCTCAAGAAGACTGGAAGAAATGCTTTGACAAATGGTTCAAATGGATGCAAAAGTGTATTGATCATAAAGGAGAATAGTTTGAAAAACAATAAAGCAGTTTTCAATCAGAAATTACTTTGTATTAATTATTAGGCTCAAAATATAAAGAGTGCCCCTCGTACAATGTGAGCATTCACAATTAATGGTAAGCTTTTCCAGGAACGGGAAACAAGATTTGATCAAATTTTCACTTTCTCATTCCTATTCCACTTACTGGGAAAGACATTTTAGAACATGATGTGTATGTTAGACTCCCCACTTAGGACATGAAACAGCCACTAGAGCTCTCTCTAGTTGCAAACAGGGAAAATGAAACTAGAAGAAATTCCAGCAAATGTGCATCCCTCAGGTACAGTGAGCGTTGATTCTTCTCACTTGTAGTTTCTTAATATGCAGGACTGGCTGAAGGGGGAGGGTCAAACTGAGCCACCGCCCAGGGCAGCAAAAATCTTAAAATATGAATAACACATGTGGAAATATGGTGGAGTTAAGATCATGCTTAAAATTTAGTGACTTTCTGAAGATTTTTTGTTATGAAACTGGTGACAAATGAAGTGCCAGAGTGATTTGGAGGCAGTCCTCATTGATGACCATCAAAACATCTCATGCACATCAGGTGTTCAACAATAAACACGATGTTTATAAATAGGAGTGTTTCATCAAGCCACTAGCTTAGTCTATTTGCCTACATTGGTGACTTATGAATCTCTCAAGCCAATTATCACTCTTATGGTTTGCCGTCCTCTATGGTGTAGTGGTTACCATGCTAGCCTCTAGTTCCCGGGATTGCAGGTTCAAACCCGTCGGAGGGCGATGGATTTTTTCGGGTGTAAAAATCCTTAGCATGGCTTCCATCGGAAGGGAAGTAAAGCCTGTGGTCCCATGTCCTAGATTTACGGCACGTAAGAGAACCTCAAGCCTGATAAAGAGGCCTCTGAGCAAAATTACCGATCTTTCACATCCAGTATAGAATGGGACGCTAAGGACCACAGCAGTTAAAGAGCGTCCATAATTAAAACTCAATTATAACCTTGTGGTATCATGGAAGTTGCTGTCTGTGCATTCAGTTACTTTTTGTGTTAATCTACTTTGTGGTAACTATTGCTTTTATCTGCAGAGAAATTCAGTTGGACAACTTGGAATTAAATGCAATAAGAAGACAATCTGCTGCTACTACACACAAAATGAGCATCCTCCATGTGCTAACTTATTCTTCATCTAAAGAGACAGAGTTATTTCAGGGAAGCCATAGCTCTTTGAACAAGATCGTTCAAGGCAATAAGTAAGAGAAAACTTATATTTGAAAGATCCGATATTGAAGCCCTAACAACATTATTTCTTAAGATAAATGCAAAATAAAAATTTAAGGGAAACAGTAGGTTAGCTGAAATGTGGTTGAATGCCGATCATATCATATCAAAATGCTGGACTCATGACAGAATTAAAAGCTTCGTGAAGTCACCCACAGGGCTTTATTATTGCCCTTACTGGAAAGTCTCATCTTTTATGGCCACCTACTTCTCTTCAATTTGAGAAGATTACCGTGACCATTTCTACAGATTATAGTTACTCTTTAAATCCTGTGTTATTGGTATGGACAGTGCCCCATACCACACACGCTAACAGTACAAACGGTAGAGTCTCTCACCCAACATAACGAAATAACGGCAACTTACATATGGAAATGAAACCACAAATATGTTGTGGATTATTAACCACTGCAGTCAACCATCAAGTGTATAGTCATTTAATCATACAATGTTACACCAGAGTTTTTTGTTTATTATTGCACATGTACAGCTTGATGTCACTCCGTATTGTAGAGGACAAAGATTGTTGTTTAATTTAATAGAAATATTTTCTGAAGGATCACTGTGACCCTGTGTAACTTTTCTATCACTGAGTGTGAAGTTCATTTATGTGAAAATGACATTTTATGAACAGAAAGTGGTATACGAGAAGCATTCTTAGAAGAACTCAATTGTGAAAGTGATTCTGAAGCTGATGGTCCAGCAGAAGCTATGGATAATGCTGCCAAATCTTTAGGCAGTGATGAACAAAATACAGTTCCAAGCATTGACCACAGTAAGATAGATCATTGTTGGAACACTAATAGAAGAGGCTGGCCAGTTAACAATAACATTGTACTCCATATTCCAGGTGTTAAAGGCAAGGCAAAGAATGTAAAGTCAGAAAAAGTAGCCTGCAATTTACTGATGAATGAATGAGTATTTATATCACAGTACTCACAATTACATAACTAAGTTAAATACATTTTAGACTATAATAATATATGAAAATATTGGGCTATTTATGCCATAAATACACTTCTTGATTGCTTGCGTATGCTAATTTACAGTCTCAATACACACAAACCCTGCTTTTCCGTGTATTGATGACCCACTGTCCACTTGCTTATATTGTTTGTCTATTTCTTCTGCCTTTAGTCACATTTTCTTTGTAACCATTCTTAACCATTTTTCTCTTTGATCTTACCCAAAATGTTTCCCATAGATTTTATATTTTCATCCATTTTACAGTCAGAATCTTCCTTATTAATACTTCCCCATCCAAGTTTTTCCATTTCTGTTGCCAAAATTCTTCTCTCCATGTTTTTCTTTAATTGCCGTATAATATACAGTGGAAATGTGTACACTTCCCCACACATTGGACATTTTACTATATCCTCGTCATGGTTTTGTTTGGTTACAGTATAATATACAGTGGAAATCTGTTCACTTCCCCACACATTGGACATTTTACTATATCCTCGTCATGGTTTTGTTTGGTTACAGTATAATATACAGTGGAAATCTGTTCACTTCCCCACACATTGGACATTTTACTTTATCCTCATCATGTTTTTGTTTGGTTACAGTATAATATACAGTGGAAATCTGTTCACTTCCCCACACATTGGACATTTTACTATATCCTTGTCATGGTTTTGTTTGGTTACAGTATAATATACAGTGGAAATCTGTTCACTTCCCCACACATTGGACATTTTACTTTATCCTCATCATGTTTTTGTTTGGTTACAGTATAATATACAGTGGAAATCTGTTCACTTCCCCACACATTGGACATTTTACTATATCCTCGTCATGTTTTTGTTTGGTTACAGTATAATATACAGTGGAAATCTGTTCACTTCCCCACACATTGGACATTTTACTTTATCCTCATCATGTTTTTGTTTGGTTACAGTATAATATACAGTGGAAATCTGTTCACTTCCCCACACATTGGACATTTTACTTTATCCTCATCATGTTTTTGTTTGGTTACAGTATAATATACAGTGGAAATCTGTTCACTTCCCCACACATTGGACATTTTACTATATCCTTGTCATGGTTTTGTTTGGTTACAGTATAATATACAGTGGAAATCTGTTCACTTCCCCACACATTGGACATTTTACTATATCCTTGTCATGGTTTTGTTTGGTTACAGTATAATATACAGTGGAAATCTGTTCACTTCCCCACACATTGGACATTTTACTATATCCTTGTCATGGTTTTGTTTGGTTACAGTA
The DNA here is from genome assembly GCA_030765065.1 of Deroplatys truncata. Taxonomy (NCBI): domain Eukaryota; kingdom Metazoa; phylum Arthropoda; class Insecta; order Mantodea; family Mantidae; genus Deroplatys; species Deroplatys truncata. The sequence continues at coordinate 208,751,337 of CM060987.1, forward strand.
TAATATACAGTGGAAATCTGTTCACTTCCCCACACATTGGACATTTTACTTTATCCTCATCATGTTTTTGTTTGGTTACAGTATAATATACAGTGGAAATCTGTTCACTTCCCCACACATTGGACATTTTACTATATCCTTGTCATGGTTTTGTTTGGTTACAGTATAATATACAGTGGAAATCTGTTCACTTCCCCACACATTGGACATTTTACTATATCCTCATCATGTTTTTGTTTGGTTACAGTATAATATACAGTGGAAATCTGTTCACTTCCCCACACATTGGACATTTTACTTTATCCTCATCATGTTTTTGTTTGGTTACAGTATAATATACCTGGAAATCTGTTCACTTCCCCACGCTTTGGACATTTTACTATATCCTTGTCATGGTTTTGTTTGGTTACAGTATAATATACAGTGGAAATCTGTTCACTTCCCCACACATTGGACATTTTACTATATCCTCATCATGTTTTTGTTTGGTTACAGTATAATATACAGTGGAAATCTGTTCACTTCCCCACACATTGGACATTTTACTTTATCCTCATCATGTTTTTGTTTGGTTACAGTATAATATACCTGGAAATCTGTTCACTTCCCCACGCTTTGGACATTTTACTATATCCTTGTCATGGTTTTGTTTGGTTACAGTATAATATACAGTGGAAATCTGTTCACTTCCCCACACATTGGACATTTTACTATATCCTTGTCATGTTTTTGTTTGGTTACAGTATAATATACAGTGGAAATCTGTTCACTTCCCCACACATTGGACATTTTACTTTATCCTCATCATGTTTTTGTTTGGTTACAGTATAATATACAGTGGAAATCTGTTCACTTCCCCACACATTGGACATTTTACTTTATCCTCATCATGTTTTTGTTTGGTTACAGTATAATATACAGTGGAAATCTGTTCACTTCCCCACACATTGGACATTTTACTTTATCCTCATCATGTTTTTGTTTGGTTACAGTATAATATACAGTGGAAATGTGCTCACTTCCCCACACATTGGACATTTTACTATATCCTCATCATGTTTTTGTTTGGTTACAGTATAATATACAGTGGAAATCTGTTCACTTCCCCACACATTGGACATTTTACTTTATCCTCATCATGTTTTTGTTTGGTTACAGTATAATATACAGTGGAAATCTGTTCACTTCCCCACACATTGGACATTTTACTTTATCCTCATCATGTTTTTGTTTGGTTACAGTATAATATACCTGGAAATCTCTTCACTTCCCCACACATTGGACATTTTACTATATCCTTGTCATGTTTTTGTTTGGTTACAGTATAATATACCTGGAAATCTCTTCACTTCCCCACACATTGGACATTTTACTTTATCCTCATCATGTTTTTGTTTGGTTACAGTATAATATACAGTGGAAATCTCTTCACTTCCCCACACATTGGACATTTTACTATATCCTTGTCATGTTTTTGTTTGGTTACAGTATAATATACAGTGGAAATCTCTTCACTTCCCCACACATTGGACATTTTACTATATCCTTGTCATGTTTTTGTTTGGTTACAGTATAATATACCTGGAAATCTCTTCACTTCCCCACACATTGGACATTTTACTATATCCTTGTCATGTTTTTGTTTGGTTACAGTATAATATACCTGGAAATCTGTTCACTTCCCCATACATTGGACATTTTACTATATCCTTGTCATGTTTTTGTTTGGTTACAGTATAATATACCTGGAAATCTCTTCACTTCCCCACACATTGGACATTTTACTATATCCTTATCATGCTGTATACCTTTCAAGTTTCTAGCTCCTGTGCTTGCCCATGCAAATCCTTCTTGTCCTAATTTATTTCATATCTTTATGTAGTTTTCCTTCTCCCATACTGTTTTTATTTCCACATATATTCTCAAAGAGCTTTTTCAACTTGTATTGCCAAAAATATCTTGTTTGTCAGTATCTTCAAGCCTTATTTCTGCTTCTTTCCAAAAGCATATAATGTAATATTCTGCATTTGTCCATGCATCTCCCATACCTATCTGTTGCATAACTTCCTGAATTTTTAATAACCATGACCCTTTCCACTTACTTTTCTCTTGTTCATGAAAACATTGTTTGATAATATCACTATTTTCCAGATTGGAAATTCTATATAAATGTTTCATAGCTCTTGTGAAAATTTTGATGTTGGTGGAATACCTACTGTGCGCCATTTGGTGATGCTGTTGTGCTGTTGGTACACCTAAAACATACTTGTGAAAAGATTTACAGTGGACTCTTGTTAGCACGTTCCTCATTAACATGTTTTCCCTGTATTATAAAAGTCCCGGCAACAAATGCAACAAATGCAACAAATGTAATAAATAATGTTTGCTTAGTACATTTTCTCGGCCCGCTTACTACGTTCAAAGTTTGTGATATCCTCATTCACTATTTTGGCCAATCCTTCTTTGGTCCAGTGGGGGTCCGCGCTTAACAGATGAAAGTTTGAAGTCCTCATTCACTACTTTGGTCAATCCTTGGTCATAGGGTAGAGTCTGAAAGCCAATGACATGCATGTATGTAAATATTTGTGTGACACGATTTGTATGGGCAGGATAGAGAATGCTTTAGCTTGGCATGGTAAACGCCAACAATAGTTTCTACTGTTGAGTGTTGACCAAACATACATAGATTGTATTTTAACTTTTCGTTTGCAATGTGGCATACAACCAACAGTGAAAAACTGAAAATCCTTGAAGAAGTAGATTGCAATCCAAATATGAAACTTGTGGATATAGCACGGAAGTTAAACATTCCCTTGTCAACCTTAAACACAATTGCTAGGAAACGTAAACTAATTGAAACTGCTTTTGAAGAAGGGAAAAATGCTAAAACAAAACTTTCCTCATGGAAAGTAGGATCGGAAGAGGATCAGATCAAAATTAGTTGCATAGAAATGCTACTGTATTAAAATCGTATTGAATATGCCAAAGATACTATCTTCTACTGTACTCATTGTAACACAATGCTTGCTCATCATTTTGGTTTTTATTTTAGTGGAAATTGTTATTACATATGTAATAAAATACACAGCAAAGCCACTTTTATCGCTTCCATAATTTGCAGTTTATATTGTCAAAAACATTCACTAACCTCAAAGGCAACTGAAATTATACAGAGAAACAAACATGCTTAACAGGTTTGCTAACGTAAATCCAAGTTGACGAACATAAAAGCTTGAATTATTTATTCTTGTACTTCATATATCCAAATCCATCTGAATACACATTGAATTTAACATGAAAACACAGTCATATATTGGACTCAAGTTGATTTCAATTCCCCATGGAAATGTAGTAATTATTAGATTTTATTACATATGTTCTTAAATTGCATATTTGTATTTTCATTAACATGTTTTCCTGTCTATGATGTCCAAATCCTTGTGTCCCTGTAAAAATGTACTAACGATTCTACTATATTGACTTTGTCAATGTCTCTCCAAGCATCATCTACTCCCCATACCTTTGCCCCATGCAACTCTGGCTTGCTACTGTGGCAGTGTAAATTCTTTCAAGCCATTTGACATTTATGTCTGGCAATTTTTTTAAACATAATCTTATAACACTCTTGGCCATTTTACCTTTTGCTACAGACATCTGTTTTTGTTGACTCCAATGTCTGTTCGAACTTGGTCTTACCTCCAGTTAATCAAATCTCCTTAGCACCTCTATTTCTCTTCCATTTATCTGCCATTTCTCATCCTTACATGGAATTTACTGATGGATCAATCAATTGTGGAAAAAGTTGTCACATTCACCAATAAAAATATGCAAGGTATGAGTTTACATGGTTCTCGTCAGAGCTTTACTCAGCTGACGAATCAGGATGAGGTTCTTGCTCTCCTAGGCTTATATTACACTAGAGGACTACTCAAAAGCAGTAAACTCAATTTAGAAGGTGTATGGTCTGACAATTTCAGGATTGCATTGTTTCCTGCAACAATGAGCCTAAAGAGCTTCCAGTTTTTCACAGCTTGATGATAAAAGTAGCAGAGCAGAAAGGTGAGAACTAGAAAAACTGGCTCCTATCAGAGATGTGTGGAATACTTTTGAAAGTAACTGTAAAACATAGAATCTGCATGCTTACTGTACTATAGATGAGCATGTGCTACAGAAACAAAATAAATAGTGATGGTAAATGATGCCAGGACATATTGTATGATAAGTACTGAAGTATACAGGAAGAAACAAATGAATCTGTACCGGAATACTAGTAGGAAAACTTTCTGAACCTATACATGGTACAAAGCAAAATCTGACCATGGACAATTGGTTCACAAGTGTACCAATAGCAGATCATATGCTCCCGTCTTACAAATTAACGATTTTGGGCACACTCAGAAAGAACAAATGCGGGATATCACCTTCATTTGTTTGCAGAAAACCTGAGGAAACATGTCTTTGTGGTTTTGATCAGAAGAAGACCCTCCTATCTCATGCACCAAGAAAGAATGAGGCAGTCATCCTTTTGTTGACCATGTATAGAGACATCACTACTGATGAAGAAACTGGAAAAGCACAGATGGTTGTTATGTATAACATAACCAAGGGAGGAACTGATACCTTTGATCAGTTATGCAGCACATATTCCGTGGTGAGAGAAACAAGATGTTGACTGCTTCACCTGTCGTTTGCCATCAATGCAATGATTCTGTACAGGATGGCCAACTCCAACTGTAAGGATCCAGGGTGGCAATTTCTGAAGAATCTCTCTCCATCTCCTCTCAAATCAGTCTCGACTACAGGTGTGCAAGTAAGTGTGAAGAGAAGAACTGCTAAATTATTTAAGAGCCTCTGATTGTAAATACTCGCAGAGCTTCACACAACTCAATTGTGACTTCAAAGCACAAGGGGTGTTTCATATGCCCACACTCAAAGGACAGGAAAACATCATTGGTATGCACAAAGTCGTACTGCCCTCAACACAGTGCTAAGTTGTGTCAAGAGTGTGGAAATAATGAATGGATTTATGAATAATTGAGAATATCTCAAAATATTTGTGTAATATGTGTATTTCATTAAATTAATAACATTTTCATCTAATTAAACTGAAAAGAAACAAACTCTTTAGATCCATATCACTTTCAAGTTTCATTCATTGAAAAGTTTCCATTCACTTTTTGTTTATCTACATTCTGAGTGTATTAATACTAATATTGATTGAAAAAGTACATGACAGGAGTGAAATGAAATGTGTTTGGTATATTACAGTGTAATATCATTATTAATATTCTACATTCAGGTAATTTCTTAAGAAAATAATTGAGGGTCATTGTGACGCTGGTGTACAGTACTACAGTTAATCTTCTGATAAAGGGTTAACCCAAAATATTGAACATTTTTATCATGTGCCTTTGCATATTTTATTTTTCACTCAAAACAAGCTTGTCCTTTCATCACATACATATGTCTCTTCTTGAGTTTTATTTATTGATTACCCCCGCAAGAATATATTTAGTTTGTGTGAGAATGGATGACTGACATTGCATATAAAAATTAGTTGTCTGAACGCGAGAGGAGTGCGGCCTTATTTATATGCAACTCAAAAACAATAGCAAAGCTACGGAGAGTTGCAAAAACCAGTACAAATTAACAAAGAACAAACAACTTTTATGTATGCTATTATAACTGGCGCAACAGTTCTTGACATGTGAAAATCTTAATGACAGCTATGAAGCGAGTTACATACCAGATCAGGAGGTGACCGGTCGTCTGCATGCTGCAGGAGTGCATGGGACAGGCATTGTCAAATATCCGCACACCGGTTATGCTCTGCACTACACGATAAACTTATAGTTATATACAGTATATTTAAATCCACCGCTGTAAAATGCCCTTAATATGAAAACACTGTCAACCATCTGCCTCCAGTTCTTCCACACCTGACAGCCCTTCCTCTTCTGCGGAATCACTCACGTCATTGCCGTTGTCACTACTTTCTGCACCATTATCCTGTATGAGAATTTTTTCTAATTGATTTTCTGCAATTCCTTATTTTTTGAAATAATGATTCTCAATTTATTCAACATGTCGATATACATTTTCCCATTCTGACCTTCCAATTTCTGCAAATCGCTGGCGACATAACTGCTCCACATCTTTTAGTTTAAAAGTGATATTTCTGCAGGCCACCCAGTTTTTGACATCAGCCCAGATTAATTCGATTGGGTTTAGATCTGGGTGATACGGTGGCAATCTAAGTACATTATGGCGATGTTGTATTAAAATCTGGTCAAGTATTATGAGTTATGACTTCTGAAGGGATTTGTTGGCTTTAACTAAGTTATATTTGTTTTACTCATGCTTTCATCAAAAGCTATATTATGCCTAAACAACCAGATTTTCATTTCTTCTTTCAAGGAATTTGAGGTAGGTTGTTTGTCAATTTGAGTGTTGCCACATTGTGAAGCATTGTCGATAACCAGAATAGACCCAGCAGGCATATTAGGTATCAATATGTAGTTGATTCACTTCATGTAATTTTCTGTATTCATTTCTTGATGAAAATCTCCTGTTTTTTGTTGCGACTTGTAAAAGAAGGGCATTTGGAACGAACAGCATGAACGATAATAAGTATTTGCCCTTTGGCAACAGGTGCCTGAAAACCTAATTCACTATCGTCACTTCAACTTTCAGATGTTGTATGACTGCTGTGTATGTACGACTCATCTTCATACACTATAGTTTGGCCCTCTAATTTGTACCTCTGAGTAAGGTATGTCATGCTTTTCTATTAGAACTCTCCTATTTGGTTTCATTTTCTTCCACTTGAACCCTAAATCTTTTATAATTTTTCTGAGATTTGTAGCAGCATCTTGAACATTTATGCTGATATAAGTACATATAAAATTATAGTCGTTTGTAAAGTTAGAATCAGACTGCAAAATTCAGTGCTATAGTCGGGATTTGAGACTTGTAGCACCACCTTGAACATTTATGACATCTTTCAGATTGATGAGCAATCTGCTTATTGTTGGCACAGTTTTTTCTTCCACATAGAAATTGTGAATCGTGTGCCGAATGACGCATTTGTCGAAATCATTATTTCTGTAATACGTTTAGGGACCTTATGTTTCTTCACAGGTGTGTCAAATGGTACTCTTTCATCCATATGGTTTTTCTTATCTTTGAGAACTCTGGAAACGGAACTCAGTGAAACACCAGTTGCTTTGGCTACTCTTTCTTTCACTCTCTTAAGGCTTTTGTGGAACTTGGGTAAACATCTATTTTCTTGTATTGTAATGAAAAGAAGCTAGAAACAGTGATGTGTATTGAATTTATTTAAAGGTGAGTCGAAATTGTTACACTAACATCACTTAAGTTTACTCTTAAATAAAATCTATTTTCTTCCTTCATCTCTGCTTCTTGCTTCATGAAGTCGAGGACATTTGCAATTATTTCCCAACTTTGAATACGTAATATCTTACCATTTAACTTTGAAAACGTAGGAGCCATGGTTATAAATATCACAAATATAAAATAAGCACTATTTACGTACTGCTCTCTTTGAAATTACAAGATGCGGACACTTTCTATGCAGACTGTATGTGTTACGCACTGTGAGTAAGCAAAGGTATTATATCGCTTTCGTTGATTAAGCTAAACATAAACCATTCCTAGGCTTGGCAGCTGGGGTGGCAATCAAGGTCACGATTCCAGAAGTTTTGCGCCAGTTATAATAAAGGAATGAAGCTTGGTATGAGAAGAGGAACTAAATAGTATTGGATCTGCATTTAGTTTACTCTATCAGATTTTGACATTGGCTAATCTGCATTATGTTGCCTGAATTGGGAGCGGATGAAAAAATATCAGTCATACATCAATTGAAAGTCACATATTCTTAACATTACAACAAAGATTAATAAAGCTTATATTACATTATCTCAATACTAAAAAATGTATGTAACCTCAGTACAGTTAAAATTACTTATTTTGCATATATTCAATCACTACTTGCATATGGCGTAATTTTGTTGATGCGGATACACTATTCATAACACAAAAGAAAATTATATGTAAAATGTTTAATTTAAATATGTCTGCTTACTGTAAAAGTTACTTTAGACAAAATAACATACTTTGCCCTGTCTGTAAACCAGAAAGTGTGTGTTTTATAAATAATAATATTAATCTAGTTTACTGTAATGATAAAATTCATAATCACAGTACCAGATTTAGTAATAAATTTCGCTTACATGCAGCTAGTACAACTAAACCTCTACACTGCACACTGGAATTCATATGTATAATTTGATAACCAATAAAATAACACACAATCCAATTTGATTTAGGAAGAAGGTTAAGCTGTTCTTAATTGATAATTTGCAGGAGTTTAATGAGTACTTTCTAAGATTGTAAGTGTATTATAGATTTATTGTAATTGACGAAACCATGAAATTATAAGAAATTTCTAAAAGGTGAATAAAAATGTTAAAATAATAATAATTATTATTTTTTTATTTGTTTATTTGTGAATTACAAACAAATCATGTCCCAGTGTGCAAAATCAACATTCCACTTTGCTATCATTGATGTGCTTTCAGGTTGTTTTTGTTTTTTCCTTTCTTGAGTTGCTGTGAACCAGCCGAACTTGATACATAATCTATAATTCTTCTCAATTACATAGGTTGAGTAATTTGTGATGTTATGCTGGACACAAAGTTCTCTCATTCACAGGAAATACAACAAAACTTACATATATAAGGGTTATTAAAAGATTTTAACATGCAATGGCAGCACTGAAAATGTTTAGAAAATCAAACAAGGATTAGTTTTTAAAAATTTAAATGATTTTATTGTTTTTCAAAATATTCCCCATTAACATCAATATATTTTTGCATTCAATGAAACCAGTCCTTAAAGCAATGATGTCACTTCCTGAGACACTTCAGAAACCAGGATTTTTTAATGTTCCACTGCTTCATCGATGATGTAAAAGTGATTACATGCATTTTATCTTTAATTTTTGGAAACAAAAAGAAATCACAAGGTGCTAGATCAGCGTTGTATGTTGAAGGGTCCATGGTGCTGACCTTTTAGAGCATCCAGATACTCAGTTGTTAGTTTGCTGTATGCAATGATGCGTTGTTGTGATATAACATTATTTTTCTTTTTGGGCGTTTTTCACAAACTTTTTAAAAACTTTGTGGCAAACAGACATTTGTGTATCAATCCACAGTAACAGTACGTCTATCTTCTAATGATGTGTTTCAGAAAAAGAACTAGCTACCATTTTCTTACCAGCACTTCTTACTTTTGAAGACTTAGGTTCTGTTGAAAGACCCATTGAGACGATCATAACAATAAATCCAAGATTCATCACCAGTAACGATATTCCAAACCAAGTTTAAAGGCTACCTTGGAATTATACCATAGTTTTCCTGCACCAATCACTGTATTGTTATTTTTGATCGGCAGTCAGTTTATATGGAATCCATCGACAATGAAGTTTTCTCACGTCTAACTGTTGATGTAAAATGTTTTAGATTTGACTCATACCAATGTTCAATGTCGCCGAATAAATTCATAAAATGTCCATCTATCTTCTTCAAGCATGGCTCAAAGAGAGAGAATATTTTCATCAGTAACAGCAGTTGTTGGGCATCCTTCATGAAATTTATTGCTAAGGAAAAAAACAAATCTCTCTTGAATTTGCTGAACCAGTTATAAATTGTTGCCTTAGATGGGGCTTCTTCACCAAATGCATTTCTAAGCCTATCTTTACATTGTTTAGGTGTTAATGACAATTTAAAATCATAAAAAATCATAGCTCTGAAATGTTCTATAGTCAAATTCATTTTTGGGTGAAAACAAAAACAAAAATGATGATAGTTAACATAACAAACTATTAGAACAAATTGAACAAACTACACAGCATTTATTTACTTTTAGAAACATGGCATTTTCATCATTGCCCTTGTACCCATCTGTAGTGTTGGATAAATGTGAATTAAAGGAATAGCGTTATAATCAGGATTGGATTGTTGTTTGTCATCTATGTATATAGTTTTTATTTTTACATACATTCTCTGTGAAGTAACAACAATAACAAATCTACAACTTGGATGGTTTAGAGAATAATATCATAACAAAGTGTAATAATTTTGTTTGCAGAGCATGAAAAAGAATGTTTCACCAGAAGTTACTCTCAATGTAAACAACGAAAACGAAAGGGTTTACATTCATCACGTTCTCAACGGCAGCATTCTTCTTCCTCCATTTGCCTTCTTGGTAAGCCTCTGTAGTTACTTTTGTTTATGTGTGTAGCCATATTAATTGAGTACAAGGTTGCCTCAACATTTAAGTATTATACAAGGTGTTTTTGAGGAGCAGAGAAGGGTATGTGGTCCGTAGTTGCCAATTATTTCATATTTCTGCAAGATGCTCACAAGTTTGAATGCAAATTTAATTAATAAAGTCAGGTTGAAGGTGTGCTGTTGCTGATTACAGCAATTATTTTGTTTACTTTATTTTCAGAAAATCATATGGGACAACATGGCTGGCCTTCATATGACATCTTTTGATAAACTGCCAGTAGCATTTGAAAATATCAGATTTTTCCAACAGCTGGAGTTACCAGAAAGAAGTAAGTAAGTTTATTTGTCCTGCTTACAGTAAATGATTAGAGATGAAGAAGTTGCATAGAGTTATTAATTTAATATCAAAGTGATAAGATAAATGCATTATTGCGTACATTTAGGGTTGAACAAATGCTCCGTAAACAGGGGACTTATCAGGTTGTAAACAAAGAAGCAAAATACAGTTGAATAACAGAAAGTTAAGACTTAAGGTTATAAGATAAATTTAGAATAAAATATTTACAGAAATTCAATATAAGTGAGAATAAAACATATAAGTAACCCTTTTGTATTTGTGTTGATACATCCTGTTGTTTACATAATGAATGTTAGAATGATTATTTTGTTACCTTTATGCTTCACATTTCCATTTTGTTATTATTTCATTGGAGGTAATGAAGTTAAGATTTATTAAAAACAAAAGAATATGTTGGCTTTGATAAATTTAAACATTTTTAAAAAGTATACAGAATGTGTTCTTACTGGGCATTGTACTGATGGGTTTGCTCAAATTATGACACAATTTCATTTAATGGTAAACCCTCTCCTCTACCACTTATACTGCAATACTCTGAAGTTACATTGATATTCCAAATAACAGTTTAAAAATCCCCCGATAATATTCACAGGAATGTGAATGAAATATTGGTGTATGTTATATTTCTTAACTTCCCCATATCAGTCTTCTGGAAATGTTGTATAGTCTGTAAGTATGTTTTGGTCGTGAAACAATTATCACAATGATTGAGTAATTTTAGATAATCACCTTCTCTTTGGACCCGTAGTTATTTAATGACATAAAAGCTACAGTTTTGATATAATGCAGAGAGCCGTAACACCAATATTGTCAAGATAGAGGTGAAACTGTTGAATATGAGCATTCTCTCTAACATTTTAGAAATTACATGCAATCTTTAAAATCTGCTGCTACTTTCACATGACTTTCTCTAGCTACTGTCATTTTTTTTTATAGCTTCTACAAAGTATTCTTACAGTTTATTTTTCATCTACAGGGTGGGCAAAAAGTCCCTTTACATGTTAATAAAAAGTTTAATTGAGTTTTATTTATGGACGGTCTTTAACTGGTGTGGTGCTTAGCGTACCTTTCTATATTGCACGTGAAAGACTGGAAATTTTGCTGAAAGGCTTGAGGTTCTTTTGTATGATGTAAATGAACAACATGGGACCACCAGCTTTACTTCCCTTCTGAAGAGAGTCATGCCCTAGATCATGGACGACGGCTACATGTTAGTAGCTGAGATAAACATTGTTATGAATACAAAACTAGAATGTTGCAACATTTATTATGAATAACATTGTTAGTGCACTGCTCCATGTTCAATGCAAAGGTTATGTGTTGCCATGTTCTTGTGTGCATCCACTGCCGCATATCTGGGGCAATCATTCCAGAGTCATGCAAACTCCTTTTTAAAATTAAAATTAAATTGAGTTTTATTTATGGATGGCTATGGTCCTTAGTGTCCCATTCTATATTGGCCATGAAAGACCGGTAAGTTTGCTCAGAGGCCTCTTTATCAGGCTTGAGGTTCTTTTATGTGCCATAAATCTATGACACAGGATCACCGGCTTTACTTCCCTTCCGAAGGAAGCCATGTTAGGGATTTTTATGCCCAAAAGAATCCACCAACCTCCGCTGCATTTGAACCCACGACCTTGGGAAGTAGAGGCTAGCATGGTATGCACTACACCATGGAGGACAAGAAACTCCTTTTTTCAGTTGATTGTTGTTTATGAACGTCTTCTTTTATTATGCTATTAGCATGTAAAGGGACTTTTTAGGTACCCTGTACTTCATGTTAATCAAGATGAACATTTACAGAAATAGCTCGTTACACAAACAAGAGGAAGATAGGATAGGAATAGTTAATGGAAGGGATAACAGCATCTCGACCCCAGGAGGAGTGGATGAGGTGAGAGAACTGCAGGAGATGTGTGGGTTGTAGAGCGAGGCCAGTGCAAGTCAACAGAAACATTCAGTTCCAGGCTTATGCGAGGGTCGCTTGGGGGCTCCACAGGTTTGCCTCTAGGAGGGCAGAGAAGAAGTTTCAATAAGCACCGACCAAACCATAGCACTGGGGTCAATCTAAACAGAAAGAGGGAAACGAAATGAGAGGAAATAGAATACACCCAACATTCACCTGTGTCAGTTACTAGGAATTGAACTCAGGACCTCCTGTATGCGAGCCTCACACGTTACCACAGAGCCATCTCACTTCAAGTGATAATCAAATGTTTAAAAAGTGGGCAGCTATATGCTGGCTTTGAAATTGTATACTGTTTTCATGATATCGTGAGAAACAACACAGAAAAGTCAGGTTTTGGGAACTTCAAACCAATAACAGAGAATATCTCAGAAATGGCTCATGCTTTTCTCTATCTGTTACAGTTTACCAATTATACAAGTCATTCAGAATGAAGAGGACTTCACAGGCCTTTTGTAAGAAAACTCAAGATATGCATTTTATTTGTCATGCAAATATCTTACACACATATTGTCGTAACCTCCTACATTTTCAAAACTCAGGGGGGGTAGAGCATGGTACCGGAGTTTAAAACATCACAAACTACACGAGGTCCGACGGGGCGAGCTCAACAAAGTTCCTAAAACACCTGAAGATTCCTAAAATATATCTAAATCATTATGTGGAAGGAAGGAAGGATCTAACTACATTAAGAATCTACATAGTAAAAGTTTAGATGGTAGGTATATCTATTGAATTAAGTCAGATACTTTTTACCTTCTGCTGACGGGCGTCTCCTAGCCTAACAATTCCATGTCTGCACTCCTCGATGGTTACAAGAAGAAAGAGAGCATCAGACGCTTACTACTGATAACCGGTTTTTACCCCCACTCTTATTACGTCATTACCAGTCTGTGTTGCCAGTTCTAACATATAGCCATATACTGTTGCTAACTGAATTACAATATTAACACCTCACATGCCACAATATTTTAATCAACATTGTTAGAGCCATTTCTCAGAAAATAAAAAATAAAGAAACAAATATATGGGGTAGCTTGGGGTGGGGAGATTTTCAGAAAATATTTGTGTTGCATCCTGGGAAGATATGAACTTGAATACCAAGTGTGATCTCTCACTCCTGGCCTATGTATACGTTGTGCTCCTAAAAGTTGTCATGTTACAAATTGCAGGATCAGTGAAAGTGGAAAGCTTGATCCAGAATGGAAGTGGCTATTTTGAAATGTCATCAAATGGTGTGATCTTTGTATGTGGCAAAGTCTCTGTGCTGGAAGGTGCAACAGAAGAAGCTCCCGTGCAAGTTCAGGGTAAAAGTGCCCTACTAACAGCAGATGATATCTATACAGAGTTTGATAGACGAGGTCATCAGTATGGTAAACCATTCCAAGGGATCAAACAAGCTATGGTTTGCAATGAAGGTACACTCTTGTTTATTATTATAATAAATAAGGATACTTTTACTGATTTAGTTGATGCTGGCTGTCTCATCTGTAACTACACAGGTACATTTGTTATTTTAAATGTATGGAATTAGGATATGTAAAAAGTATGCATATGTACAGAGTGGTCATTTTGTAATCCAGCTATGATTCCGTGTATGCGTGATTTGCTTGCAGTGCAGTGATGTCAGTATTGTTCCGCTAATTCATTAATGGTAAATGACCACTCAAGGCTACACTTTATCAGCTGTGAATGTCAACTTTGAGTTGCTGCTGTAAAGAGTAGAGTTTGTTCGTTGTGCATCTCAAAAGTGAAAGCTTATTCAAACATCTGTGTTGTGTGTGAATTACTTTAGAATATTCTTTTTATTGTCACTGTTCTTGTCTTGTTATTAAATGCCTACCCAATTCACACTTGAACAAAGAATTTTTATGTATGATACATATATAGAAACCAAATCATGTAGACAATTTCAGGAGACATTTTCAGTTCCAAACAGAGATACTGTCAGATGTCAGGTTAATAAGTTAAGGACAATGGAATTGCTAAACACTGAACCTAGGAAGTGAGAAAGATATGCTGTATTGGAGGAAAAAATTGATAGAATAGAATAGAATCTTTATTGTCACATAACAGTTAAGGTATGAGCCTAAGCTCGTAAACTGGTGAATCGTCAGAAGTTACTTAAAAGCTAGGTTGAAAATATGAAAGCATGTTAGTTTTTATAACAACTAAAGGGAAACAGAACAACTTAATCCTAATACGTACATGTTTTACAAATTATATACATAGTATTATTTGTGTTATATATTGAAATTTACAAAGAGTTTTCTAGTGTAATGTTGATAATATTGTGTTGTCCATAAATTCTTGAATGGAGTAATATGTTTTTTGCAGTAATATTTCTTTAACTCTCTTTGTAAACAATTTTGGGATCTTTATATGTTTAATTGGTTGTGGCAGTTTCTTGTATACCTTTATACCCATGTAGTAGGGGTTTTTTCATATAGTGTTAGTCTGTGCATTGGAAATTTGATGCTAGTTTCCTGGTATTGCAGTGTATTTTGTTTTAATTTTGAAAACTGTTTCCCCATAATAGTATACCATAGGTCAAGATCGAATGGAAGTAGCTATAGTAGACTGCTTTTTTTGTTTCTATATTCATTATGTTTGTCAGACACATCATATTAAAACAGGCTGAGTTCAGTTTCTTAGTTACGAATTCTATATGGATGTTCCATTTAAGATATTCATCTATGTACATTCCTAATATTTTGCTGCAGCCTTTAGTCATTTCATTTACTAAGTCGTCTTGTCCTGAATTTGCATTAACATTAGTTTTAAATTGTAGGATACTAGTCTTTGTTTTATTTAAGTTCATTCCATTGAGGTGAACCATTTATCTAAGTTATTTATTGTGTTGTGTTGTTTATATCGGTTTGTAATTTGAGATGACTAGTGTTTTGTAAGATAACTGAGGTGTCATCTGCATACATTATTGGATTACCACTTATACTGTGAGGTAAGTCTTTTGTATACAGTATATATAGCAGAGGACCTAACACTGACCCTTGCAGAACACCATTTGTATTAATTCTCCATTAATTTATATGTTCCTGGGCTGCATTTGATGATTACTCTTTGTTTGCGATTTGATAGGTATGATTGAAACCATTGAAGGTTTTGTTCCTTGATATTATAGTACTCAAGCTTTTTTAGGAGAATTTCATGACTCACACAGTCAAATGCTTTTGAGATATTGCAAATTACTGCGGCTGTATTTTTTTGTAAGTCTAAATTTAGAGCTATTTCATTTACCATTTTAGTTACTGCTGTAATTGTGGATAGGTTTTTTCTGAATCCGTATTGACAATCATTTAGTATTTTATTATTTTCTAGAAAGGTTAAGAAGGCTAGTACTCATTAGAGTGCATGTTACTATTACTCAGGAGTTTTAGAATGAAAAACTCTCTGGTGTAGTAAGTATGCAGAGCACACAAACACACAATCCTGGTGGACCATAAATTGACCATTCTGTACTTAATCAATCTGAAAAGTGATTCCATAATATTGAGTCCTATGGAATTTAATTTATTATTATATCCTGCTATTAATAAAAATTGAAACTGAAATATAACATTAGGTCTCAATTGAATGACAAAAACATTGTTTCCTATTTCATTTATTATCAGGTATAAAAAGTTAGTGTAATTTGTAGTGTTCTGAAAGTTGAATAGTTCGGAGGAAATGCATGTACAGTTTTACAAATGCAGATTTAGATAAGTAAGAACCTAAACATTAGTCATTAACAATTACAAAAATAGCAAACATTTTTAGATAAGTAAAATGTCAATATATTAAACAAAAGCAGTCCAACACCTATTTGATTAATCCCATTTTACTTTCTCTACTACTTACCTGTAGTATAAGTATACTGGATCCAGCCTTCTTTTAATGATGATGTCAGCAAACACACCCTGCCACTCCTATCTCATTCTCTTGCTAATCCCTGTCCATTCAAGATGGAAAGTAAACGTGTTCTTATTGTTTTTAAACTCCACATAATGTGGACATTTCTTCACACAAAAGGCATTTGTTATTACTTTGCAGTTCAACAGTGATTAACCCTCATATGCCACTCTTCCTCTAATTCCAGCTTCTATATCCCTTTCACCGGCACCACAACCAAAGCCATTCAAATAGCCGTAGAGTGATACAGAATGGACTGGCCATCCATTCAAAGTCAAACATTGTGTTTGAGTCCCAGCGACTGCAGTCAAATGTGCCTGTGATAAAGGACGGGGAGGGCCCAAGTAAAATAACCGGTGTAATGACACACTTGGATGCTGACGGGGTTACATTTGACTTCTTTACAGATACATGTGTATATATTTATGTTTTATTGAAAAAAATTTAATATTTTTACAATATAAAAAAGCTATAAATAGCTTTATTTTATTGCTGAAGGTTAGTATACTATGAAATTAACAGAAAACGCTGTTAAGATATTCAAAAACTTTGCCTAAACATCTTTGTTGCTAAATGACAACGCTATGCATTGGAGGGTGAATATACTGCAAATAAGTGTGATCCTGTACTTGCTTGCATTATATGGCCCGTGAAACATTTACAATAATTATACAAAATTAGTCATTCAGAATAAAGAGGACTTCTCAGGTATTCCCAACATATGCATTTAGTTTGTCAAGAAAATATCTTAAACATATGGGATTTTAATAAAAAATTTAAGAGGTGTTTTTGAGAAAGTCAAAAATAACAAAAATGCTCCATGTAAATGGGTTTAGAATGAGGGGATATCCAGATAAATCAGATGCTGAACTGAAATACCAGGTTTGGTGAGATTAATTATTAAGTCAACTACATCACTTACTATATTCTGAAACGGAAAAAGATGTTTCTAGAGTATAAGATGCTCGCATCATAAGTTCAAGTGTAAGTTAAACCTAGTTTGGTGTTTAACTGACTTTTTGTTCTTAAGCTTTGCTGTTCACAGATGTGTCACATGGATGTTTTTGTAAAAATGCTTTGTTTTTATTCAGGGAGTCTGAAAATATGTATTTCTGGTGTAATCTTAATATTTAATTTTTGGGTGGAATACAATCTACAGTAGAGAAAGTGGTGGAATCACACACACAGTGAAGCAATTAATAATATACACTTGATGAAAGTGGAGTCCACCTAAACACTCTTAATAGCGTCAATCACTTATTTATCTTGCAGAACGTGTATCCTGAGCATGAGTTCACATCGTCAGCTGCCTCTTGACTGTCAGATCAATTCTCGAGTGGTATTGTTGAAAGCCTGGGGTGGCCTATGTTTGGCCTATTTCTACCATCAGCAAAAAGGTTTGGCTTTGGGAAGCCCCCTATCTCCTTACCTGGCATATTTATTTATGAGCCAACTTGAAATACACATCACCAAAGCATTCCCCTATATGTTCAAGTTTGGTACAGATATGTTGACGACATATTCGCAATAGTAAAACACAAACACACAGAGGACACTCTCAAACTTTTAAACTTACAGGACCCATCCATTCAATTCACCATAGAGATAGCTACCAACAACTCCTTAGCTTTCCTGCACCTCAAATTAACAAAGATTTCAGTTGGCATAGGATTCAGAATACATAGAAAACCCAAGCACACAGATAATTACATCAAAGCACACAAAGAAGCAGTGTTCAACAGCATGACTCATAGATTAATCAGCATACTTCTCAACAGAACTGAATGCTATAAAGAGTATCAACACATTGTCAAATCTGCAGTAGAGAATGGATTCAGCCAGGAAATTGTAGATAGGAAAATACGTAAGTTCAAAAGACAAAAACACATCAAGCAAGTCACTACACTTTCTAACGCACCAGAAAAGATCAACTTCGGGAAATTCACATAACACCCAGGTCTCTTTCACAAATTTCAGAAAATATTCAAGAATCACCCTGGCACCTTACAACAAATTTATCATCAAGAATCTCATTAAAACAAGAAAATCTGATCCCATGCCCAAGGACAAAAAGTCAGGGACCTATCAGATCCAATGTGAAAATTTGGATCCAATGTGAAAATTGTGAAAAGGTTTACATTGGAAAAACAGAAAGGAACTTAGGCACCCACTTCAGGAACACTGGTGTTGTATAAAGTTCAAACAGACCAACAGTTGCTTTTCACTTCTGGAATCAAAACCATGAAATAGACACCAATACCCAGTTACTGAAACCAGCCCAAAAACCCAAAGAGCTTCAAGTATGGGAGGAGATTTACATAAAGAAGTTTGAAAACCACATCATGAACTTTGATTTGCCAGAAACAGACAACCCTCTAGTTTCTCCATAGGCCACCCCAGGCTTTCAACAATACGACTCGAGAGTTTATCTGACAGTCAAGAGGCAGCTGATGATGTGAGCTCATGCTCACAATACATGTTCTGTAAAATAAACGAGTGAAGCTAGTATTTTGAATTTGAATTCTTTATTCAGTGTTGAGGTTTTACGATTCCTTTGGGCATGATCAGCATCGAGCCCTGGCTCATCATACCCACATTTATAGTATTTAACAATCATTAACATTAATTTTTGCTTTTTGCTAACAGATTCTATCATTGTCTGCCTAACCTCTTGCTACTTAAATGTGATAATTCTGTCCCTAAACTTTCATTGACATTCTCACTAGGTTATGTCCACTTTGCTATATTCCACTACTTCAGTCCTTGTGTCCAATTTATGAACTATAATCACTCTCTCCTTACTATTCCTACTTCCAACACGACATGACAACACTTACATCATTTACTTCCCTGATATGAACTGCCTCCTGCCCTAATCAGCTCTTTACATCATTTTCTCCTATTCTTTATTGAAATTACCCATTATTACTATCTCAATATGTGTATACTTATCCCTTAGCCTCTCTATATCTTTCTCTAAAATTTTTATAAATCTGGGTTGTGGCACTGTAAGTTAACTGGCTGGTTATAACTAGCTATTTATCTTGGATTGTAACCCATAGTGCTACTTTTACTCTGGACCCTGTTCTGTCTCTGAAAGCTCTAAGTTTTGTTTACTTCTCAATCTGTAACCTTCCATTGATTTTTGGCTTCCTTTATGTAACATCAAAATGCTTCCTTGCAGTGATGACATAATAGTTCCCTCTCCTTCCGAGCCGAGTCTCTCTGCTGCTCCCCTCCTTTCCCTGCCTCATCTTCCTCACTGCACTGGTGCCAAGCCTCCTTCCCCTTTTCTACTAAAGCACGTGCTGCTACACTCTCTTCCCTCCTTGGCAACACCACCTTCTTTGGTGACGACGTATCTCGTGACATTTCCCTTATTGTCATATCTTCTTTCTCTTTGATTACACCTGTTGGCTCCCTCAAGTTCTGTAATGTTTCTTCATCTGTTCAGATTACATCATTTTCCTTTCTCACTGGGTGAAGCTAGTAAGAGTGTTTAGGTAATATAATTACTAATTCACAGCATGGATTCCGACGAGAAAAATCAACAGAGACTGCGATATATTCTTTCTTAAATAGTGTCATAACTGCTTTAGATAATAAAGATAAAGCAATTGGCATATTTCTAGATTTAACTAAAGCTTTCGATACTATTAACCACAAAATTTTGCTAACAAAATTATTTGACTTTGGTATAAGAGGATTAGCATATTCTTGGTTTGAATCTTACCTTACAAACCATAAGCAAATAACAGAGATTACAGATTATAATGCTAACACTAATGCACTTTTGGCAGTTAGATCTAAAGCACTTGATATAACTTATGGAGTACCACAAGGCTCTATACTTGGACCATTTTTATTTATCTTGTATATAAACGACTTAACAAATAACATACAAGCTCATAACATTGTTCTATTTGCAGATGATACTAATTTACTAATAACAGAAAAGAGTAATGAAATGTTAAATAATTCACTAAACCAGGCCAGTAAAGATCTGGTATATTGGTTAGATAATAACAACCTGGTTTTAAATACGGTCAAAACTGTTTGTCTTAAATTTCATATTACTGATAGTGCAAACAATAATTATAACATCCCTGAAGTAAAATTAAATAATAAATTAATCTCATATAAAAACGAGACAAACTTTTTGGGCTTGTGGATACAGAATAACTTGAAATGGAAAACTCATATAAAACATTTAATAACCAAATTAAGCAAGAATGTATATGCCTTAAGAATTTTAAGTCAAAATGTCAGTTTCCATGTGCTGTTAACAACTTATTATGCACATATACATTCAATAATTAAATATGGTATCATATTTTGGGGAAACTCACCAGAAACTAAGGATGTATTTATCAAACAAAAACAAGCCATACGAATTATATGTGGTAAAAAAAGGTTATGCTCATGTAAACCACTATTCAGAAAGCTTGGCATACTTACTTTGGCATGTTCTTATATATTGGAAACAGTCTTATTTGTAAAAAGAAATAAATTTAATGTTCAAAATAATGACAATGTCCATAGTCATTACACTAGACATAATAAGGATATACACTTAACCT
The DNA here is from genome assembly GCA_030765065.1 of Deroplatys truncata. Classification (NCBI taxonomy): domain Eukaryota; kingdom Metazoa; phylum Arthropoda; class Insecta; order Mantodea; family Mantidae; genus Deroplatys; species Deroplatys truncata. Next base: position 208,772,463 of record CM060987.1, read on the forward strand.
CTGTCAGAACTACAATATGTAAGAATGCAGTACTGCACTCCAGTATAAGGAATTATAATTCCCTACCTAATGCCATTAAAGATATAAATAATTATAATGTGTTTAAAACTAGAACAAAGGCTTTCTTGCAGGAACACTGCTTCTACACCGTAAAGGAATATTTACAGTTTAATAAATCCTTGTTTGCATAAGACATTGTACTAATCCGTTAAGTTATCTAGTAGTATGTCATTTAATTTATAAATATATCTATTGTATATCATAGTTGAACTCAAATTATATATAACTTTATTGTAATGTAAATATATAAATTTAACTATTGACATATCCTGTATCAATGTACTATGTACTGAATTGATGTTAAAGGATTAATAAATTGATGTTAAAGGTTGACTCCACTTTCATCAAGATAAGTTTAGTTTTATTGGTATTTATGAATTATGTAGAAACAGTGTTTAAATATTTCAATCAAGAAACTATTTGTGTTACTATTTAGGAATTACATTGTTGCATTAAGATGTTAGGATGCAACATGTATAATATTTTTTTTTTTTTACTTTCTCTACTACGTATAGTAGTAGGGGAAGTATTGCATTCCACCCAAAAATTCGATACCGAGATTTCACCGGAAATACATGTTTTGAGACTCCCTGAATCCAAAAAAAGCATTTTTGGAAACATGTCCGTGTGTGTGTCTGTCTGTGTGTCTGTCTGTGTGTCTGTCGTGTGTCTGTGAACAGCATAACTCAAAAACGAAGAGTCGGATAAACGCCAAACTTGGTATTTAGGTTCAGTATCTTTCAGAGATGCGACACGAAGGTTTTCAAGAAAATCCCCCCACCCCAGACTACCCTTTACATGGAACATTTTTCGAAAATTTTAATTTTCTCAAAAACGGCTCTAACGATTTTGATTAAAATATCATATGTTTAAGATATTGTCATGACAAATAAAATGTATTATCTCGAATTTTCTGGGAATGTCTCCAAAAGTATTCTTCATTGTGAACGACTTTTCCATAACCGGTAAACCATAAGAGATAGACAAAATTTTACTACACGAAAAATGTAGATCGCGTTAAAATACACAATTTATGTCATATACATTTCTTTTGTTGAGTGAACCGTTTGCGAGATATTGCTTGTTATTCCCTTAAATTTTCCAATACTTATACTTTTTCTCAAATTCGTTATTCATTTTTTTTGTCCTGGACTTGCAAAGAGAATGGAATGCTACACATAGCAACCAGCGTTAAAATATTTGACTATCGCTTAAAACCTACCATATTCCCCTTGCATCTACAAGAAAATTACCAATAGGTTTGACATCTCGATATCTCCATTAACATGAAGCATATGGAGAATAAACGTTTGTAAAAATAGTTTGTACAAGAGTAGAGAAAGTCATGTGAGTGTAACACATCAGATTTTTTTCAGGTTGCATTGCAAGAGTGGAATGGTCAAACAACTGGGTGACGTTTGTTGATTCCCTGTTCCAACTTATAATGCTGCAAACAGAGGAAGAGAGTGGTAATGTTCAGCAACCTTTCACAATACAGAAGCTTGTTATCGAGCCTCATTTGCTCACAAGCTCTGATGAAGGTACAGTCAGTTAATGCATATTAAAATTCTTGAGTACATTTAAATAAATTCTCAAGTAAAAGCCACAGTACATTTGATTTTGCTAAAAGAAACACCATTTTAATGTATTACAGTATGATTTAAATTCTAGATGTAACCTAAGTCCATCCTATTCTGTGGTAATACCTTTCAGGGAGGAGTGGGACCTAGAGACTGGGGTAGGACGTGGTTCACGGACAGTTCTTGCCTCAGGGGAGGATGGGGCCTATGGCCCTAGAACCAGGCTTATCATTTCTCTTGGGCGATTTGTCACAGTTTTCCAGGCTAAGGTCTATGCGAACTTAGCCTGTGCTATGCATATTTATAGTATGTCATGCAGATGTGTACATGTGCTCAGATAGCATGGCAGCTCTTAGGGTGATTAAAACTACACACAGACAAGTGTGGCAATGCCAGAGGATGTTGGATAGACTATGTACCAGTTACTTTTATTTGGGTGCTGGGGCATGCTGGTGTTAGAGGTAATGAGGAGGGCCCGAGCCCTTTTGTGGAGTTTCTGCTAGTAATGTCAATTATACGGCAAGAGCTCATCTTGAGATCTGGAGCAAGCAGACCACTGCCCATGATTTTGTATCCGAGCCTGACCAGAGAGTGAGTAAGTTTCTCCTGAATGTGAACTAGAGTTAAGCTCAGAGGGGTTGTGGCCTATCTGGGCGATATCTACGCATCTACAAAACCTTTATGTAGGAAATGTGCGATGGACTTTGAGACCTCATGTGAATGCGAAGGCTTCACTGTGCACAGGCATGTATCCTTAGGGTCCTTCTTTTGGAACCTGAGGAGATAAGAAGGGCAGGTATCAAGGATGTGGTCCGTTTCATACAATGGGCTCTTGATAAACAATTTTACCAACAAACCAGAGGCTTAGCCATGGGTAAACCTCTGTCACCGTTTCTGGCCAATCTGTTTGAGTAATTTTGAAATCCAAATAACTAAAGCTTTCCCATATATGTTCTGGTGTTGGTATACATATGTTGACATTGTTCCAAAAAAATTAGTGGAAGACACAGTGAAATTGTCGAATTTACAGGAGAAATTAATAAAGTGTATGGTTGAAATAGAAGCACAAGAATGCTTACCGTTTTTGGATTTAAAAATGATGAGGAGCCAATTTTGAATTTATAACAACTTGTGGTTAACTACATTAAATGCAATCAGTATCACACCAATATGCTATTTTGCTTCATAGACTGATTAATATCCTGTTGACAGAAATGGAATATATAGCTAAGATGAACAAGTTTCACAGATAAGTTAATTGAGAAACATAAAATGCAGAAAATGAAAATTGGAGGAATCAACACCAAAACCTGTAAATTCACATGTCACCCAAAGTATTTTTGGAAATTTAAAAAAGTCTTGAAAGAATTGAACATTAGCTTAGCACCACAAAATAAATGCAACACATTATTAAATCATCCTTTGAAACATAGTACACTGTAAACAAAATTATCAGGGATTTGTTAATTGAATTGTCAGGACTGCAGAAATATATACTTTGGGAAAACAAAGAGAAATTTGGACACCAGAAGGAAAGAACATATGAGAAATTTAAAATTCAAATACACTGATAAACTAGCCATAGCTGATCATTTTTGGATACAGAATTATAACATTGAAGCAAGAATTAACTTGACAAAATATGTCAAGAAACCTTTTGGATTGATACCTGGGAGAACATTTTTATCACAAAACATAAAGGAGATCTTATGAACTTTGAGATCATCCGGTTCATAGAGAAGACAGCTGGCAACACGCTTACTAATAGAACCTGGCATGACACAAGAGCATCAGTCAACCAAGTAACTGATACTCCCTGAAATTAGTCTTTTTTAAATTTTGACATGTAAGTGGAGATTTTAATGTGTGTTTAATTTTCAAACATTTTACTATGATTATGCTGTACTGTATAAAATACTTCTTAATTATTCATACAATTTTCTCTGTTTATATAATTATTTATACAGAGGAAATACAACAAACCTGTGTTACATAAGAGTTATTGAAAGCCTTTGCATCACATAAATATATTGTACTGTTATAAGCAGATATGATTGTCTTTTGTTTTCCTATGTCTTCTGTTTTCTCAGTTCTATATCTATGTACATATATTGCTTGGAATGGAATAACTGGCTTTTGTCTATTTTTACACACATTTTCTGTGGAGTAACAACAAATATATATACTATAATTAATTTAAAAACTAATAAGCTTCACAACATATATTAATAACTTAAAATGCAAGAATATAATTGCAACAGAGGTAATGAGTCCAATAGAATATATTGATATACAATATCAGAATGACCTGATATATACAATACACAAACAAAACAATATACCATATGAAATGAGAGCCATAGCAATAGCTACGGAAAATGAAAGATACTCAGAAAAAGAATGTTTCCAAATATATACAGATGGATCCCTCATCAATAAAAAAAATGCCGGTGCAGGAGTATACTGTAAACATTTTGCACAGTACCTAACATTAGATGAAACGTCAAACCACTATGATGGAGAATTAACAGCTATACAAGCAGCATTACAGAACATTTTATATGGACCATACACAAAACAAAAAAGTCATCTTATCAGACTCAAAATCAGCCATAGATGGAATAGTAAATTACAATAATAAAACAACAAGGAATATTGAAGAAATAAGAAGCCTAATTAAAGCAGTTGAAACTAGAAATCATGTCACTCTACAATGGATCCCAGTTCATGTCAGACTTTTGGGCAATGAAAATGTGGATCAATTAGCAAAGAAAGGTGCAATACAACAAATAAATCCTGTAGGACAAATAGAAATAAATAAACAATTAAATAACATTAAACAATATTTCAAAAGACAGCAGAGACTTGATGAAGATAAATTAAAGGATAAAGATTATAAGAATATTAAAGATAGAGTTCATATATAAAAAAATGCCAAGGAAGACTGCAGTGGCCTTATTTAGGATGACAACTGGCCACGATTGCCTCGCAGAACACCTCTACACAATAGGATGCCTACTTACACCCAAGTGCACTCTCTGTGAAGAAGATGTCATCCTGAACAAACAATGCAAAGGCCTTAAAAGTGATATACAGAATTTATTTAAAGGTGAGTCGGAATTGTTACACTAACATCACTTAAGTTTACTCACTTAACATGTTTCGGGAAACCGTTGTTCCCATCCTCAGAAGGTTAATTCGACTACAGTCCTGTAGTAGTAGTAGTAGTAGTAGTAGTAGTAGTAGTAGTAGTCCTGACTACTACCTTCTGAGGATGGGAACAGCGGTTTCCCGAAACATGTTAAGTGAGTAAACTTAAGTGATGTTAGTGTAACAATTCCGACTCACCTTTAAATAAATTCAATACACATCACTGTTTCTAGCTTCTTTTCATTACAATATCAACGTGATATACAGACTTTATATTGGGAAGCCAGAGGGAAAATGATGCAGATCAATTAATCCACAGTGAACAACAACAACAACTATTTTCTTTTCCATGACATTCTCAACAAAAAGTCAAAACCTTCTTCACAAGTATCTTCTTTTAAACTCTAATGTATCTGCATTCTAATATCCAAGCTTTGGTAATTCTTTTTAAGTTTTAGGAATTGAAATTGGAAGCTGTCTTATTGGTAAAAAACTTATCTAAATTGGTGGAGTGGCTTGCAAGATTACCCCATGTATACACAAACCTGGTATCTTTATAATATTGCTATAGATATAAAACTTATTGAAAATGCTTTTTGTGTTACAGATGTGAAGGTAATTTATCATGCTCCAACAAGAATGTTGAGCTCTGCTTGTGTGAAAATTCAAAGCATGAAGACTGTCACTATTCCAAAGAGACCTTATGAGTTTTCATTATCTAAAATAAAGTTTTTATCTCACAGTCGCAACAACAACTCTGTGGTAAGATTTCATTGCCTTTGTTATCTCTGATGCTATAAACTGACTTTTTGCATGATGGTGTATTTTCTATGTCCTCCTGCTGATAAGGAAATTTATAATTCCAATGCAGGAATTTATTTCTCAAGAATTCCATGTCTACTAATATTAAATTTGGTGGATTTATTCATTCATTTATTATCTGCATAAAGAATACAAACAATTCATAGCATCGTCAGGTTAAACAAATAGCCACTTGCTCAAAAAATATATATGTAAACAATATCACAAAAAGGAATATTCATAAATTGGATTTAAAATACATATTTACAATAATAAATCACTTGCTATACTTTATACAACAATATTGTCAGAATACTATTTACAAAAACAATAGTTATCAAAGATATTCATCTAGTGAATAATGCCATTTTAGACAACATTTCTTTAATTCTTTCTTGAATATATTAAACTTATTAATATGTTTCAAATAGACAGGGAGCTTATTATACAGTTCACGAGCTGCAGCAGTAGGTTCAGTTTTGTACATTTCTAATCTGTGTGACTGAATATGAAAATCTGCATTTCCTCTAGTGTAGTGCTCATGTTTCACTTGTATCTTGTCTGTTAAACAATTGTAATATTACTTCATGTATGTAATGTGAAAATGTTTAGATTTTAAAGGTTTGTCTGCAAGAATATTTCATTGTTTCATCCTTAAAATTAATCTTAATGTTGATATTGTAATGAAAAGAAGCTAGAAACAGTGATGTGTATTGAATTTATTTAAAAGTCGAATTAACTTCTGAGGATGGGAACAACCGTTTCCCAAAACATGTTAAGTGAGTAAACTTAAGTGATGTTAGTGTAACAATTCCGACTCACCTTTAAATATAATCTTAATGTGCTTTTCTGAAGAAGGAATACTCAGTTGGTATATATTTTAGCACAATGTCCCCACACAGTTATCCCATATGATAGATAGGGATAAATTATCCCATAGTATAATATTTTTAGTGTCTTAACTTTCACCAGACTTGTCATTTTTTTCAGAATAAATACACCAAAACTCATTTTATTGTAAATATAATCTATACGTTTATCCCATATTAAATTTTTGTCCAAGATTACTCCTTAAAAATTTGCACTATCTACTTCATTTAATTCCCTGTTTTCTATAACTACATTTGCATTTGTAGTAAATCTATTCTGTAAGGTTTGAAACCGAATATAGTTTGTCTTATTTAAGTTTACATGTAAATTATTACATCTAAAGTAGTGTATAATTTGTATTGTATTAAGTATTGTCGCATTTTCTAATGCCTGCAGACTTAACCCTGTATTCACTATTGATGTATCATCAGCATGCATAAATATTTTCCCATCAGAGATATTTGGCAGATCATAAACATATATTGTAAAAAGTAAAGGTCCAAGAACAGAACCTTGAGGTACTCCATATGTAACTGATAAACTATTTGAATAGTGGAATTAATTGTTCTTTCACACAAGCCGTGTGAATAGAATTTGAATAGTGTTCCGTAATATATTGATTCATAATTTGAGTGATTTTTACTTGTTGGGAATGTTTGCTCAAATATGTCTTAATTAAATCATTAGGTATTCCACATATCCCATAATGATTTAGTTTACCTAGTAGAAGTTCATGTTCAACACAATCAAATGCTTTCAAAAGATCAAGAAGTATACAGCTGCTGTTTTCAGTATTATCCAACTTGACAATTATTTCTGACATAGCATTTTCTGTTGATTTATTTTTTCTGAATCTGTATTGATAATTGACCAAAATATTGTATTTACCTAGGAATGATATGATTTGATCTGCTATTATTCTTTCCATTAATTTGAAAAGTGATGAGATAAGCGTTATTGACTCCTAATTATTTGTTTTATCCTTATGTCCTTTTTTATGTATGTGTATGATAATGGATTTCTTCAAACAGTCAGAGAATATACTTGGCGTTATAACAGAGTTGATTAAATTTAATAAGGACTCTGTCATATATGGTGTACATTGCTTCAATATATTCTTGGAAATGCCATCTAGTCCTGAAGAGGTTTTGTTATTCTGCTTTTTTTTTTATAGATTCTAGTAGTTCTTCCTTTGTTATTTCTTTAAGATACATAGAATCACAAATTGTAATAACACTAGGATGGGAAGTAAGTATTGCTGGGTCAAGCTACCTTAAGTACTAGTCCTCTTCTGGGCATCCTGGGTTCGATGTCTGCTGGCTACTCGTTCTAGGAGATGCTGAAAAACCTAGCCCTATCATTGCAATCTCTGGGTGTGGGTGAAGGTAAATGATGACCACATGTTTAGCTTTGAAAACCGGGCTTTATTCCAGAAATAAAAAAATGAGAACTGTCAGATGCCTAGCAACTTATTCCTGTATTTGCATATATAAATTCTTTACTACACCTGCTTTCTTAATAAGTTTGGGAAAAGCTATCTCACCCCCCCCCACCCGCCACCCTTCACAATACGTAACAGATATGGTGTCCCTTTACACAAAGAAGAGAGTAAGTTCTGGGCGAGTTTCTGCCTTTTATACACAAGTGTCACGATGCTCTTTTGATTGGCAACTGAGAGTTAATTTGTCCAAGTTTTAGGAGTCAGGCTTCACTTGACTCTTGTACAATTTTCAGCTCTCTCATTTTACCTAACTCCCTTGTTGTGCAACTGACGCTGGTAGGAATTTAACTCTATCTCCATCTGTTTTTATCATTGGTCCTCTGTCTCATTGAGGCTGCTATTTTCCAACTCCATGTGCTGCAATTGTCCCCAAATTGCCTTGCCCTATTCAATGGTTTTTACAATATTATGTACATGAAATTCTGATATCTTATATGTTATTTACAATCTTGATTACATTATAATTCATGGGCAGATGTTGCCCTACAAGTTGAAACCTTAATTTACATCTTTTCAATAACTTCAAACAGAATAACTTGTTATTTCAAACTAATTAACCATAATTAAAGTGAGTGATTATTTCATAACTCATATTAGATTTTTCAGAATAAATAAGGCACACCCAATTTTCCATGGCTCTTCATAATCCACGTCTCCAAGTTCTTCTTTAAATACTGAATCTCCCATACAACCTGCTTTGAGTCATAGCATCAAACCGTTGATTTATTAAGCCATCGTATTAGTTATAATTGTTGAATTGGCAGCTTTGCATTACTAGAAATTGTTTATTGTGCTAAGAGTTTTACAAACTTGACAAATTTGATTGTCTACTGCACTTTGACTCTGGTCACTCATTCAGTAGACAATCACTACAGTTTATTTACATTTTACAATTTCTTGTTAATAAATTATCTTGTTCTTTTTTTTTCATGTCCCATTTCCACTTGTTTTTCACTTTTCATTTATTGATTACTTAACCATCACACATTCACTATAGTTTTCCATTCAAAGTAAGATGCACTACCTCTTACTTTTCTCTTTCCACTGTCCAAAGCCATTTATTTTTTACTTTACACAAAAACTGTCCAATGCTTCTAGCGTCCTTGCATATCATTTCAATCATGCAACAATGGGTAGCATCATAAGAATTTTTTTTAATTAGTAATTCATTCAGAATAATAAAATACATGATAATGCAAAAATACTGTGAAATGCATAACAAAATCTCTGTAATAATGCACTTTCCACTCTTATATCATAATATAATATTTCAACTGCATTTTTCTCTAAAAGCAATGTAGAGGTAAACTTAATTGTAGTCAGTTATGTCATAAGTCACATAGGTGGCTGCTGCACAAAAAAGCAATACTAATGCAATAGAATCTCATTAGCACGTTTTTGCAAGGACTCGGATGTTATAGACAGGAAAACATGTTAACGAAAATACAAAATCTTAAATTTAAGAACATAATCATGTAATAAAACCTAATAATTACTACCTTTCCATGAGGAATTGAAATCGATTTGAGTCCAATTCCATACTGAATACGATCCGTGTTTCCATGTTAAATTCAATACATATTCAGATCAGTTTGGTACACAAAGTTTGAGAATAAGTAAATCAAGCTCTTATGTTGGTCAACTTGTATATATGTTAGTTTATTTTTCATATATTTTAAGCAGATTTTGAGGTTAGTGAATGTTTTTGAGAAGAATAAATTGCGAATTATGGAAGTGATAAAAGTGGCTTTGCTGTGTGTTTTATTGTACAAGTGATTAACGATTTCCGCTAAAAAAATAAAATGATGAGTGTTGAGTATGCTATGAATAGAGCAGAAGATAGTATCTTTGGCATATTCAATACAATTTGTGTACGGTAGGTGTTTCCATGCAACAAATATCAATACAGTCCAGATCCGTATTTCCATGCAATATTCAATACACAAAATCGATTTCAATTCCCCCGGAAATGTAGTGTATATATCTTGCCTCCCATACAGGACAATATTTACACTGGTTTTAATGCCAAATTATGCCTTTATGTAAAGGTTATAGCTTACTCATGCAGTTTGCTGGGAGGAAAATTATCTTTATGTTTCTTAAATTTGAAACAATTGGTGGATGAGCGGCGCACTGCTCAATGAAGAGTTTAATTTTCCTGCTTCTTATGCCCAGTCTTGCATCCCATGCTTGTAAGAAATTTTGAAATATTGCAGAAGCTATCCAGGCTTTCGTGTTGGAAGTGTGCTTACATGGAAAAGATCGCACATTCTTGAAGCATCACCAACTGCATGCTTTACCAATAACCAGTGGTACCAATTTCTTAATTCCATTTTTACTTTCTCTACTACGTATAGTAAGTAGGGGAAGTATTGTATTCCACCCAAAAATTCGATACCAAGATTTCACCGGAAATACATGTTTTGAAACCCCCTGAATCCAAAAATAAGCATTTTTGGAAACATGTCCTTGTGTGTGTCTGTGAACAGCATAACTCAGAAATGAACAGTCAGAAAAACACCAAACTTGGTATTTAGGTTCAGTAACTTCCAGAGATGTGACACAAAGGTTTTCAAGAAAATCCCCCCCACCCCAGACTACCCTTTACATGAACATTTTTCGAAAATTTTAATTTTCTCAAAATGGCTCCAACAATTTTGATTAAAATATCATATGTTTAAGATATTTTTATGACAAATGAAATGTATATCTCGAATTTTCTGGGAATGTCTCCAAAAGTATTCTTCATTATGAACGACTTTTGCATAACTGGTAAACCATAAGAGATAGAGAAAATTTTACTACAAAAGAAATGTAGATCGCGTTAAAATACACAATTTATGTCATATACATTTTTTTGTTGAGTGAAGTATTTTCGACATATTGCTTGTTATTCCCTTAAATTTTCCAATACTTATACTTTTTCCCAAATGGAAATTCGTTAATCATTTTTTTTTTCTCCTGGTAATGGAAAGAGAATGTAATACTCCACATAGCAACCAGCTCTTAAAACATTTGACTATCGCTTAAAGCCTAGCAATTCCCTTTGCATCTACAAGAAAATTAGCAATGAGATTAACATCTCGATTAACATGAAGCATATGGAGAATAAGCATTTGTAAAAATAGTTTGTACAAGAGTAGAGAAAGTCATGTGAGTGTAACACATCAGATTTTGTTACAGCACAACAAAACTGTAATCCTCTTCTTGTTAAGTTTCTTGCTGTGACACTTAGTGCCCTTAAAATCCAGGGTTTTGTTTGGAAAAGATGGAAAACTAGTACCGTTTCATCTGCATTATAAACATCGTCAGGGCTGTAGTCTTTCAAAATTGAGGGAGCATTGTATTTTTCTATATTTCTGTATTTTCACACAGTGTAGCATCATTATCTAGGGCAGCGCCTCACCTCGCACACATCTCTAAACTAAGCCATGTCAATTCTTGAATCTTTCAATCCAGCCATTGGATGCTTTGAAATCATCCATTCTCATCTTCTGTGCTAAATGCGTCACCTGAGCTCGAACCACAGTACCGTCTATTGGCACATTTGAAGCTCTTGCTTGTGTAAAAACTTTAGTAGAACATCTCCTAATTCTGGAAACTGGCCAGAGCGATTATGTTTTCTTTCAGCATTTTTCCCTTCTTCAAAAGCAGTTTCAATCAGTTTATGTTTACTAACAATTGTGTTTAAGGTTGACGGAGGAATGTTTAACTTCCATGCTGTATCCTCACGTTTCATGTTTGGATTGCGATCTACTTCTTCAACGATTTTCAGTTTTTCACTGTTGATAATTTGCCACACTTTCTTTTTCTCCATTGCATATGAAAAGTTAAAATACAATCTATATATGTTTGGTCAATACTCAAAAGTAGAAACTATCATTGGCGTTTACCACGCCAAGCTAAAGCATTCTCTATTCCGTTCACACAAATTTTGTCATACAAATATGTACATACATGCAAGCCATTGGCTGCTGATCTCCACCCCAACTGGGGTGACCAAAGTAACGAATGAGGATGTCAAACTTTGAATGTAGTACTCCTACTCGCACTGGACCGATCAAGAATTGGCCAAAATAGTGAATGAGGATGTGAAATTTTGAACATAGTAAGCAGGAGCAAGAAAACATACTAAACAAACCTAGACTAATTTTGAAGATTTAGAAGCTAGTAACAGTGATGTGTCATAATTTAAAATAAAGAGAGTTGAAGGTTGTTACACTACATCACTAAAATATTCTTACTTGAACGTGTTTCGGGAGATGGCTTGTTCCCATCGTCAGCATGTTCTCAACTACGTTCAAGTAAGAATATTTTAGTGATGTAGTGTAACAACCCTCAACTCTCTTTATTTTAAACAAACCTTATTTATTACATTTGGTGCTGGAACTTTTATAATTGAACATAATACACAGGAAAATGTGGTAACGAGATTCCACTGTATATCACCATGTTATGATACTGTTGCTAACAGTGCAGGTGTGACAACTTAACAAATTAAGAGCCTTCTGTAAAGTATTGTGGCAAGATTACAAAATAATGTTGGTATTTGTCTGTTTTCAGGGAGTTAAAGAATTTACAGAAATGGGCATTCAGATTGTTCAAGAGAACTGCAACTGTTCTAAAGTTGCAGTTGCTGTTTTAACAGGAGAAGAACCAGAAGATGAAACAATGTCCACGATAAAGGAAGTTTTTGACAGTGATCCAAATGTGAGTTGATTTCAAAAGAAATGTAAAAAAAAAAAATAGGCACTTTTATGATTGTTCAGTTTTTAGGCATACCACCGCAAGTACATAGTCAAAATTATATACACAAGCGTTTGAAGAAAATTTATTAGCAGATTTCAAATTTTGTTGAAATCGGTACAAAAAGTAGTTAAGATAAAGGGCCTTCAAGCTGAGGTTGCAGCTGAATATTTCCAAACCGAAGCTAAAGGTTTTTAAATGTATTCCTTGAAAGAAATACTGCAACAATCTGGAAATCAAAGCACTAGACAGAGGGACATCAGTTTTTCTGTCAACTTTCACAGAAGAATCTTAAACATTATTGTAATAAGACTTAAAAAGAAATCAGAATACAATATTTTTGTGTGCTACTCATCCTTTCTATCAGCAATGATTCATTACAATATTAAAACTTTAGTTACCTCCCATAATTTGTTTTTGATATTTGATTATCATTTGTTAAGACGACCCAAATAATGAAACAAAATTAATGATGTAAAAAGCTAATAAAAGTTGCTACATTATTATTTTATTTAAAATAAAGAACACACAGAACTGCTCCTTTTGGATACTGTTCATTTTTTTAATGGTCTTCAAAAATATTCCTATAAAATTGATCTTTAGAGAGTATTATAAGAAAAACTGATGTGCCAATTTGCCATGTTAATTGAGTTTATTTATGGACGCTGTTTAACTATTGTGGTTCTTAGCATCCCTTTCTATATTGGGCACGAAAGACCAGAAATTTTGCTCAGAGGCCTCTTTATCAGGCTTGAGCTTCTTTTATGTGCCATAAATCTATGACACGGTACCACCAGCTTTACGAGGGTGGTCTGAAAAGTTTCCAACCTAATAAAGATACAAGACATTTTTTCAGAATTTTATTTTTATTTTTCAACATAGTCTCCACTTCTCCCAGCGATGCTCCCATCTCTGTAACCTGTCCAAATAGTACTCAGTGTTTTTCTCTGCAAAATAATTGTTCACGAAGGTGATTGCCTCTTCATTTGACGAAAATCTCTGCCCTCCGAGCGCAATTTTCAGATGAGGGAACAAAAAGAAGTCGCTTGGGGCTAGATCTGGTGAGTAAGGCGGATGGTCAAGCAGTTCAGACCGTAATTCGTGGATTTTTGCCATTGCAACCGCTGAGGTGTGAGACGGTGCGTTGTTTTGGTGAAACAGGATTTTCTTTTTCTGCAAATATGGCCGTTTTTCTACAAGTTCTGCCTTCAGCTTGTCAAGTAATGATGCGTAGTATGCTCCTGTAATGGTTTTTCCTTTTTGAAGATAATCGATTAAAATAACTCCATGACTATCCCAAAAAACAGTAACCATCACTTTCCCAGCCGAAAAAACAGTTTTTGCTTTTTTTAGAGCCGGTTCCCCCTTTGCAGTCCTCTGTTTGGACTGTATTTTTGTTTTGGGCGTATAATGGTGTATCCAAGTTTCATCTACAGTAATTAATCGGCGCCAAAACATGGATTTATTGCGCCTAAACTGCGCCAACAGAGCATTGGAAATGTTTTCAAACACGTTTTTGGTCAAACGTGAGCAAATGCGGCACCCAACGCGCGGACAGCTTTCTGATGTCTAAATGTTGATTTAATATGTGACAAACACGTTCTTTTGACATGTTCATACCTCTGCTACTTCTCTCACTTTAATTCGGCGGTCGTCTAGCTCTATTTGGTGAACTTTGGCGATGTTTTTGTCGGTAGTTGCAATTTTTGGACGTCCCGAACGTTCATCATCTCCCAAGCTCTTATGACCACGTTTAAATTCAGCTGCCCAAAATTTCCCCATACACAGAATCCAACTCATCTTTGATTTGCGTAGGCGTATTGTCTTTCAAAAACAAATATTTAATGACAGCTCGATACTCGATTTTGTCCATTTTCATAAAAACACTTACATCACCTCACTTAAACGACTGTTACATAACAACTGAGCATCCAAAATGGCTGAAACTTTGGTGAGTAACTGTCAACAGATGAACAACGAAATTCACTAGCTTTTATTTATGAGTGCTGCCATCTTCATGTTGAGGTCGGAAACTTTTCAGACCACCCTTGCACTTCCCTTCCAAAGGAAGCCATGCTAAAGATTTTTATGCCTGAAAAAATTTCATTGCCCTCCACCAGGTTTGAAACCGCACCTCGGGAACTAGAGACTAGCATAGTAGCCCCCATGTCCAATGATTTGATTTCCACCATGTACATGTAACTTACTGCAAATCAGTGGGAAGAAATAAATACAATATTTTTTTTAATTGTTATTGCCATTTCAAGCAGAATAGAACCCAGTGTAGTGGTCACATTATTGTGAGCATTATGACTCCTATTCCAAACAGTTGCTGTGTGGTGTAATGCCAGGTGTGTGATATCTTCACAAATTAAAAGTAAATAGAGCCTTGGGAAATCTCGTAGATTTACATCACATAACAGTAAAACCCCACTCATGTAAGTAGACACTGATTCACGTAATGTAACATGCATTATTATTTAAATGATAAGACAACAAATGAAGGTGTTAATATTAACAAATGCTAAGTGAATATTATGCATGTAATTTGTTTGAAATCAGCAGAAACTTAAGAGTACTTGGATTGTATTGTGAAGCAGAGGGGACTAGCACCTATCCTGGAATGAGGATATTGTACCAACGCTTCACGACGGAGTGCCCCTGGGAGTGAGGAGTGATGGCATAGCAATGAGGGGCGGTCCTTATACCCAGGTAACCAACTGAAAGCTGGGAGATGGAGAAAGTTCACAGAGAGCATCCTTTTTTCCTGCACCGAAACACCATTGCCGACATTTCCAACCCTGAAATAGGGTGAAGGAGGAATGAAATGGAGGGACAGCAAATTTGGGAAATGAAAGAAACCACTGCATCATTAGCCTGATGACCCGGGAAAACACCCAAAAAAAATGCATGGGTCAGTGATCGAACCTGGAACCTCCTGAATGCAGCCACAGATGTTATTGCCTCAGCCAGTGAAGACTAGTTTATATGGGAGTCTCATAAAAATGTCTACTAGAAGTGTTGCAAATTTGTACTTTTATATTTTACATTAAGAACTAACACTGCACTCATTATGTTAACACCTGGCATGTTTGTTCTGCTCTCAGTGCCAGAAAATGAAAGAGCAATAATCACTGTCATGTTACAGCTAACGTTCATGGAAGTGCCTATAGCTTCAAGTAGGATAATAACAACACACGACAAGACAACCTATGCCCTCATAGTGTCGACAAATTTGAATGTGCAGCAGGAAAGTCTCAGACTGCTTGGACATGCAGACTGTTTCCTCATGCTGAGACTGTCTCAGAATCAAGTTCTGAACTTGAATCAGGATGTACTTGTTGTTGCAGAGCTCTGCACCAATAAGGAAAGACTGGTTCTTCTGAAAAAGGTAAGTTGCCTTGGGAACATAGCTCCTTAACAGAATCCAATAATTTATTAAGATTGTAAATATGTAAAAATGTAGTTTTAATGCGATCATCGGTGAAAGTTGGTAAAAAGTTTAAATTTTTTATTTGTTGTTTTTTTACAGTTTTAATATACTTGCAATCAGGCTAAGGATCTTGGACAAGTTAGCAACCAATGTATGTACAACCTTACTGTAGAGTTCCGTAAACGCAATACCGTTGATAAAAACAAAGGTGCCTTAGTTGCTGCTATAAACAGTACAGTCTATAGTACTCGCAAGGGTTAAAGGCATATGTCCAATGATTGTGTGGAGTGCTGTTGCCAAGTGTAGTAGGCATGTACTAGCAGTAACTCTGTACATCAGAGCACATTTTACATGCCAGCAAGGTGCCATCCATTGTTTCTGTAATTAAACAACACATTAAATATCCTTAAAACTTTGAAATCTAACCTTGACACACATTGCAGAAATGGACAGCAAGCACTACATTCAGAGTTGTCACTTTCATCCCTGATAATCAACTGCATAGTGTTGTCCCTGGCAATTTCTTTGTTGAAATCTTTCTCCTGAAACTGATCTATATGCCTAACTCATGAAATCCAGTTGTTTTGAGTTATTTTTTTTAAAAAAGTTATATACATTAAATACAATTTTTCTCCCCTAAGAATGAATCAAGTTTGTTAATCGAAAAATCACTTGTCCCAGCTTCGATGGACATGTTCACACATTTGTATCACAAACACTGGGGAAAAGAGATATATAATAATTACATTTATATATTAACAATATTTCAACTCAAGTTTGAAACACAACTTAACAATGCCCATTCCCTTTAATAATAAAATAATGTACCACTATTTGAAAACGAACTTTCTATTTCGAACTGTGAGGTTTGTATTTTCATAGTGCACTGTGTGCTTATATTTGAGATAAGTGTTGTGAGGAAGGAATGGTGGTGTTTTTCAGGCTTATCTATGTTAAGTGACAATAACCATGTGAAGGTGCATAGCTCACATTCCAAGTATCGTAGAGACAGGATTTTTGTGCAGCCATGATCAGAAAATAAAATTCTCTGATATCGGAGAATAAAATGAGGTTTTTCTGCCATGATGTGCTCACTGGACGTGAATTTCTTCCCAGCGAGCCAATTTTTCAGGTTTGCAAAGAGGAAGAATTTGTTTGGAGCCAAATCTGGAGAATATGGTGGGTGAGGTAGCAGTTCGTAGCCCAATTCCACAAACTTTGCTATGGCAATGGCTGACGTGTGTGGGTGCATTATCCTGGTGAAAGAGAACCTTTTTCTTCATCAAATGGGGTCGTTTCTTTAACAGTTCCTTGTGAAACTGATCCAGCATTGCGGCACAATATGAACCTGTGATCATTTTACCCTTTTTCAGGTAGTGGATGTCTGTCACCCTTTGTGAATCCCAAAAGACAGCTGCCATGATTTTTCCTGCTGATGGAATGGTTTTCGCTTTCTTTGGAGCAGGTTCCCCAAAGGAAATCGATTGCTTTGGTTGTTTGGTTTCAGATTGATAGTAATGGATCCAAGTTTCATCACCCATGATATAACACTGCAAAAACTCATTTGGGTTGTGCTGAAACATGTTCAAACAACCCTGTGAAATGGTCATATGATTCCGCTTGTTCCCAACTGTTGTTCCCAACTGTAAGCAGCTAACAGCTTTCTCATACCCAAAAATTTGTGCAGAATGTTATACACCCGTTCACTTGAGATGTTTACGGTTTTGGCTATCTCACAGATTTTCACTCGGCAGTCTTCCAACACAATATCGTGAACCATTTCTTCTGTTGTGACCTCAACCAGCCGTCCTGTGTGCACAGCACCTCTTGTGCTCGAACGGCCACATCGAAATTCCGTGAAGCACTTGTGAACCATACCATGTGATGGAGCAAAGTCCCCATAGCACTTGTTCAGCTTTTCTTCTGTTTCCTTCACCTTCTTACCACGCAAATGGTGCTTTATCAGAACACGAAATTCACTTTTCTCCATTTTCTACGAAGCAACACACATCTGCTTATTTTAGATGCTCTCAACAATGTTCTAAGAAACAAATGACAAATTTCCGTGATTATAACTGAATAGATGTAAGACTTGGATGCAAACAAGAAACCTGTGATTAGAATACTATCTCCCGTCAAAGTCATGGACTTATCAATCCACCCTCGTATGTGAAGTCTTGTTCATTCTCAATGACCTTTGCATAATTGGTAAACCGTAAGAGGTAGACAAAATCTTAAGATGAGATAAGATGCTTTATTGCCACAATACAGTTACAGTATGGTGAGTAAGAATGCTGTAAACAGGCGATTCGTCAGAATTACAAAGCAAAGTTAACAATAATAATTACAATAAATGTAAATTTACAATATAATACAGAGTGAGCTAAAAGACTCCGAACTGCCTGCGCGGTGTTTTTCCTGTCCGCGTCCTCTGCGCTCGTTGCCATCTGCTGCTATCATAGAAAGGCGCGGATGAAACCATACAACATTTTTAAAACTACTTTTAAAGGCTTTACTTACCAACTTTATGAAAGGAGGTGCTGAAACTGGCCACCGTCGTTGTCCATAAATTTTTGGCACCTCTTTAGGAAACTATCCATCACTCGCCATAATTCACGCTGATAAATTTCCTAGCGGAATTTTGTTTTAATTCTTCCAGGGTGTGTGGGTTTGTCTTGTACACTATAGGTTTAAAGTTACCCCGGAGGGATATTTTATGAACAGTATTACCGGCTGCGCAGTGTTTTTCCACTGGGCGTGTGGAACTATGATAAAAACATGATAACGCACTGCTGCTATAAACAAAGTCATGCTGTTGTGCAGTGTGAAGTGCAGTTTTAAGTTGACAGTGATGTAATGTGGTTCAGTTATTACAAGTTATTTATTATTTTGTCCTGTACTTAGTCACAAAGTATATTATGCTTCAGTATATGTTTTCTAGTGCACAGCGTGTATTTATTTATGATTCATATGTGTTAACTCAGTCAGCTCGCCAAGTGAAAGTACGATTTGCAGAAAGATTTTCAGGTGTAAAAGTTCCAGGCCGTACAACAATCCATGAACTTTACAGTAAATTACAGGCCACAGGAAGCGTTCAGGCTAAGAAATCTAAAAGACGGCATTCGGTTCTTACTGAAGAAACATTAGATGACATCAGTCATCGTTTAGAAAATTTCCCCCCAAAAATTCCATGATGGATAGTTTCCTAAAGAGGTGCAAAAATGTATGGACAACGACAGTGGCCAGTTTCAGCATCTCCTTTCATAAAGTTGGTAAGTAAAGCCTTAAAACTAGTTTTAAACATGTATGGTTTCATCCGCGCCTTTCTATGATAGCGGCAGACGGCAACGAGTGCCAAGAACGCAGACAGGAAAAACGCCACGCAGGCAGTTCAGAGTCTTTTGGCTCACCCTGTATATGCAAGTGGTATAATAGTATTTGTTCTAACCTAGGAACAGTGTTTTCTGGATTTAATACAACATACATGTAATTTACAAAATAACAAAACATTATCAAAGTTCTACTTCTAACTCGTCATTCATATATTCTGTGACTGAGTAGTAAGCTGTTTCTATTAATAGGCTTTTTATTGCGTTGTTGAAAATGTTCAAGTTTGTTATAGGCTTTTATTCTGGCATACAATGCTAATCTGGGCATGGGTAGTTTCAGGTTATTTTTAGTTCTTGTTGTTTGCAAGTTATACATAGCTGCAAAATTTATATGTATGTGTGTGTTTATTTATTTTGTATAGGAATTGGAATAGTAAAGTTAGTATTTTTAAGTTTTTGAACAGATTTCTGCATGCCGTTTGTGTCATTACTCAGATTATTCTTTTTTGACTTTTAAAGATTGTTTCCCGCCCAGTAAAGTTCCCCCAAAAGTGTAACTCCATATGTGATTATGAAATGAAAGTAACTGAAGTAGGCAATTTTTCTTGTTTCCAGGTTTGTTATTTTTGCAATCCATTAAAGCATGCACTATTCAGTTTTTTAGACAGGTAATGGACGTGATCATCCCATTTTAATTGCTTACTTAAAAAGATGGCTAGAATTTTTTAAGTTTCTTTAAGAGTTATTGAGTCAGTTGTACTATTGATCTTGTAATTTTTTTCTTGAGTGTTGGGCTCTCTAATGGATGTTTTGGAGGTGTCTGGTTTTAAGCCATTGCTGGTAAACCATATTAACTGACTGATAGCTTCTTTCACATTATATTGTAATTCTTCGAAATTACGCCCATTTAGATAATTTTCAAACCACCTTAATTCAGTGTTCCTTATGCCATAGAATTCTAATTTTTTTAGTAATATATCATGACAGATGCATGGCTGTCGCTTTTTATCTATCATTTTAGAAGCATTATTTACCAAATTTATTGGAGCACTTTTCTCAGAATCCATGTTGGGAGCTGTTTAACTTAGTGAAATATTCAAGACAAGAGATGAGTTGTGAATGTACAGTGTTTTCAAATATGGTGGAGAAGGTAGGAAGAATAGAGATATGTCTGAAGTTCTTAAATTCAGGTTTTCCTCCTTTGTGTATGGGCTTAACTAAAGCATATATCATTCTCTCTAGAAAAATACCAGTAGTTAGGAAATTGTTTGACTAACGGGCTCACTTATTTCCTTAACAAGAAATGGAGGCAGTTCATCCCATCCGTAAGAAGGTTTTGTTTTAAGTTTTATTGTTATTTCTGTAATTTTGTCTGGAGTAACACTTGAAAACTGAAGCAACAGAGTTAACTTGAGGCAGTTATAGAGTCTTGTATAGATGGGGGAGTCTCTCAGATTTGATTTCCAATATTTATGAAATAGTTGTTTAATAATTTGCTGTTTTTGTATCCATATGACCTCAATTATCTCTGCTGGTTGTGTTGTTTATTTCTAATTCTCCCTTTATTATTCTCCACATTGCTTTGTTTTTGTTGTCCGCATTTTTAATTAATTTTTCTATTGCCATATGTTTTGCCTTAATTATATGCTTATATATTTTATAATACTGAATGAAATTTATATCAGTAGTAGTTTTGTACATTTTGTGCAGTAATCTCTTGAATGTGCATGCATATTCTAATGCCCTTTGTACACCAATCTAATGAATACTTTTTAGTTAATTGTGTTCCTATGATTTTAGGAAAACATTCATTGTAGTAATTTATAAGCTCTGTAAGAAAGTTGTAATTTGAGGCTACCAAATTTACTCTGTTCAAGGTCCAGGTTTTATTCTCAACTTTTTTTTTAATTTTTAAAATGTTTTCTAAGTTGTATATATGTTTTGCAGTTTTTCTGGTAATCTTGTGAGGACAGCTCTGTGATCGGCTAGCCCAGGCTTAACACAATGCATCATTTTCACCATAGATTCAGACTCAGATTTATGCGCTATACAGACTTATTGGTTTCGTCAAAGGAAATATAAAACATATGTACAATAGCTTAAGCCTACTCAAAATATGGATACAATAAAATACATGGGTTAAATACATTAACAATTTTAGTCTTATAATGTTAAATACATAGCCAGTCTTGAAGGTAGTCACTTGCTCCAACGTATTTCCCACAGATAGAATAAAACCAGGGATCATGTAACAAAACAAGTTCACAATTAAATTTAACTTTTTCTTGTGCAATATTCCACATATTCATCTTTAGAGTAAAATTGATTTTTAACAAAGAACGTATGCATTTCTGCCTTATATTTGTTTACAAAGGTTATATTTTTCAAGTACCCTGGTAAATACTTAAACACATTAAGACCATTATATTTAAAGGATGTTTCAAATAGTTTTGTTTTGTGAGTAAGAGGGGCTTATTCTGGTTATGATGAGAATGTATTAGTAAGATAATGAGAGACATTTGCCTTGATATAAATCAGCAAGTCTTTCATATACAGACACGGTAAGGTCAAAATATTCAGGTTGTGAAAATGTTCTGTGCAGCTAGCCGTCTTAGGGATACCAACCAAGATTCTTATTGCTTTTTTTTGTAGTTTAAACATTTTGATGCTGTTTATAGCATTTCCACATACAATAGTAAAGAGTGAAAATAAGCATAATAGCAATTAATAAGAAAAGTGGCTGATACTCGAGATTTAAGGCAATGAAGTACAAAGCAAGCTCTACTCAGCTTCCCTGATAACTATTCAATATGAATGTTCCAACTTAATTTTTTATCAACCCATAAACACAAAAATTTTGTTTTGCACTCTAAACTGACCAATTTGTTACAAAATTTGATGTTGGGATTCTCTGTTTTTCTACAAGCCTTATGCTGAAAATTTAAAGCTATAGTTGCCTCTTTTCTCTTCATTTACATGCAGTTTATTGACATAAATTTTATTTGTTAATATATCTTCAATGCAAGTCGTTATGACACATTTGGGGAGAGTATGCCTCAATTCTAGCCCATGGGAAGCAACAATATTGATGTACGTGTTATTTTATTTACTATTATTTTGTGTCTGTACAAGAGCATTGTTTTTTAAGTTTTTTCTTGAGTTAATTATGTTTTATAGAGGATAATAATACAATCCATGGCTATCATTAGTTTTTTACTTTCTCTACTACGTATAGTAAGTTGGGGAAGTATTGCATTCCACCCAAAAAATCGATACCGAGATTTCACCGGAAATATATGTTTTGAGACCCCCTGAATCCAAAAAATGCATTTTTGGAAACATATCCGTGTGTCTGTCTGTCTGTCTGTCTGTCGGTGTGTCTGTCTGTGAACAGCATAACTCAGAAACGAACAGTCGGATAAACACCAAACTTGGAATTTAGGTTCAGTATCTTCCAGAGATGCGACACGAAGGTTTTCAAGAAAATCCCCCCACCCCAGATTACCCTTTACATGGAACATTTTTCGAAAATTTTAATTTTCTCAAAAATGGCTCTTAACGATTTTGATTAAAATATCATATGTTTACGATATTTTCATGACAAATAAAATGTTTATCTTGAATTTTCTGGGAATGTCTCCAAAAGTATTCTTCATTGTGAACCACTTTTGCATAACCGGTAAACCATAAGAGATAGACAAAATTTTACTACACAAAAAATGAGATCGCGTTAAAATACACAATTTATGTCATACACATTTTTGTTGTTGAGTGAACCAGTTTCGAGATATTGCTTGTTATTCCCTTAAATTTTTCAATACTTATTTTCTGAAATGGGAATTCGTTATTCATTTTTTTGCCTTTGATATACAAAGAGTTATAATCTGTGGCAAAGAGAATGGTGCAGCACCTAGCAACCAGCTATTAAGAGATATGTATGTACTTAAAGGCTACTGTATTTCTATATTGCCCTTGCAAATATATATTCCCCTTACATCTAGAAGAAAATTAGCAATAAGATAGACTCTGCAAATGTTTATCTCGATTAACATGAAGTAGATGGAGAATAAGCGTTTGTAAAAATAGTTTGTAAAAGAGTAGAGAAAGTCATGTGAGTATAACACATCAGATTTTTTTTAACTTAATAAGGAATGGTTTGAGTGTGTCGTAATATGGTATCCTATGGATAGAGATCACAATTAAGTTCAGGCAACTAATTTCAATGGCAGATAGTTCAAAACTGCTTTCAGTGCTTAAGCCTTTTAAATTGTTTCTTTGTTCAGTAGTGATGACGCACTGAAATGCAGGAGTCACCCCTGTCTAATTCACTCTTGGTATAGCAATCTGCTAAAGAAAAGCCTTTTAATTTATTTAACATCTGTTCACTAAAGCAACTTGTTTCTATTTTCATTTCCACAATTTCTTCAATTAAGATATTTAATTCATCCATTTTTGACAATGCTCCTTGTATATTAAGTGGATCAGCCAATAATCAGTCCCCTGATAACATATGATCTCCGTACAGAAGTAGTATAGCTTTTATTTTCATTACCCAATTTAGAGGCACCTACTAGACCTGAGTCAGATTTCCTTGGAATTTGTGCCCAATAATTATATTGATAACGTTATTTATGACCTGCCCAGTCCTCCATGTGCAGCCCATGTTTACCGAAACAAGTGAGGTCTATATACTTGTCCACAGCCACATATACTGCTTTTAATGCTTTACAGACCTATCTAATATTGTCATTTGCCAACCTGATGAAATTATGATTCACGTCCTGTCATTTTATGACACTATTCACAGCAACAACGCCACTCAGAAACTTTTCTTTTGTACACTTCCCCCAAAACCTCTTCTGGGTTCTTGGCTCTCTTTAAGTCATTGGTTCCTACGAATAACACCACTACTTCTAGAGTTTCTAGAAAGTTTTTGCCTTTACACTGATTTTCTATCTTTTTGGCCAACTGATTGGCATTTATACCCCTATACTCTTTCATACCTGCAGTATTCTCTTTTACATGCGCAATCTTTGAATCGCCCAACACTGGAACTTTTCTTGAAACAGCTGAATCTTCTCTTGTAGAATTATTTAGATAAGATGCATCCTCTTGTGTGAAGTTTTGTTGATACATTCCATTTTGCATTGAACCTATTTGTAGTCTGGATCTCTGGTATCCATGGTTCAACTTCTGGTCTTCGTTTGTTTCCTTTTTTGTGACTGTCACAAAACATTTTGTATTCTGGTTTGAATACTGACACTGCAGATGATTAATTTCTTGAATTTGAAGCATTAGCACAGTCTTTTCATCCCTTAACTTGCGTAGTTTGTTGTCACTTTCCATACACTACTTTTCCATTAAAACTAGTTTCTGACTTAGACGTGCATTTTGAGATCACAGCTTTTGAATTTCTTGTCTTGATTTGTGCAAACCCTTGTTTAGGATTTTAATTATTTTGTGTAGTGACACGATCACTTCCGTTTCAGCACATGCTCTCTGTTAATTAGCCTGTTTCTAATTTTTGTTCTGCTTCTCGGTTTCAGCAGCTTTGTTAACTCTGACTTTACTTTCACTGTTACCTGAATCAATTGTGATTCCAAAATCACAGCTCCAATATAACTATGAATATTTTGTTGAATTTTACAGAGCGCACTTCTCGTCACACACCACCATCTTGAAATGACACAAGACATGTAAATCTCATTAAAGCACACAATTTATATTAAATAAATTTTTTACTTTCTCTACTACGTATAGTAAGTAGGGGAAGTATTGTATTCCAACCAAAATTTCGATACCGAGATTTCACCGGAAATACATGTTTTGAGACTCACTGAATCCAAAAAAAGCATTTTTGGAAACATGTCCGTGTGTGTGTCTGTCTGTGTGTCTGTGAACAGCATAACTCAAAAACGAAGAGTCGGATAAACACCAAACTTGGTATTTAGGTTCAGTATCTTCCAGAGATGCGACACGAAGGTTTTCAAGAAAATCCCCCCACCCCAGACTACCCTTTACATGGAACATTTTTCGAAAATTTTAATTTTCTCAAAAACGGCTCTAACGATTTTGATTAAAATATCATATGTTTAAGATATTGTCATGATAATTAAAATGTATATCTCGAATTTTCTGGGAATGTCTCCAAAAGTATTCTTCATTATGAACGACTTTTTCATAACTGGTAAACCATAAGAGATAGACAAAATTTTACTACACAAAAAATGTAGATCGCGTTAAAATACACAACTTATGTCATATACATTTCTTTTGTTGAGTGAACCGTTTTCGAGATATTGCTTGTTATTTCCTTAAATTTTCCAATACTTATACTTTTTCTCAAATTCGTTATTCATTTTTTTATGTCCTGGACATGCAAAGAGAATGGAATACTCCACATAGCAACCAGCGTTAAAATATTTGACTATCGCTTAAAACCTACCATATTCCCCTTGCATCTACAAGAAAATTAGCAATAAGATTGACATCTCGATATCTCGATTAACATGAAGCATATGGAGAATAAGCGTTTGTAAAATTAGATTGTAGAAGAGTAGAGAAAGTCATGTGAGTGTAACACATCAGATTTTTATATAGTTAACCATTTGTGATATATTACTTATTATTGTTTGAATTTTCAAATACTTACACTTTCCTCAAATGGGAAGTTGGTATTTGTCTTTTTCTCTCGACTGTACAAAGAGAACAGAATTTGAAAGTGATGACATAGTGACCAGTGCTCAAAAGATTTCACTTTGTTTGAGTCTACTTGTATCTACAAGGAAATATGTAATAAGACAATTTCTTCAAACATTTGTTTCAGTTAACATGAAGCGGATAGAAGAGCAAGGATTTGTAATAATACTATGTTGAAGAGGAAGTAGAGAAAGTCGTGTGAATGTAACACATAAGATTTTGTTGTATATATTCATTGAAAATTGTACAAGTTATATGAAGAATGCTGGTGTGTTATTAGATTACGTCTATTTGATGCTTTTATCTCTGTTTAAAGATATACATTCCGGATAAAAGCAAATGTGGTGTGTTACAACTTGGGGCCGAAGTTTCAAACTGGCTGAGTCAGATAAAGTCTGCGGTCCCAACCGAGAGACTGTACGCTGTATGGAAGACCACTCAAGAAGAACTCAATCTCGCACCATACTCTGTGAAGAAGCTGTTACAAACACCTTCATTGGAACATGTGAGGTGAGTTTGTCTTGCAAATCTACAGCTAATATAAAGAGGTAGAGAGCATTCTCATGTTCTTTTATAACTTAAATGTATTTGTATTCAAAAACAAGGACTTTGTAAATCCTTTTCAGTCTTTTAATAAGTTATCAAATCAAATCAGAAGATGTTTTATAGACCCATTCTATCAGCTTTTCAATGTTGAAAGAATTATCAAAATTGGCTGAGTGGTTTTTGAGATTACCCTACACACACGCACACACGCGCACACGCACGCGCGCACACACACACACACACACACACACACACACACACACACACACAGCATTTCTATTTTTATGAATTGTTATTTGGTTTTTCAGATTCATTTTTATAGCAGACAAGAAAGCTCAACCTTTTTCGCTAGATAATGAACTGTACTGGAAACAGATTCAGCAAGATTTGCGTGTCAATATTTACATGAATGGAACTTGGGGTTGCTTTTATCGTGTTGGCATCAATGCAGAAAAGCTCGCACCACATCATCTTTATCTTAACAGGTAACTACTTAAATCTGATTTGTAGTGAAATAAATACATTTATATTTTGTTTACATTTTTAACTTAAATGACCCAAGATATATACTATTAAATACACAGCTTATATTTGGTTTTGAATATTTATTATGCTACAATCTGATATGTCCTCAATGGGGATATAACACATTGTTGGAAACTCAAATGAAACTTGAAACAGAATCAGTGTTATGTATGGAATTCAACAAAGCGGAGACCTTTGGCTTTGTGTACCGGTTCTCTTCTTGGGAGCTATTGCGGCTTTCATTCATGAAGATGCATTCGACCCTTCTTGTCATATATTATATTCTCTGGTAAACCGAATTTTCCAATATCATTCTGAAAGGCTACTCAAGTACTTAATTATGTGCCTGCAGATTGCTTGTTGTGTAACATTTCTTTGTTGCATACTTGGAAGATGCTGAACTTAAATAATAAGTTTGGTTATTGAGGATTGCAGTTCTCAAAGGTTTAAGTCACAAAACATTACTTTGTAGTTATAAACAATATGTGTCTTAGAAAGGTAGAATCAGATGACTGCAAAATTCAATGCCATAGCCGGGATTTGAACCACGGATCTCCCCGCAGGTTCCGTGGTTCAAATCCCTGCTATGGCATTGAATTTTTCAGTCATCTGATTCTACCTTTCCAACGTTGTCCAACACACGGCTTGTGTGAAAGAACAATTAATTCCAATATGTGTCTTAGTTAAGTATTTGAATTGGTTCTTAAACAATGAATTATGTCACACTATTTACCATTTAAGCATAATTTTTTAAATAACATTGAGCTAAAAAGCATATAAATTAGCATCTAAATTTGAAATTAGGAAAAGTGGTAGACTACATTTGGATTTCCTCAGGAAGGTGTTATGTCACAGAACTTACAAAAATATTTTTCAAGTAGTAGTAGTAGTAGTAGTAGTAGTAGTAGTAGTAGTAGTAGTAGTAGTAGTAGTAGTAGTAGTAGTAGTAGTAGTAGTAGTAGTAGTAGTAGTAGTAGTAGTAGTAGTAGTAGTAGTAGTAGTAGTAGTAGTAGTAGTAGTAGTAGTAGTAGTAGTAGTAGTAGTAGTAGTAGTAGTAGTAGTAGTAGTAGTAGTAGTAGTAGTAGTAGTAGTAGTAGTAGTAGTAGTAGTAGTAGTAGTAGTAGTAGTAGTAGTAGTAGTAGTAGTAGTAGTAGTAGTAGTAGTAGTAGTAGTAGTAGTAGTAGTAGTAGTAGTAGTAGTAGTAGTAGTAGTAGTAGTAGTAGTAGTAGTAGTAGTAGTAGTAGTAGTAGTAGTAGTAGTAGTAGTAGTAGTAGTAGTAGTAGTAGTAGTAGTAGTAGTAGTAGTAGTAGTAGTAGTAGTAGTAGTAGTAGTAGTAGTAGTAGTAGTAGTAGTAGTAGTAGTAGTAGTAGTAGTAGTAGTAGTAGTAGTAGTAGTAGTAGTAGTAGTAGTAGTAGTAGTAGTAGTAGTAGTAGTAGTAGTAGTAGTAGTAGTAGTAGTAGTAGTAGTAGTAGTAGTAGTAGTAGTAGTAGTAGTAGTAGTAGTAGTAGTAGTAGTAGTAGTAGTAGTAGTAGTAGTAGTAGTAGTAGTAGTAGTAGTAGTAGTAGTAGTAGTAGTAGTAGTAGTAGTAGTAGTAGTAGTAGTAGTAGTAGTAGTAGTAGTAGTAGTAGTAGTAGTAGTAGTAGTAGTAGTAGTAGTAGTAGTAGTAGTAGTAGTAGTAGTAGTAGTAGTAGTAGTAGTAGTAGTAGTAGTAGTAGTAGTAGTAGTAGTAGTAGTAGTAGTAGTAGTAGTAGTAGTAGTAGTAGTAGTAGTAGTAGTAGTAGTAGTAGTAGTAGTAGTAGTAGTAGTAGTAGTAGTAGTAGTAGTAGTAGTAGTAGTAGTAGTAGTAGTAGTAGTAGTAGTAGTAGTAGTAGTAGTAGTAGTAGTAGTAGTAGTAGTAGTAGTAGTAGTAGTAGTAGTAGTAGTAGTAGTAGTAGTAGTAGTAGTAGTAGTAGTAGTAGTAGTAGTAGTAGTAGTAGTAGTAGTAGTAGTAGTAGTAGTAGTAGTAGTAGTAGTAGTAGTAGTAGTAGTAGTAGTAGTAGTAGTAGTAGTAGTAGTAGTAGTAGTAGTAGTAGTAGTAGTAGTAGTAGTAGTAGTAGTAGTAGTAGTAGTAGTAGTAGTAGTAGTAGTAGTAGTAGTAGTAGTAGTAGTAGTAGTAGTAGTAGTAGTAGTAGTAGTAGTAGTAGTAGTAGTAGTAGTAGTAGTAGTAGTAGTAGTAGTAGTAGTAGTAGTAGTAGTAGTAGTAGTAGTAGTAGTAGTAGTAGTAGTAGTAGTAGTAGTAGTAGTAGTAGTAGTAGTAGTAGTAGTAGTAGTAGTAGTAGTAGTAGTAGTAGTAGTAGTAGTAGTAGTAGTAGTAGTAGTAGTAGTAGTAGTAGTAGTAGTAGTAGTAGTAGTAGTAGTAGTAGTAGTAGTA
>CM060987.1:208809612-209249612 GCA_030765065.1 Deroplatys truncata
GATCTATGTGGGTCCTAGTACAGAAGGTGTTGTATACCGTATACTGTAGCCTCCTGTGGTTTCTTCACTTCATCCCTTTGTCCTGCAGGGTGGCTGCTACAGTAGATCTATGTGGGTCCTAGTACAGAAGGTGTTGTATACCGTATACTGTAGCCTCGTGTGATTCCTTCACTTCATCCCTTTGTCCTGCAGGGTGGCTGCTACAGTAGATCTATGTAGGTCCTAGTACAGAAGGTGTGGCCCTCCGTTGTATACCTTATACTGTAGCCTCGTGTGATTCCTTCACTTCATCCCTTTGTCCTGCAGGGTGGCGGCTACAGTAGATCTATGTAGGTCCTAGTACAGAAGGTGTTGTATACCTTATACTGTAGCCTCCTGTGGTTTCTTCACTTCATCCCTTTGTCCTGCAGGGTGGCTGCTACAGTAGATCTATGTGGGTCCTAGTACAGAAGGTGTTGTATACCTTATACTGTAGCCTCGTGTGATTTCTTCACTTCATCCCTTCCTCCTGCAGGGTGGCTGCTACAGTAGATCTATGTAGGTCCTAGTACAGAAGGTGTTGTATACCTTATACTGTAGCCTCGTGTGATTTCTTCACTTCATCCCTTCCTCCTGCAGGGTGGCTGCTACAGTAGATCTATGTAGGTCCTAGTACAGAAGGTGTTGTATACCTTATACTGTAGCCTCGTGTGATTTCTTCACTTCATCCCTTCCTCCTGCAGGGTGGCTGCTACAGTAGATCTATGTAGGTCCTAGTACAGAAGGTGTTGTATACCTTATACTGTAGCCTCGTGTGATTTCTTCACTTCATCCCTTTGTCCTGCAGGATGGCTGCTACAGTAGATCTATGTAGGTCCTAGTACAGAAGGTGTTGTATACCTTATACTGTAGCCTCGTGTGATTTCTTCACTTCATCCCTTCCTCCTGCAGGGTGGCTGCTACAGTAGATCTATGTAGGTCCTAGTACAGAAGGTGTTGTATACCTTATACTGTAGCCTCGTGTGATTTCTTCACTTCATCCCTTCCTCCTGCAGGGTGGCTGCTACAGTAGATCTATGTAGGTCCTAGTACAGAAGGTGTTGTATACCTTATACTGTAGCCTCGTGTGATTTCTTCACTTCATCCCTTCCTCCTGCAGGGTGGCTGCTACAGTAGATCTATGTAGGTCCTAGTACAGAAGGTGTTGTATACCTTATACTGTAGCCTCGTGTGATTTCTTCACTTCATCCCTTCCTCCTGCAGGGTGGCTGCTACAGTAGATCTATGTAGGTCCTAGTACAGAAGGTGTTGTATACCTTATACTGTAGCCTCCTGTGGTTTCTTCACTTCATCCCTTCCTCCTGCAGGGTGGCTGCTACAGTAGATCTATGTAGGTCCTAGTACAGAAGGTGTGGCCCTCCGTTGTATACCTTGGACATCAGATTAGAGTCTGCCAGTAATAAAGACTAAGATATGTTTCATAAGAACCGCACACATATGCAACTTGACCTAACAGTATTGTTTTTCTCTACATAGTACTACACAGGTGAAACAGTCTTCTGGAAGCTCAAGGCAAATGGCAAGTGTGTTTATTAAAGGGATTCTGGTAGTTTGCCACTTGGTAACAGTAAAATTGTCTTAGTATTGTGGTTGAATATGCTTTACAAAAATGAAAAAGTAAACCCAAAATTTGATACCAAGATTTTACTGGAAATACACATTTTGAGATCCCCTGAATCCAAAAGAGGTGTTTTTAGAAAGAGGTATGTGTGAGTGTGTGTGAACAGTATAATTCTAAAATGAAAATTCAGTTGAATACCAAAGTTCATATTTAATTTTGGCTTCTTCGAAAAATGTGACAAAAATTTTCAAAAAGATCTCTCCACCTTAAACTGCTGTTTATACAGAAATATTTCCATTATTTCTAAAAAATGACTCAAATGGTTTTTATTAAAATACCATATATTTTACATATTTGCATGACAAAATGTATATCTTGAACTTTCTGGGAAACCTGTGAAGTCCTCTTCATTCAGAATGACTTTTTTATATTAGGTAAAACTACAAGAGATAAAATTTTACCATACAAAAAAATGTAGATCTCATTTAAGCACAGAATCTATGTCAAATAACATATTTTTATGGAGTTGACCATTTCTGGGATATTCTTTCTTATTGGTTTGAATTTTCAAATACTTATATTTTTTTCAAGTGGCAAGTTGCTATTTGGTTTTTCTCATGTGCATGCAAGGACATGGAATTTCAAACACATCACATAGTGATCTGCTTTTTAAAAATCTGACTATCACTTTAACCTACTGTATTCTTGTTATGCTTGCAATGACATCTGTAATGAAAATTTATCTGGATTATCAAGATGTAGACAGAATAATTAGCTTTTGTAGAACAGTGAGTAGAGAAAGTCATGTGTATGTAACACATCAGATTATTCTGTGACAATGTCAGAACTTATGGGGCAGTTATCTGTAATCTTGTGGACAAAGTGAGGTAATGCAATGAAGGCCAAGTAAGTATGTAATGTTGCCCGGCCCTTGAGACCCACTGTGCAAAAGTGTACATTTTAAGTAAACACCTTTTATGTTCCAGCATTTGTAATAAGGATATCAACTACCTGGCTTTAAATCTACAAGATGTTACTGGTAATGGTCAACATGGATGTGTCAAAACCTTGTTGCAAAAGGTAGGCTGCATTTGTTATCTTTTTATGTTATGTAAATTTTAAAGTCACTCTCAAAGTGTTATAATATTTGAGTAAGGAAGAGAAACAATGAAAGCATAACTTTGTTGAAACATAATTTTACTTCAAGGTAATTACAAAAACAGGGCAGAGATCACTAGAATTTGCAGCCAAACACAAGATAGATAGAAAAATTGCATACATAGCTTGCAAGTATGAGACAAAGCTCCTTCATTTTAGGGCCCAATACTCGGATAATATTCACAGGTTAAGATTGGAACAGAATAGGAAGGTGAATATGCCATCTGTAATGACACAGGAACAGCATGTAGCAATCCTAACCTCATATGAATTTCTGTGAATATCAGAGCATCTGTTAATACCAAACATCCCTTGTTCCAAACTCTTGAAGCAGTTCTTTACCGCCCCAAACCAAATCTCAGTCCCAATACATTTCCTTGAGCATTGTTTTAGTATGTTGCTATTGTCTACTTTTAAGCATTGAAGTCTGGTTCACAACTGCCTGAGAACGGAAACAAGAACAGAAAGCAATGCACCATGCAAGATATTGGTTCACAACAGCCAGGTAACGAGAACGGGAATTCATATCGATCACAAAGTGAAAGTCGATTTTGCGCATTGGGATTTCATTTGTTTTTAACTGACCAGTGATATTTTTTCCGCTACTTCCAATTTAGCCAACGTAACACAGGTTAGCCAACATCAAAATTCGATAGAGTAAACATTATCTAAATGTGTGTCCATTGCATTTCCGATTCCTCTACTTTAAAGTTGTTTATTGTTCTTTTTTAATTTCCACCGGTTTTTGCTGTTCTTTGTAACTTTTGCCATTGTTTTTGAGGCAATAGCCAGTTTTGAGTTGCATATAAACAAACTACTAATGACCCTTTCACCAGAGGAACCAACGCTCATTGGATTTGCAAGTTTCAGGATGAGGTTAGGAAGCATATTTACTACTAATTTCTTTCAGTTTCCAGCTTGCGACTATAGAGAGCACTAGCAGTTGTTTCATGTCATGGCCGCCTAGAATAATCTCTAGAGTGAAGAGTCTAATATGCACAATATGGATCTAATATGCTGTGCCCGGGAACGAGAAAGTTAAAAGTTGGACAACTCTTCTTTCCCGTTCCCAGTACCCAGGTAGGCTTCCCGTCCATTGTGTACACTCCCATTTGAATACATGTATTTCAACTTTCTCATTGGTTGTGAACCAGCCTTTATACAAATATATCAAAATTCTCTCCATAAATATAGCTTTCCCAGCTGTGAACCAGACCACTTGTATCACTTTGCATCAACCTCATTTTATAGTGCATTAGAACAAGGTACTATTCCAATATTAATAATAATAATAAACACCAAAATAAAAGCTGAGTGGAAATGAAATATACAGGATAATTAAAATAAAACTCCTGTTAATCTATAGCTGCATCACACAATATCCCTCTATCAATGATGACATTCACTCTTCATAAACCTAAACCCAATTTCTAGCAATAATTTATGAAAGGTGGATCACTTAAAAGAAGGCAACACAGGATCATTGTTGACAGAATTTAAACTCTTTCCAATGTTGGTGATTCACTATTAAACGAAAATCATGCAGTTTCATACGAATGGCATGTTTGGTAAAGTCTAATTTGGCCTGTTTCTTTTCTTCCTTGGTGTTCTCAATGCTGCTGTTTCCTTTACTTGTTTATTTATGCACATATGCAGCATTCCGCTTGGAAACTTGAGACGGTAATTTGTATCACAAATTACTCAGATGTGGTTAACGATAATAATATGAATATGTATTTTTATGTAACATTGATTTCAGAGGTTTAATAATTGTAATTATTAATGGTAAATAATAATATTCGGCTCTACTGAAACTGTTAACAATAACAGTACTGCAATGAAGGGTTTGATTTGTTTATCGTTACCGGGAACCAGGAAGTTACGTAATATTTCGCGCCTTTTCAGTAAAAAAAAGCTTCCAGAATATTCTATAAAAGTAATTTGTATTAGTGGTTTTCATTGGATAGTAAAATAGACGCTAATGTTGGCGCGTTTTGTTGGCCAATGGTAATTCATTTATAATCTTTAGGTGTATCTTGGGGCAAGCCTATAAATAGCCATGCTCAAAGTCGAGCGTTCTCCAGTTCAGCAAGATTCTCGAAGCATTCACATCGTTCTCCAGTTCGGCAAGATTCACGAAGCATTACACATCGTCTCCCGTAGTTACACGTTGATCGCTCAGTTCGTCAAGTTACGCGCAGTTAAAATCATTAAAGATCTAAAATATTACAAAGTCACTTATACACAAAAATTGAAGTACGTGAGTTAAAAGTTAGAAGTTATTATAAACAGTTTCAGTATGGCGATCATCTAGATAAATTTGTGAAAGTGTTAGTGCACGTGTTCGACAATAAAACATTATAAAACACATTTCTTCACTAGTAATTTTTGGATAAAAGATTCCTTTTCCGCTTCACAACCTGCAAGAATTAAATGCCTACCTAAATAGCTGGCCGGAAGACAATATACATAACCTTAAAACTAATTCATATAAATTGCTACGTCAGAGGGAACTATGAGCCAGACCAACGAATGACGTCACACAAAATGGTTGCACGCGTGAGGTAAGCAACATTACGTGAGAAACATTATCCACAACGTGGTGCTACAAATACAACACTATACCAATCACAAATTGGCGCATCAACGTGGGGCGACAACTAGGAAAGGAAGGCGAAGTGACTAGGAAAGGAAGGCAAAGTAACCAGGAATACAGCGGTGAAATGGTCTACAAGACGCAGATTCCAGAGACGAAAGGGACGATTGACTTCGATCGTAATTCCGAGATTACGATGCAACAGGGTAAATCAACTACAAAAACATCGAGACAACGTAGATTCATCACAACACAACGCAGAAGCGACATACAAACCTAGGAGAAAGGGGCAGAACGCTGGACATCAAAGCTGCAGCATCAGACAGCATCAAAAAGGTAATTAAATGAGACTTAGGAGCGGTAGGATAATAAAAACAATGGCTACCAATAATACAGAAGAAATAATTATGGAGGGAGATAGTGTAACAGTTAGCTGTGATCCAATACAAAGTACAGGAAATAGCCCAGATTTTTTGGGATTTGAAGATGAAAATGTTAGTGTAGAAAGTGAGAATAGGATAGCAGGAAATGTTAATCTTGATACTAGTATGATAATGATGGAAATGCTGAGAAATATGCATAGGGAATTAAGGGAAGATATGCAGAAGAATAATGAGAATAGTAGGGAATTAAGGGAAGATATGCAAAAGAATAATGAGAAATTAGAAAAAATGAGGGAAGAAATTTGTAAGAATAATGAGAAATTAGAAAAGAAAATAGATCAAAATAGGGAAGATATTGATAGGAGTTTAGAACAAAAACTTACTCAGAATAATGAGAAATTGAGGGAAGATATTGGTAAAAGCTTAGAACAAAACAGGGAAGAGATTGAAAAGAAATTCATGGAGCTAGATAGTAGTATGATTAAAATGAAAAATGAAAATCAGGAAATGATAGCAAATGAAATAGGTGAAGTTTCAAAGAAAATGTTAGACATGAGCAGGGAAATATCTAACCAAAAAAGTGAGGTTAATAATAAAATAGAGCATGTTAATGTAAAATGTACAGAGCTAGGTAGCCGAATGAGTAGCATTTCAAGTGAGTTAAAAGGGATGATGGAGGCTACAAATGCAGATTTAATACAGGTGCAAGTTAATTTCAGAGGGGAAATATCTGAAATTCAGAAGGAGTCAGAAAAACAGAGAAATAAATTGTCTGATGAAATTAAAGATTTGTCTAAAGATTTGAATCAAAAGCTAACTTCTGAAATTAACAAACACCAAACTGTTCAAAATGAGAATAATAAAAAATTGGAACAGACAATAGAAAATCTGCAGGGTACTATAAATAGGTTAGAATTGAATTCAAGGGCAAATATATGTGATGTGCATGTGTCAGATGTACAAAATAATGATAGAGGTGGTTCCTCAGGTATGACAAATAATGTGAGTGATGCGGCAGCTTCATCTATAGCTAATGCTGAAACTCAGAGTGCACAAGTTACACTAGAGAATTTAAATATGGGAATAGGGAATTTGCAAAATTACAATCATATCTTAAGTGATTTTCCACTTCCAAAATTTAATGAAAACTCCAGTCCAGTACAGTTCATTGCAGAATTATCAGAGTATTTTCAAATTAAAAAGATACCTGAAGCATTGAAAATGATAGTTGTCAAAAGATGTTTGGACCAGAAAACCTTAGATTGGTTACAAATGGTATCAGGGGGCGAAATTTCATATGAATCCTTTAAGAGATTATTCATGAACAGATTTTGGAATGTTACGGTACAGCAAAGAATACGAGCAATGCTTAGTCATGGTCAATTTAATCCACGAGAGGGAATATCGATGACTGATTACTTACTAAAACATGCAAGTCAGGTTAGAAACTTGTCACCTCCAATCAGTGAGGAAGATTTTGTGAGTTTGCTCGCAAGGCATTATCCTATCAGGATACAAAATTACTTATTGATTGCAAAACCACGGAACATCTATGAGATGACAGAATTAATAACAGCTTTGGAACAACAGGAAGAAGATATGTCTCGGGAGTGGGAACATAGATTTTTAGATGTACGAGATAGAAGAAATTACCAAGGTAGTTATCAACAAATAAGAGGACAAGACAGACATCATGAAATTAATACCAGACAACGGTATCAATCATATGTTCCACAATTTGAAAGATCAAGGATAGATAGGAGACCAGGGCGGCAGGAACAAATAAATTATGTCAGGACAGAAAGATTACCTGAAAGAGGGCAAAACTATGGAAGGAGGTATATTAGACAGAGGGGAAATTTCACTCACTGGAGGGAAAATAATAACCGTGAAAGATCTGAGGAACGGCAAGAAAATTACGTGCCAAGGGGACAAAATGTCAGAAATCGAGGATTTCGAACTCGAGGAAGGGGAACTCAAAACAATGGTAGCGACACGGAGATAGATTTAGCGCCTGTTAGGAATGGCAGTCCCGTACGTGAACATGGAAATAACCAGGAAAACTGTTAACAGACTCCTGTGTAGTAGGTTCTCAGGATGTCTTTAATAATTCAGTATCCATTACCAATACAAATCATACGCCTACACATACACCCTGTAATAAGATTACAGCAACAAAAGATAAGGGAGAAAATTTTGAGTCACCTCATGTTAGAATGGAAATTGCGAAGAAAGAAATCATTGCAACTATAGATTCTGGTTCATCAGCTTCAATTTGCTCACAGAAATTTTACATAAATTTAATTAATGAAGGTAACAAGATTATGGCTCTTCCCACTAGTAATTTAGTTTGTCGTGTTGCAATTGGAAGAACTGCACAGGTCATAAAAACACAAGCTTTACTTAGCATACTTATTGGCGGAGAGAATTTTGAGGTTATGTTTCTAATTGTAAACCATCTGATTTGTGACATAATTATAGGATGTGACTTCCTACATGAATATGAAGCATGTATAGATTTTAAACATGAAGAGTTAAAAATAACAAAAGAAGGTAGAGAAATAAGGGTACCATTTATAAAAGAAAAGGTTTCTGTAATCGAGATGACAAAGGATGAGAAAAATATTTGTGACCAAGAGTTTTTTGTGCAAATAACAGAAACTGATAGAAATAGTCAGATAAAGCAGGTAGTCACAGAATATGAAGGGAATGCCACGCCATATTTTCAACAGCTAGCAGAAAT
This sequence comes from Deroplatys truncata, assembly GCA_030765065.1. NCBI lineage: Eukaryota > Metazoa > Arthropoda > Insecta > Mantodea > Mantidae > Deroplatys > Deroplatys truncata. The sequence continues at coordinate 208,818,093 of CM060987.1, forward strand.
GCCAGAAGAAGTAGAGAAATGTGTAATCCAAACAAAAGACGACCATGTGAGCGAGACAGATAACAGCTGGAAGGAGAAGAGAAATGAGGAAATAATATACAAGTGTGAAGAAGCTTATAATCTTACGATAATGCAAAAACAAATCCTTCATGACGTTTTGATGAACAATAGTTCAGTATTTAGTAATATCCCAGGCAGATGTAATGTATATCAGCATACATTTCAAGTAGAAGACGTACCACCATATAGGCACAAGTATGACAATTTACCTATAAGTCTTCGAGACAAAGCTAGACAATTAATAAATAGCATGCTAGAAAATGGGATTATTGAGCAAAGTAATTCTCAATACATAAATTCAATCTGCTGGAGTATTAAACGAGATGGTAGTTTGAGATTAACTTTAGACGGCAGATATGTCAACAAATATATGAAACCAGATCATTTTCAAAGTGAGGGAATTGAACAACTAATTACAAAACTTTCAAGAGGGAGATTTTTGACATCCATTGACCTCACTGCATCATATTGGCAAGTGGAATTAGATCCGCAAGTGCGTGATTACACTTCATTTCAGTACTCAGGGATTCAGTATCGCTTTTGTGTAAATCCTTTTGGTTTAAAAAACTCAGGAAGTGGATTTTTGAGAGCCATTCACAATATCTTTGGAAATTCTGCAGATGATTTTTTAATAAAGTATATTGACGACTTCTTAATCATTAGTCAAACATTTGGAGAACACATGAATAATGTCCATTATGTGTTAAATAAACTACAACAACATGGTATGACTGTGAACATACTAAAATCAAAATTTTGTGTCAAAGAAATAAATTTTCTGGGTTATGTAGTGGATGAACGAGGTATAAGACCTGATCAGAAAAGAATAGAAGCAATAATGAGAATTCCGCCACCCAGGAACGTAAAACAAATTAGACGTCTCTTAGGGGTATTGAACTTTCAGAGTAAGTTCGTACCAAGATATTCGGCGGAGATAGAACCACTGCGGCAGCTACTCCGAAAGAACAATAAGTGGAGATGGACAGAGGAGCATCAAAAATGTTTTGAGAGAGTAAAGGAACTCTTTGCTAAGTCCATATTACTTGAGAGGCCCAGAGAAGATTTGGAATATGAGATTTATGTCGACGCATCAATGCAAGGATACGCCGGAATTTTAGGACAGCGAGACATCAACAATGACTTTCACGTCATTAGTACAGCTTCAAGAGGACTTACAAATATTGAGAGGAATTCTTCAGTGACTCAGTTAGAAATTGGAGCACTATATTTCTCATTAATTCGTTTTAAAACCTATATTTATCAGAAAAAGGTGAAAGTATATTCAGACCACATAAGCTTAACTTTCATACAACGGTGTAGATTATGTAGTGGAAAACTTGCTAGATACATTCATGCAATATCTGCATTCGATATTGAGATTATCCACATTCCTGGCAAAAATAATACCTTCAGTGATTTGCTGTCAAGATTGAACTACAACCCTCAAATTCCCGAAAATATTGAAAGGCCTAGAAATGAAGTCAAAATATTAACAATTGAAATTCCTTTAAGCAAAGAAATGATTAGAAAATTGAAAAATATGGGGGAAATTCAAAATGAGGATGCAAAATTATTTGAACTTAAAGAAAATGCACCATTGATTGAGGAGGCAAAGAAAGAAATTATAGCAATTCGAGATGGGACATTATACAAAAAGCATGGAAAAGAAATGCCTAGTTGGAAGGTAATGATTCCGAAAAGCATGGAAAAGGAACTAATTAAGAATTTTCATGAAGGGTTAGCACACTCAGGGACGGACCGAACAACTTCTATGATTTTAGAGAATTTATACATATCCAAATTGCGTCAAAAAGTTCGCAAATTTATATCGTGCTGCAACCTGTGTCAGAAGGCAAAGCAAATAAATGCAGCATATGCATTTGAAACTAATTCGGTTATAAGGGATAAGCCGAGATGTGTAATTAGTATTGACATTCATGGTCCGATGCCTCCAAGTCAATTTGGAAATAAATATATATTTGTCTGTTATGATATATTCAGCAAATATGTAAGAATCTACCCTTTGAGAAAACCTACAGGTTTAGCATGTTTGAATAGATTACTTAAGTCATATGTGGTAGAAGAAGGACCTATTCAATCTGTATTGAGCGATAATGCTTCGTACTTCACAGGAAAAAAATTTATGGATGGACTTAAAGAAAATGGCATTAAACAATATTTTTCGTCAAGATACAGACCAAACTCCAACCCAGTGGAGAGGGAAATTAAGGAAATTTCAAATTATTTAAGGGTGTTATGTCATCGAAAACACACCCAATGGTATGGATACGTGAACTTCGTCCAGAACCTCTTAAATGAAACCATAAACAATGTGACAGGATATAAACCATGTGAACTTAAGTTGGGAAAGAAGATCAATACAATGTGTAAAACAATCCCAGGAGCCATTCCAGATGCGCATTCAATACCACCAACAGAAGAAGAGATGTTCCGAAAAGCATTTGAGAGGATGAAGAAAAAAGCCATAAAAAGAAAAATGAAACATGAAGAAAAGAAGAGAAAGGAATGGAGGATCAAAATAGGAGATTTAGTTCTGGTTAAAACCAAGAAATTGTCTGACAAAGAAAATAAACTTTATTGGCGAATGTTTCTCAAATACCATGGACCATATGAAGTTGTTAAAGTATATGGAACTAACACATATGAGTTATGTAATCCAACAACTCGAAAAAGCATAGGAAAGTTTCATATTGAGATGCTAAAACCATACAACTATGAAGATCATGGTGAAACAAAAGACAATGATGATAAATAATAAATGCTGAATAGTTAAAGACGAAATGCAGAGCAATGTATTGGAACGTAAGAGGGTTAAATAAATATGTACGTCATAGGAAAGGAGAAATAAATTTTGGACATGATTAAATGTTTGAGAGGAAAATAACATTTTACTAGTAAGAGAACATGTGAAATAAAGCATGATGTTATATTAAAGTAAAGTACATAAATACTATTCCAAGAGTATTGTTAAAAAAAAAAAAAAAAAAAAAAAAAAAAAAAAAAAAAAAAAAAAAAAAAAAAAAAAGGTAAACATAATTAAAACCAATATTTATGTAGTAAATAGAACATGTGAAACATTGTCTAGATTTAAGAGATGTAAATATTTGTGTTGAGGGTGAATATTTTGGTACATATGTATAATAATTAAAAAAAATCTTAAATGTATAAATTTTTGTCAACAATGTAAGAGGGTAAACAATTTTGAAACAGTCATTAAATAATTTAGGGTAAAGTATGTGCTATAAAAAAATTGTAATGTAAGATGAATATCTAAATTAATTAAACCAGAGCCAGTAAGTAGTGGCGAGATAAAACATATGTCGTGTGTTAAACGCGTGTGAAGTGTTAAGTGAAAGTGAATAGCGTGTGTTACAAGATTTAGGAGACTAAAAACAAAATTATAAAATTTCCAAACAGGTTATAAATGTTTATAATTATGTTTCTAGTGGAGCATATGAGACGGTAATTTGTATCACAAATTACTCAGATGTGGTTAACGATAATAATATGAATATGTATTTTTATGTAACATTGATTTCAGAGGTTTAATAATTGTAATTATTAATGGTAAATAATAATATTCGGCTCTACTGAAACTGTTAACAATAACAGTACTGCAATGAAGGGTTTGATTTGTTTATCGTTACCGGGAACCAGGAAGTTACGTAATATTTCGCGCCTTTTCAGTAAAAAAAAGCTTCCAGAATATTCTATAAAAGTAATTTGTATTAGTGGTTTTCATTGGATAGTAAAATAGACGCTAATGTTGGCGCGTTTTGTTGGCCAATGGTAATTCATTTATAATCTTTAGGTGTATCTTGGGGCAAGCCTATAAATAGCCATGCTCAAAGTCGAGCGTTCTCCAGTTCAGCAAGATTCTCGAAGCATTCACATCGTTCTCCAGTTCGGCAAGATTCACGAAGCATTACACATCGTCTCCCGTAGTTACACGTTGATCGCTCAGTTCGTCAAGTTACGCGCAGTGAAAATCATTAAAGATCTAAAATATTACAAAGTCACTTATACACAAAAATTGAAGTACGTGAGTTAAAAGTTAGAAGTTATTATAAACAGTTTCAGTATGGCGATCATCTAGATAAATTTGTGAAAGTGTTAGTGCACGTGTTCGACAATAAAACATTATAAAACACATTTCTTCACTAGTAATTTTTGGATAAAAGATTCCTTTTCCGCTTCACAACCTGCAAGAATTAAATGCCTACCTAAATAGCTGGCCGGAAGACAATATACATAACCTTAAAACTAATTCATATAAATTGCTACGTCAGAGGGAACTACGAGCCAGACCAACGAATGACGTCACACAAAATGGTTGCACGCGTGAGGTAAGCAACATTACGTGAGAAACATTATCCACAACGTGGTGCTACAAATACAACACTATACCAATCACAAACTCCAGTATAATCTGCAGTTAGTTTAGCAATGCTATTAGTTTGTTAAAAACATTCAACACAATTACCCTCAGGGCTGAGTGTGCCAACATCAATTAAGAGAATACTGCAGTAAAGTCATATTTATGATGCACCATTCTTGATTTTCACTTTCCCCAAATGTTACTGCAGTACACCGGCCTAAACATGTACCTATGTTAACCGTTCATGAAAAGTTAAAAAACTGCAGTTTTATTTCCAATGTGGAGTTTGACAATTATATGCAAATATTTGAGTGTAATGAGAGACTACTGAGAAACTATGTGGATCCATTTGAGGGACTGGATGATACAGCATTTCAGGAAAAAAGATTTTGATTGAAAAAAAAAGTTCCATTTTAGAGCTACTTGAAGAAAGATTGCAGTTTGTAACCAGAAGGAGTCATGATCACCTTGTGATTCTATTCCATAGCACCACTTCAGGGTGTGCTATTGATAGAATCATGGCCTGCCAAATAATACATGACATCAGTTCATATACCTCCTACTAACAGAATGGGAACAAAGACAGGTTGGGCATTTTATTACATTGTTTACCATCTCTTAAAGGTTAATCACGGCCTTCGAATATTAAAATCATTCCATATGACCACCATGGGGTAGATGTCACAACATAATCACAAGTAGATTGGTATAAACTGGTGTTACAAAACCATAATATTGTAAGGAAATGAAGGTATTGGTGCATCCGTTTCCAAGGAATACATTGACTTTACTTTTACATGTTTTCAAAATAGCTGGAGAAAACTGAGGTTGGTGTACTTGATCCTTAGAATGCTTCATCTTTATTGTCTATCGCCGAGCTAACAGCAGTCATGTTTATAGCTTACTGGCTGTTCATCGTGAAGAGAGGTGAACAACACCACACAGAATTAAGTAGAAGTTACAACCTTTTGGAATTATATTATTCATATTATTTACTATTTTGTATTAGTAAAACGTTTTGAACCATGTGTGGTTAACATACTTGTTGAGAACCCACGGATAACAATCACACATATTTAAGGTACTATGGTGTGCTGTGCATTGTGGGCTAGTTAATGGTGTCACATTGAGTTTAAGAGCTGAGCAACAATAGCTTCACCTGTCTTACTCCCTTAAAGTATGTGAAGGTATGCAATATAAACTTTCTAATGGGTCCTGTCTGTTTTAACTAATAAATGTTACAGCAGGGGATTCAAGAATTTGGAGTGTTGGATTTCTCTGGATACTCGACAACTGGACAGCGGGTGATGGGAGTTGCAAAAGTTGATAGTAAATCAAATAAATTGGTGTCTGACGAGTATTTAACATGGACTTTACCAAGGTCATGGAGCCTAGAGGATGGTGCAACTGTTCCTTTGGCTTATGCCATGGTAAGTAATTATATCAGATATTCTAATTACTGTGTCTTAAATAAAATGTGAAATTGCTTTAGACACAATTCATATAAACTCGGAGGAGGTCCTTGGTTCGATTACCAGCCAGGATGTGGGAATGTTTCTTTAATTAGGATTATTCCCGGCCTTCCAAACAGTCTGGAAGTGTGGATGTGAGGGTGAATGTGCATGTGAAAATAAGTTTAAACATGACGAAAATCTACAGAAACCTAACCTAAAAGTTCAAATAGTAAAAACACCATTAAATTTTTCAATCAGAACCCCTGATATGACCATAGCAGTTAAAGGGGGCTATAGAAATGAACCCCTCCAAAAAAGGAATTGATATAATTTGGAACGAAACAATCAAACACTTATGGTTCACATCATTGATGCATCCTCAGTTTCAGTTGACTGTCAGAATTTCTGGTCCTATCCCGGATGATTTTTCAGCAGGCATTTATAAAATTCAGTAGCAAGTTTCTTCTACTGGTATGTCAAAGTTCATGACGCAAGCTTCAAATTTGTTCATATAGATTTTTCTCCCAGGTTCTTTGGTTCTGTTGACTGTTCTTAGAAGATGGGTTTCTTTTTTATCGTGATGTTTTTTTCAAAGTGTGCCACTACTACCAGTTTGTGTACATTTGTTACTGATAGTGTTCCTTCAGTCATGTCCCTTTGTTTCGTTTTGTTTTCCTGACAGACGTGTCAGGTTTTATCAACCATCATCAAGGCACTTAAACATCCTCAAGTTGTTGGCAGCTCGTCAAAAGCGGAAGTTCCATTTCCCCAGTATGTATCATCCTTTTGACAGCTAAAGTTCCTGTCAACTTTTGTGGCACCATTTTCCTTCCTTCAAATTGTTGATGGTTGGGCAATTCTAGTTTAAAGGTTATGTATGCACTGCAGCTCTTGAAAGATAGCATCACATTTACTTTCATTCCAGTAACTCAACAATGGATATTTTTTATATTGAAATGTTGTTTCAATGAATTTACTGTGTGAAACTGTGGGTACAGAATGTGTTATTCAGGATAGAAATAACCATTTCTACGAAATTAATGATGTAAAGTTTGTGACTCGTAACAGATTATCAAAACAGGTAGTTTAAAACAAAGAGAGTTGAAGGTTGTTACACTACATCACTAAAATGTTCTTACTTAAACGCGTTTCGGGAGATGGTTTGCTCCCATCGTCAGCATGTTTTCAAATGATTTTGCCAGTTATTGTCTGGGGAATGTGTGTTGAACTTACGTTTTAGTTTCAAAGCCTAAATCTTAACCAATGAAAAGTAATGTTGCAAACATTATTGTTGCCAACCTTCATAAAATTATGTAATGAGTCGTCATAGTTAGCAGTTTTATGTGATGATACAACAAAAACTGATGATGTTTAGTTAGACGTCCCTCAAGCTAAATTTGCTGACAATTGGTGAAAGCTGGAATTAAAGTAACTAATTTTGTAAATGCATGGTTTCTTTTCTGGAGGAATTCTATCTATTTGTGCTACGGTTAATTGAGGACTGTAAGGGAGGAGAGTTGGCCTTTAGCCAGGTAGCCAAGCCAGCCCACATAGTGGTTATCAGCAGCTGGCTGGCAAGTGTGTAATGGAGTATCAAGTAGGTAAAGAATTATTGGCAAACTCTTAGATATGATTCTTCTGATATGCAATATTACTATATCCTGAAGTGAAACTGGGTCAATGCTGCCCACTGTATGGTAGCCACAACCTTTTGTTTAAACAAAAACAGACCACCAACATTCCATTGTCTGCTGTTGTAATGCATGTGACTGATGACAACATGGTCTATAGTGATAGAATGTTAAATGAATACTTTAAAGCATGAATAAGGGGTACAAAATGAGTATTAACTGCAGAAGTGGAGAGAACATGTACTGTTAACACATTGAATATGGTCTCTTTTAATGCGTGGGCTTGTACAAGAGAAGTTCAAATTGTCATATAGTCACTCCCAAAGTTGTCTGGTCCCTCTCTGAGTGAGCTCATGCTTCTTCATGCTCAGCAGGCAATCAAAAGTTTGGCTTTTGTTTCATGGATGAAACATTCACTAAGATGTTTTGATCATTACCTGATAAAAGCATGAAACTGACCACAAATTCTTGATGTTACTATCGAGTTTTGGCAATACTTAACTTGCTTCACTTACCTACTTTTAACTAGAGCACATTTCATAGACTGTTCTCCATATTACCAGCCAGCATCCACTGCAGGACCCAAACAACTATCCAGGTGAGATAGCTCTGATGTTGGTTTTAGAACTTGAAGGTTAGAGTATATTTTGGGATATTCATGAGTCATTTCTTGTGTTTCTTAATGTAAATTTTCTTCCAAATGTTCAATTCATTCGTATTGCAACACTATTGTCCTTTCCAAACCAGAGTTCCCTCTGATGTAAACAGAAGCACGTGCTTCGGCTTGTCACGAACCCAAGAATATACTCTTACGCCAACGTAAATAGCTCCTTAATACATGTATTGTATTATGAAATATTAGAGCAGGAAAGGTATAGAACTACACATTTTATTGCGGTTATCATAAGAACTCGTCGTTAAATATAATGGATATATACTAGCTGTTAAGAGATTACAAAATATGACTTTCGCCTGCTATTGCGCTAACGCCGAGAGCATCTTGGTTGTTAATACCAACCATATAAACGACTGCCAATCTCATACATACACAAGAAATGCAGCAATGAATTCCCAGAGGTGCTATCTGAGTACTGAATAAACACTTTGCGTAACACAGGATATATGATAAGCGAATAGTCCTTCATAATACACTAATACACAGCTCAGGTCAAATCTTGTGATTTAGTCAATTGGTATTTGAGCTCATATGGCAGAGGAAGGTGCGTGTAGTGCGAATAAACTGGTCAAACACAGAAGCGGGAAACAATTAAAAAGTGGCTAAAAACAAACAATACTTCATAATTCAACTTATAATACAACATAGAAGAGGATAAAGTTTTAAGTGCGACAATGCTATGGAATTGTGGATAAGCTTGTCATTATTTTGGAGAGTAGTTCTGATTCCGATATGTCAGCTGAGTTACCTTCGGAGAATTCGGATTTGGGTGTTGCACTTTTGCCCGAGGATTGTGATTAACGTAAGTGTTCATTGCCGCATACTTATAAAATCGATTGTTACCTCAGGTTGCATTTTGAACCATGATTCTAACGCAGGGCGCCTTTTTATAGATTTAAATAGTGTTCAACAAGCACGTGGGAGGGGAACAAGCAGCCATTATGGGCGGGGATTGCGAACTACTTTCGCGCGGATAATACAAAGAGTTTGTTTTCAGTGAAAGGCACTCTGGTTTGGAATAGATAATAGAGGTTTAATTCTTTGGATCCGGCAATGGGCATTAGCTGATGAAGCGGGCAGCGGCTGTGAAACATGTTCTAGTTAAAACTAGGTAAGGGAAGCAAGTAAAGTGTAGTTGAAACTCGGTAGTAATGTCAAGCATCTTAATAGCTTCATTGCGTGAAAGTTCCCGTGTAATTTAATTTTTGAATTAACCAGAAAGAGTTTGTTTTATGTTATACATCTGTATTTTACAATCTTCATTGTTGTTTAATACTGATGTATATGATGTTCCTTTTAATAGGTCAGTGTGCTCTAGGCCAGACGGTCTTTGAATTTTTAAACTTCTATTTCTCATTTTGTTTTTGTTCTGAAATTCAAAAGTCTCAAACAAATCATTTTGTTAACATGATTCTTTTTTCAAAATATTAAGAGAACTGCCAAAATAAAGAATTTTACAGAGTGATGATATAGGAAGTGATTGTTGGTAATACTGAGAGGTCACATGCAAGAGCAAGTACTAGACATTTTCTGCAACTCTGGTATATCTTGAATCCACATGGCCTCAAGGAATAGATGTGTGAAGCTTGTTGATGTGTTTACTGTCAATGTTTGGACACTAAACCTTTATAATATATTTGTTGTAGCTGTAATTAGAAGTGTTCCTATAAGTGACTGAAGCTGAACGTGTTTTTAGGCATATTATGCACTGTCTATAACGGCAGCTATACAGCAGAAGCAAGTCGTGCTAATACATTCAGGTGCCAGCACTGTGGGACAAGCTTGCATCTCATTGGCTCTTCACAAAAACTGTACCGTCTTCACAACTGTATCTAACGAGAAACAGAAGAAATATCTCAGGGAAAAATTTCCACAGGTAAGTGAAATCCTTGGTAATTGTATTTTCATTTTGGTATCAGAATAAAAATGTTCTGGTGTAGGACTTTGCATTGCGCTCCTCTAAAGTAGATCTGGGAAAAAAATGTCTTGTTTTTCAATAACAGTTCTGACCATTCCAGTTCCAAAATAACAGTGAAGTACATCATGAGCATTTATACATTAACAAGATACTCTTGGTCCACCAGTTCTGCTCCCGTCCCTTCTTCTCTACTTTCCACCATGCACACACATATTGTTAACAACAATACTTCTTATAATTACTCCTTACATAACTGATGTTAAAAGAATATACTCCATCATCATTGTAGTAACTGTATTGTATCAGTTTTCATGATGTTATACATATGTTCCAAAATGGCATCTCACATGTGTATCTCAGTAGTACAATTAAATCCAATTGCCTGGAAGAATATCAGTGGGTTTTGTTTTCTACTGTAACATTTCCAAGGTCTCACATCATATACATACTGTTGTATTGTAACACATCGTACTCTCTGTGATCAGAAGGTTACAGTTAAAGAAATTACTCACTGTTATTTTGAAATTGTGTAACTGTACATATCGTTATATTTGCCTACCTTTGCTCTATACCCCCGCCGCTATAACGTTGCACTTGACAGTTCGTGTGGCTTCGCGTAAGGTTGGCTACATCGTGGTTGCGACGTTGCCAGAGTGGCTAGTAAACAACAGCTGATTCTTCTCATTTCTATTGTGTCTAAGCCGCATACAGAAAGTGTACGTAAGTAGCGAACGTCACTGAATAATAACTATTTCGTATTATTATTGTTAATTGAAAATAAGCGATATAAGCAGCTTTGATATGGTCGGATACTCCTTTCTATGATAATAGGCATAAATGTGTCTACGTATGGCGTCTAATTGGAAAGCATCAATATTTGTGACTGGACGAGGCTTCTTTTTTTTCTTCCCTGGAGTTGATAGAAATACCTGTTGTGTTCCAGATGGTTCAGGAATTTTGTCCTCTTTCTCTTGTAGTTTCACTCCTTTGTGAACAACAGTTCTCGTGCTTAAATCAAGAGCTGCTGCAGTTCGTTGTACGGCTTTATCAGCAGGAATAGAGGGATTTCCGTGAAGCTTCACGTACTCCTTTTCCTGTTCAAAGAACTCCCGGGTTCTCCATAACAGTTCCAATGCCTGACTATTAAGTGGCACACCTCGGCGCAAAGGATTTTCACTTCGTGAATCATCACTCGGCGATCGGCGTCGTTTTTCCGACATTGTCGCACTTAAGTTTTGTTTAAATAAATAATATGAATGAAATATATATAAAATAGATAAATATAAATAAATATAAATAAATAAATGTATAAACGAACAATAACAAAACTATCAAACAATAACCACAAATCTAAATAACAAATAACAATGAACAATATGTAGCTTGCAAAGAACAACTCGACGCTCTGCTAGAGATTCACAAACTGAAGCACATGGTTGGGAATAGTTACATCCGGCAACAGAGCCGATTCTAGATCCGGTTCCGCTTTGTCATCGACCATCCGGAATGCTGCCTTGTGATTGGCTTAGGAAGTCAAACGGTTGAAGCTTTTCATCTGTTTTTTCGCGAGTGTACCAACTTAAACGCTAGCTGTCAAGTGCAACGTTATAGCGGCGGGGGTATAAGCAGTGGTGCTAATACTAGTATGTAAGTAAGTAAGCGTTTGATGTTAGTTAATTATATACTTGATGTAACACGTGACATATCTATATGATAACCAAGTGCTGCGTTTATGTGTGTGACTTGTATTCAGGAGGTCCTGGTATCAATCCCCGATGACTGTCCACTCTGACTGAAGGCTTTTTGTTATTTCCTTGGGGTTGGCAGCCAATTGCTGGCGTGGTTTGTTCTCTACCACGATTTCCTTTCATTGCGTTTTCTTCTCATCTGTCAGGTCTGCTTATAGGTTTTGTGGTGTATGGTGGTGCCAGACAGATACATGCTCAATGTACACCAGAGGGCTACTTGATTGATGGGTCATGCATCTCAGCAGTGGGATGTGTTTGAGAGCTTGGAAATGTTGTTAGGGACTTCTGTAGCCTCATTGTTTCCTCCTGCGGAGTGGTAGCCGCAATAGATCTCTGTAGGTTGCAGTATCCCTCTCCATTGAATAACCTATTTATATGATTCGCTATAGGGAAGTATCCTAATGTTAGACAGAAATGAACCATCCACTTAGGTGTGATATCAGAGAAGTGGTTCCATGTATAAAGAGTTCGAGAAGCAGTTCACATTAGGGAAGTAAGTGTTGCGATGGCAGTAGGGATAACAAGGAGAAAGTGATTATACATTCTTAAAGGGGCAAGGACAAGTAAATTGGGCAAAACTGGGAACTGATGTATTGGAATGTAGTAAAGTGGAGGTAACCTATTGAGAATGTTAACATAAAGGAATACGAGAATTGAGGGACAGAGTCTTAAGCATATGTAATGAATATATTCAACAATACAGTAAGTAGCAACATGATAGGAACTGTTAGCAATAAATTAAATTGTGTTAAATACTGTAAGCTTGGGTATGATCAGCAAAGGAGCCAGAGCTCGACGCAGATCATGCCCAAATGAATTGTAGAAGCTCAACAGTCAATAAAGAATCACTGAATTTATATGATAAATCATTTTCACAAGCACACAAATAATGTAAGAAATAAAAAATACAAAATATCACACAGAAAAATCTGATGTGTTATACTCACATGACTTTCTCTAGCATTTATTTTTATATCTTGTTCACAAACTGTTCTTACAAAACTTACTTTTCTAACTACTTCTTTAAAACTCGCTATATGCTTTTAAATTCCATACTCTGTTTATAAAAGCAAAAGAATGTGTCCTTGCACTTTAAAAAATATAAAAGTAAAACAATTAGAAGTAGTTAATGCCTCAACAAAATTTATTTGCTTAACAAAAGTTACATGTTTGAGCAGTAAGCTGATGGTTTACCAAATTATAACAATTCACAGGTGTGATGATAAAAGTGATCATAATCACTGGGTGCTTATAGTTGAAGTGATGCTGTGCACTGTATGTTTGTACAAGTGTGAAACCTCATAGATATGCTGCCAAACAAGTAATTAGTTCCAATGTTGCCACCAACTAAAACTATGATGTAAGCAGTCAGAACCTGGTATGGAGACAGGAAAGATAAAACACATGATACCATTGGTATTGGTTGATTTATTAGGAACTATTGTTACAAACACTGTTTAAAATGGCCTCCCATTTTACATGGTTGACAGTTGCTCACAACATATCTGGTGAAATCAGAGCAATATGTCGCCCCTAATAGACACTACCTTTAGGGTGGTGACTAAGGGGAAGATAATGGAAAGAGCTTTGAAATTTTGGTTTAGATTTAGTAATGTGTTAAGACAATGTATAGAATAGTTTAATGAATGTTGGATGCGTAAGTAATTTACAGAACATTTTGGAGAAAAATGGGTTAGGAGACATGTGGAGAAGGAGAGAAAATAACGTGAAAAATTTTTGGAAAAAGGCAAGGAAAAGACTGGAAGATATAGAAATACAGAACATCTTCAGTGAGATTGCCGAAAAGAGCTCATTGGTTTGTTATAGGCCAATAAAAAATACATGGAGTAGGGAAAAATATATAGACATAGTAAATAAAGAAGAGAGAGAATCTATTGCATGGGTAAGAACCTGAGCATGGAGGCTAAGAAGGTTAAGACAGGGTATTCCTCAAAACCAATGTCCAATATGTGGTGGTAATGAAGACATTGAACACACAGTATTTAAGTGCCAAGGAACAGAAAATTGGAGAAGAGAATTTTTTAATACAAAGTGGTTGAAGGGGGATAGAAATACGCTTATAATTGAAATGATGTGGACGCTGGGAGCATTGGACAGTTTTTGTGTAAAGTCAAAAATAAATGGCTTTGGACAGTGGATAGAGAAAAGTAAGAGGTAGTGTATCTTGCCAGAATGAAATTAATGTTTCCATGTTGGAAATCTGTAATGATGGCTGGACTGATATGACTCCTAATTCTTTTGTTTCTTCGAATTTCTTTGTCATTTTCATCAGCCTGTTAATTGACATGAGACGTCTTGTCAGCTGTTTCCGTTAGTGATAGTACAGCATTATTATTGCTGCCATTCCAGTAAAGCAACTTTACAGTCTGTGTTCTCAGCAGCTATTGTGTTTCACAGGGAAATGTTCAACCTTCGTAATTTTCAACAAATATTCACTTAACAGGAATATGAAGACGTGTCACCAAGCAACCAGGGAACTGACACAACACAATGCTACCAGAAAAACATTGTACTGACATTAGAGCTAGAGAAATTTGCACAATCTGACTGCATCTTCCCATCTGGTGACAAGACTTGAAACTTCTTTTTTATGCATAATTCACAAGCGCATGGTTAATTAGCATATGTACAAAGTTTCAGACTCCTACGATCATTACCGTCCATGCTGTGCTGTGCTGAACACTTGTCGCTTTAATTATAAGCAACTGATATTTTTGAGAAAAATTAAAAAGAATGTTAATACAACCAGCGCCCAATGAATGACTAGAAGAGTACAATAGGTTATACAAGGAGACATCTAATCATTGGGCATAAGATGTTTGGTGAAAACAGCAAGGAACAATAATAATGGAACGCTAACTTGTATTGAAAATGTTGTCCCTCAGCAGCAATACATCTGTTCACTTCCATTAGCTCCTGAGGGATAATTGCAGCAATTTTAATTGAAGTAATTTGCTGACACAGGATATTGACACCCTTGTCTCCTGAGCAAGATGATGACTGGTTTTTTTGGTGAATGTTTGAGATGTTCCCCTGTTGTGTTTAACTTCTCTTCAGTAAGAACACGGTTTCCTATCATTCACAGATCCTGTCTCTCGGAACTTTGTTACAACATGTTAAACAGTTTCTCTATTTGAAACACGATTACCAGGGTATTCTCTTGCAAAGTGCCTTATCATCTCAGTTTTCATATAGTTATTCTACATAAACACTCTCTCTTCAACACTGAATGACGGCATAATTAACAAAGAACAATAATAATGATAGGTAACTCATAAACGGAGAAGTGTGTATCACACGGCCAGTGCTTGAGAATTATGTGCTACAACTGACTAGACAACCGCGTCACTGGAGGGGGCGAGATGTTATCATGGACAAAGTAGCCACGCTCTACTGGCCACTAGTTGTATTAACAACCCTGTACCTGTATGTAGAGGGTAGTTTGGTGTTTGGAAATGTTCAGTTTTTGAGTAATGCTGTTCTTAAACACACACAACGTCTTTTGGGTTAAGAGGTATTTGAAACATGTGCTTCCAGTGAAATATTGATATAAATATTTTGCTAGGATCCAGTACTATCCAGACTGAATCATAGTGTTGAGCATAGTTTTGTTTGTTTATAGTTGAACAATGAGAACATCTGTGGAACGGAAACTGCAGAGTTTCAAGTGAGAGTCCTGAGAGCAACTAAAGGGGCAGGTGCGGATATTGTCGTTAATACACATAGTGGACTCATCCTGAATGCTTCCTGGAAATGTCTGGCATGGAATGGCCATTTCATACAGCTCGGCAAAACTGCTCTTGCCAATAATGATAGCATTGGTAAGTAAGTTTCTGCCAGGACCATCCTCTCTGTCAGAAGTTGTTTCCAGTTGACAAATGCTGAGGAGCTACCCCAAACTTTCTTTCCCAATTATCATTTCATTTCAGGTATCAGTGTCCCACCACATTCACATGACTTTCTCTACCCTCTATTAATGGGTATACAAGTTATGTTTACAAATGTTTTAATGGAGGTAAACCTTTGCAGAAATATCTACATTCCAATTCAACAAAAGAAAGGCCTCAGGCAAGGATGTAAGTTTTATTTAACTTATACATAGAAGATGTCTTACTATAAATTGGAAGGAATAATAGCTGTGAACCAGTAATTAACAGCATCCAAATCCCAGGACTTCTTTTTGCAGATGACCTAGTGGTAGGATCTGTTACAGTAAGTGGTTTAAAACAATCATTACAAGCAATTGATGTATATTGTAAAGAATGGAGGTTAAAAGTGAATCAAGAGAAAACACAGACTGTGGTATTCAAAGGGGGGAAAATTAAGCGAATATGAGAAGTGGAAGGGAGAGAATAAAGATTACAGGGTGGTGTGTGATTGTATTTATTTAGGAGTAAAAATAGATGCAGGTAATAAATGGGAGAAACAAAAGAAGTTTGCATTGGTAAAAGGTAAAGGGGCAATGGCAGCAATTAGAAGCTGCAAATATAGAGTACCTAATATAAATGTTAAATGGCTGGAGAAAGTTTATGAGATGGTTGTGGAGGCAAAAATGATGTATGGTATAGAAATATGGGGATTAGATAGAGGATGGGAAAGTATAGACGAGGTGCATAGGATGTTTTTAGAGAAATATTAGGGTTACCCGTAAGACAGGTAGCGCAATTAGAAATGGGCAGGGTGATGACTAAGGGGAAGATAATGGAAAGAGCTTTGAAATTTTGGTTTAGAATTAGTAATGTGTTAAGACAATGTATAGAATAGTTTAATGAATGATGGATGGGTAAGTAATTTACTGAACATTTTGGAGAAAAATGGGTTAGGAGACATGTGGAAAAGGAGAGAAAATAACGTGAAAAACCTTTCTGAACTCAATTATGTTTTGCAAATTCCAAGACATCAAAAAAGCTTTTTGCCAAGTTTGTTATTTTGTTACCAGAGCTACAAAACAAAATGTGCTCATGTAGAATTCAAATTTCCACAGTTACTCATTGATTAAGTTAGGTTCAAAATTATATTCTATATCACAGAAAAAAATATAAGTTTAAAACTGTTATACTCATTTGTGTACCCCTGTATAAAAGTGATTCAGAAAGTCCAGAACTGCACAGAATATTCAAATATTCATACAAACACCTTAAACCTTTGTGAAAATCATTTCTGAGATATTCACAGGGTGTCTATTTTCTTGAACAGCATAACTCAAAAATGAAAAGTTGGATAAATACCAAACTTGATATTTAAGTCCAATATCTATTAAAGATACGACACAAAGGTTTTAAAGAAAATCTCCCTACCCACAACTACCCTTTACATGAAAGATTTTTTTAAATTTTTTGTTTTCTGAAAAACAATTTTAATGATTTTGGTTAAAAATACCATATTAAAGGTATTTACATGACAAATAAAATGTGTATCTTGAATTTTCTGTGAATAGCCTGTGGAGTTCTCTTCGTTTGAAAGGAAATTTATATAATCTTGTTTAACTGGTAAACCTTGAGCAATAGACGAAAACATACTGTGCAAAAAATGTGGATATCTTTAAAACACACAATTTATTTCAAATAAGATTTTTTGTGGCATCAACCATTTCCGAGATATCCATTATTAATGGTTTGCATTGTTCAATAGTTTTCTTTTAAAGTTCTGTCAATTTTCAGTTGTTTCTCGCAATGTCATGGAGACAGTATGGAATTTTAAGGCCAGCATATAGCGTCCAGTTGTTAAACATTTGACTATCGCTGTTCTCTTTATATCTATAATGAAATGTGCAATGTAGCTGTTTCTGTAAAGGTTTATCTCGATTAAAATGAAAGAGATAGGAAAATAAACTTTCATAACAATAATTTGTATACCTGCTAATAAACAACAGAGGGTAGAGACTGTAACATATCAGAATTTTCTTTCCTTGCTGCTAAGCAATTCCTTATGTTTCTAATGCAGTATCCCATCCTTTTAGAAGTTGCTGAAAAATAAATCTTTACAAAAAAACTATTTAATAGTGTTAACAGTTATACAATAGAACTAGCATTTGAAACACCAACACACTGATGTTCTAAGTTTATTTTCTTGTGGCCATTTAAGAAACTCTTTAAGTTTTAGTAGAAATACATTTTTGGACAGTTTAAGAATTTTCTGAACTTCAGTTCTGTCAGAACAGAGTATTAGTAGTATCTCTTATTTCAGAAATATTTGAGAATGGAATGTTCAGGTGATTCAACCTGTGTATGGATATTTGCATAATTACATTCATACATATATTTAAGGCTGGTTCACAACCAATGAAAATGGTAACCAAAACGAGAAGGAGAAAGTTAAAATACGTGTATTCAAATGGCAGCGTTCATAATCGACAGGAAGTCTTCCTGGGCCCCGGGAACAAGAAAGAAGTGTTGCCCAACTTTTAACTTTCTCATTCCCGGGCACGGCATATTAGATCCATATTGTGCATATTAGACTCTTCACTCTAGAGATTATTCTATGCGGCCGTGACATGAAACAACTGCTAGTGCTCTCTATAGTTGCAAGCTGGAAACATGAAACTGGAAGAAATTAGCAGTAAATGTGCTTCCCAACCTCATCCCAACACTCACAAATCCAATAAGCGTTGGTTCGTCTGGTGAACAGGCCATTTGTAGTTTGCTTATATGCAACTCAAAACTGGCTATTACCTCAAAAACAATGGCAAAATCTACAAATAACAGCAAAAACCAGTGGAAATTAAAAAAGAACAATAAACAACTTTAATGTATGCCATTAAATAAAGGTATGAAAGCTTGCTACAACTAGAGGGATCAGAAATGTAATGGATATGCATTTAGATAATGTTTATCGAATTTTGACGTTGGCTACCTTGCATTATGTTGGCTAAATTGGAAGTAGGTGGAAAAACATCATTGGTCAGTTAAAACCAAATGAAATCCCAATGTGCAAAATTGACTTTCACTTTGTGATCAATATGATCATCGATATGTATTCCCGTTCTCATTACAACATCTTGTATGGTGTATTGCTTCCTGTTCTCATTTCCGTTTTGGTTACTGCTCTTGGGCGGTTGTGAACCAACCTTTAATCGTAATAATAGCAATATCCTCTGTTAGAAATTGAGACAATATTTTTAACACTTAAATAATATCAGTTGATGCAGTAATTTGTATCACAAATTACTTAAATGTAAATAATGATTGTAATATGAATATGCATTTTTATGTAACATTGATTTCAGATGTTTGTTGGTTGTAGTTATTGTTGGGAGGTGAGTTTGTACGGCCTTACTGAAACTGTCAATAATAGCGCGATAGTGCAAAGAGGGGGGTGAGCTGTTTATCATTATTGGAAGCGAGGAAGTTGCGTAATGTTGGCGCGTTTTTCCGTTGAGAACCTTCTGGAATATTTTCTCCCTAAAGCATATGTATTCATAATTTTTATTGGATATTAAAATAGACGCTAATGTTGGCGCGTTTTATTAGCCAATTGCAGCTCGGTTATGATCTTTGGGCGTATCTGGATGCAGGAGTATAAATAGGGTAGGTTAGAGGTAGCTTCATGCTCAGTTCATCAAAATTCTTTGTGCACTACACGTCGTCTTCAGTTCGTCAGTTCGTCAAAATATTTGTATGAGACACGTTGGCTATAGATTCACAAGTTACGAAAAATCTAAAGTATTGTAAAGTTAATAATACACAGAGTTGAAGTACGCGAATTAAAAGTGATAAGTAAGAAGTTATTATAACAGTTTCAATTTGGCGAGTGTCGAGATCAATGTGTAAATGTGAGAGTAAAAGTTTTCGACAATAAAAGTATAAAACAAATTTCTTCATCAGTGTTCTCTTTGAATAAAAGATTCCTTCCGTTCACACAACCCTGTTTAAGAGATATGTTCGACCAAATAGCTAGCCGGAGGACAGTGAAACAGAATTGAATAGAAATTAAAAGTTAAATTCTTTCAAACACAAAACTAATACTGCCGCAAATTGCTAACACCAGATGGAGCTACGAACCTAACAAAGAATGACGTCACAAGATGGCTTCAACACACGTGATGTAAACAAACATTATAAGTAATACCGTCGCAAATTGGCTTCCAAACGTGGGGCTAACAAACAAACAATAATGTTACTGCAAATTGGCTACCACAACGTGGGGCTACAATAATGTTAAATAATATAACATTAATACCGTTATAAATTGGCTCCCATACGTGGGGCAGTTAAAATTATGTAACCAAACAAAACAAAAGCAGCACAATATAAGATCTTCAAGTTCTAATAATTTACGTAAAAACATATTACGTAAGCAATAATGATATTACAAATTGGCACCACAACGTGGGGCTCAAAACATATGCAAATTTGTGATATCACACAGTCTAATTACATAATATAAAATATAATAACAGCCCACCTTAAAGCAATATGTGTATAATATAATATATAAAGTATATATAACAGTCATTGTATTATGTTTATTTTATTATGTACATGTATAATAATGTTATGTGAATGTATTACGTAGTTGTAACAATGTAGGAGCTGTGAGAATAGAAGCAAGCTGCTTTCCATAGCAAACAAAATTACAAAGTAAAAGCTGAAAGTTGCTAACAATGAGGTAACCTTGAGACAACAATGAACTAGAAAGTTTAAAAAAGGCTATTAATAGTTCTTGGAACAGTAATAATGCAATATTTAAAAGTTTATAAATAGCCAATCAAAAACTAGAAAAGCTTAAGTTAAATAAAAGTATTCTATTGGAGTAGGATTAGCCAATCAGAGACTTGAAATAGAGAAAATTTGCAAATTCAAGTGGTAGACGCTACAAGAAGCATAGCCAAGACAGTTAGATTTGGTGCGTGTTCAGCGTAAGACATAAAAAACAATAATAATTAACAATAATCTCACAGCTCTACAGTAGGATACATCAGTGAAGTGTTATTTAATGGTGTGAAGTATTAATAAACAAAGTACAATACAATTATAATTTGTGTAAGCCTAGTTCTTTAGCCGTACCAGCACTCCTAAGGGATATGTGCTCTAAAAATTAATACTGATGCAGCCGAGGCATACATATAAAATACAAAGTTGATTTTTAAATGTGGGTGCGAAGGCCACCAGAAACTTTGTACTGTACGTGGGGTGAACACTCCAAGAAATATGTCTCCTGCAAATTGGCATCCATTACGTGCGTGGTCTAAAACAACTTCAAGTTTGGCTCCCATACGTGGGGCTGCAACTACTCAAAATATAAAAGTATAATATTTATATAGAACCTTGTGGCACAATGTTACAGGTATGTACCAGTTCTTGAAGTGTGTGCATTTCACTGGCGTGCTAGCAGAAAACTTACTGAGCATATCAGTTGATGTAAAGAAGCAGCTGTACTCGGCGGTACAAGAGGGCATTGCTAATGGTGTGGTTCAGCCGTTGAAGAGGTGTATATTCTCAAAGAAACAATTTGATGAAGCTCTCAGGTAATGGTCTGTCCTTGAGCACAGCAGCACCACTGTTTGTTAATATGTAGTACCTGGAATAAGCTCAGTTTGTTAAATTAATTTATGAGAGAATCAGTTGTGCCCAAAAATACTCTTCTTTGTCTTTTATGTAGGTTATCAACATGTTTTTCATCACCCTTTATCATGGAGATTCACTGATCTTCTCTCCATCTGCTAATAATAAACACAGCTTCATATTGTGACTGTGGAAACAAATAAAACTAGTAAAGATGTTAAACTTGCCACAACTGACATTTAAACACTGCTGCAGTACTGGAATTTTGTCAAAACTTGTACTGAAATTTCAAATCTTCAAGAAAATAGACACCCTGTGAATATCTCAGAAAGGATTGTCACAAAAAAAATGTATGTAAATTGTATGTTTTAACAACACATACAATTTATGTGTAGTAAGTTGTCTGTCTCTGCAGTATAACTGTGAGGCAAAACTTAAATTGAAAAGAAACTGTGGAAGTTAATGTAACACAAATTAGAATTATTCAGCATGAGATCCATTTCTTGTCATACTGATGTTAGCTTGTCTGCTGTAACTGATCCTCTGTCTCAACTCAGCGGTGGTACACCTTCCACACTGTCATTGTTGGAATTGCTAATTCTTGACTCGCCCACCACTGATTCTGTTCACATGTGGTCTTTCCTTTATACAGACACCCCATCATTTGGATCTGATGAATCGCCTACAAATGTTGTTACCAAAACAGGGATTAACACCAAACATTTGCATATATGCCTTCTGAACTGAATTATGTTTTGCAAAGCTTTTTGCCATGTTTTGTTATTTTGTTATTACCAGAGCTACAAAACAAAATGTGAGCATGTAGAATTCAAATGTCCACAGTTACTCATTGATTAAGTTATGTTCAAAATTATATCCTATACCACAGAAAAAATTATAAGTTTAAAACTCTTATACTCATTTGTGTACCCCTGTATAAAAGTGATTCAGAAAGTCCAGAACTTCACAGAATATTCAAATATTCATACAAACACCTTAAACCTTTGGTACTTTATTTATTCATTTGTTTGCTTATTCAGGCTAAGAAAATTACATTAAAATATGACTTGCTTCTCATATCTTGTTTACATTCTGAAGTCATACTTTTATAAGATCTACTCTCTGCTGTAGGTAACTATCTGTCTTATCTTTTTTCACTGTCCAATTCCACTTGCATTTATCTTTGTCTAAAAACTGACCAAATTTTTTACTGTCTTTACAGAACAAACCAGTTATGGCTATGGCACATTTTCTACTAACTTTAAATCATTTTTCAGACAGAAATGCTTTTCTCTATTTGACAGTTCCTTTACATTCAGATATAATATGTTCAGTATCCTCCTTATAGCCACATAAGGGACATTGGTCCTGGGGTATACCATTTCCAAATCCTTTTAACCTCCAAACACCAGTTCTTAATCATGCAATGCCCTCTCTTCCTCAATATTTATCCTATCTGTATATGTGTCCCTTTCCCATGAAGTCAAGGAGCTCTTATCCACTATTGCACTAAAGAGTTTTTGTATTTCTATGTCCTCATATCTTTTTTTTACAGTCTTCCAAAAACCCCTTGTTATTTTCCCTCCTCCTCTTGCATACCTCTCCTAGCTCATTACTTGCCAGGTTATTTTGAAGACTGTTTGCCCATCCACTGGTTCTTATGCTCTTCTCTGGGTACTCTAAACATCATTGCCTCAAGACATTACTTAGGATTCTGTACCAATATTTCATTGTCCTCTCCCTGTCTCAATTTGAGCTTACACTTGCACTGGGTAAGCCTAATATTTCCTTGCAGAACATTCATGTACAGAAACTGTAGTTTCCCAACCTCCATCCAGCCCTCACACTTCTATACCATACAGCATTTTAGTCTCTACTACCATGTTATAAATTGTTTCTAACCACTTGACCTCTATGACTGGTATTCCACTGGTGGCTCCCATAGCACCTTATGCTGTTCACAGACACACACACCCTTGGACCTTTTTTCTAAAAATGCTCTTTCGGATTCAGTGGACCATATTTTCCACATCCCACAAAAGCATTTGTCTTAAAATATGAAGTCTCTTTGCGATTAAAATAAGCTTTAGTGTTAATAATATGGGGAATAGCCACAAGTTTAAATATGATCATTTGTTCTTTATCAAGTGCCATTATGTAGTGTCATAGTATTCTGTATTTTTTTTTTTTTCAGCACAATGACAGATGAAAGCAATATTAACAAAGTACTTATTGCTGTTGGAGAGGAGCGTATCACAGAGAAGAAACTGTTCAGCAGCGATCCTCAAAGTTCATATCTTATCACAGGTAATTGACATTTTAATTCAATACTAACAAACTTTAATAATCTTTATTATCAATCACAGTAAGCATCTTAAAACAATCATTGCAAGGAATTGAAAAACATTGTAAAGAATGGAGATTAAACGTAAAGTAAGAGAAGTCACAATTGTGGTATTCAAAAAGGGAGGAAAATTAAGTAAATAAGAGAAATGCAAGGGAGAAAGCAAAGACTATAGGGTAGTAGAAGATTCTATTTATTTAGGAGTAAAAGTAGATGGAGAAGGTAAATGGGAGAAACAAAAGAAGCTTGCACTGGCTAAAAGTAAAGGGGCTATGTCAGCAATTAGAAGGTGCATATATAGAACATCTGGCATCAATATTAAATGGATGGAGAAAGTATACAGTTTGGTGGTAGATGTATGGTATTGAAATATGGGGATTAGATGGAGGATGGTAAAGTATAGATGTGGTGCACAGGATGTTTTGTAGAGAAATGCTAGGGCTACCAAACGCAGTTGCAAGACAGGTAGCTCAAATAGAAATGGCAAGCAATGGAAAGATATTGAAATATTGGTTTACGATCTTAAATTTGGATAAAGGAAATGTGCTAAGATAATGCTTAGAATACCAAGAAAAAAATTTAGGGAATAGTGGATGGATAAATAGTGTGAGGTACAATTTGGAGAGCAATGGATTAGGAGAGATACGGAGAAGTAGGGAAAAAATGTGAATAATTTTTGGAAAGTGGTAAGAAAGAGATTAGATGAAATACAAAACATATTTAGCATGATAGCCGAAAAGAGATCCTTAGTTTTTTACATACCTATAAAAAATACATGGGCAATAGAAAAATATGTAGATAATGCAAATAAGGATGAGCGAGAAAGCATTGCATGGGTAAGAACAGGAGTATGGAGGCTAAGAGGTTTAAGGAAGAGTATACCTCAAAACCAATGTCCCATAGGAAATGAAGATGTCAAACATATAACATTTAAGTGCAAAGGTACAGAAATTTGGAGAAAAGAGTTTATTAAAAACAAATTGTTTAAGGTAGATAGAAATATTACTATAACTGAAATGATTCAAAAAGATAGTAAGAGTATAGGGCAATACTTGAGTAAAGTTAAAAACAAATGGATTTGGTCAGTGAACAGATCAGCAAATATGGTTAAATAGGATTAAGGAAATGGGAAGTAAAGTAAGTATTGTAATATGAATATGACTGGTAAGGAGCCAGGGCTGAATGCCAGTCATATTACTTGTACATGGCTTACTACAATAAAGATTACTTCAGATTCCCTTCTAAGGCCAGCGGGACTATATAGAGAGCTCTAGCATCTGTCATGGCTGCCTTGAATAATTTCTACACAATATAGATCTAATATGTCATCCATTCCTGGTAACAGGAACAAGAAATTTAAAATCTGATCAAGTCTTGTTTCCTGTTCCCTCAGGCTGGAAAAGTTTCCCATTAATTGTGAATGCTCACATTATAATACACATATTTTAACTTTGTCGTTCTTGTTCTGGTTTCTGTTCTCGATCAGTGTGAATCAGCCTTTATAGCAAATTTTATTTTCAATCTTCACAAGGAATAATTTGGAACGGATTTTAATGTATCCTTAATCACTTCTTTTTTGTTCAACCAAACATCTGTTGTGGAGTTCTCTCATGTATTTATTGTATGTGCTCTCTCTAGTCCTTCTTATTGTGAATACATTCTATAGTCTTTTAAATCACAGTTCTATCATCATAAAATTTAATTTACCTATTTTCAATAATTTATAGAAAATGGGTCATTTATACCAGAAAATGTCATTCACAGAAAAAGCTGTTCAAAGTAAAAACGGAAGAAATAAGCTCGCATGTATTTTTAACACAAAAAAAAAAAAAAGAAAGAAAGCTGTGTACCTAGAGATTACAGAAACTGACATATTTAACACTTTATTGTTGGAGTTATTGTGCAGTATATGCCACTTCCTCTAATTCCTAAACCGCCTTTCACATTGCTTTCACCAGCACCACATCTTAAGCGATTCGAATAGCCATCATCATTAAAGCAAGATGAAATGGACTGGCACCCATTCAAAGCCAAGTTCAACTCTCAGTAACTGCAATCAAATGTGCCTGTTGTAATGGATGGGCAGGGCCCAAGTAAAATAACTGGTGTGATGGCATGCTTGGATGCTGATGGGGTTACATTTGACTGCAGTTGCATGGATGTTGCATATTATTATTATTATTATTATTATTATTATTATTGTTATTATTATTATTATTATTATTATTATTATTATTAAAAGTACTAGAGTTTTTTTGAAAAAAAAAAATATTTTTACAACATAAAACAGCTATAAATGCTTGTATTTTATTGTTAAAGGTTAGTACAATATGAAATTTGGAAAAAATGTGATTGAAAAACCTAAAAATCTAAAGAAAAAATGCAAAAGTATCAAGTATTGTACACCAAGCTATAAAGGTTTACCAGTATTACCAATTTGCGAGTCAAAACTCTCCCTAAATGATGGCTGAAATTTACCTCTCTACTCCAAAGTGTGTAGAAGTTTTTTTTTTAGAATTCACAGCATAAAATGGTAGAGGTAGTACCATTTTTAAAGGATATATATAATGAAAGAGGAAATATCTATTGATAAAACAGCACAGAAAACTAGAAGTGTAATGTTTCAGCAATTTTTACAGTTTAGTCTACCTTGTCAGAAAGAAGTGCTACTTTGAGAACCATTGCTTAGCTGAGATCACTGTTTTTTATGAGCCACTCTGTCAGTAAGCTCTTACTACCATTAATGCAGTAAATATGGTGATAAAGAAACAGAATAAAATCTATGGGCTCACCAACTCAACTGAGAGACATCAAGTGTAAAGTTGTAGTAGCGAGATATGGTACCATGGTTAGCTCCTGGTAAAACAACAGCGGAGAGGTTTGCAATTGATGGTGCTGTGAGTACACTGCAGAGAATCACAGGCAATTGATGGCAGTTAACTATCAGAGAAAAGTGCACAACTGAGGAAGAGAGGAGACTAATTCCTGGAGAAGAGGGATGGTCATATTAATTAGATAAGGTTTTAAATACTGTAGCTTCTTCAGACTTAAGAAAGTCCTGTGAGGACTCATTTTGCCAAGTTGGAAAACCTGGATTGTCCAGTGGTAGTAAGTATGGCACTCCAGATGTTGCCCCACATAAGTGCATACAGCTCAATGGAAGGATGAACTTTTCTTCCAGGTTGTAAATTATAGAACAATGCAGGCAAAACACAAATTGTTAACACTTAGTATATTCATTCTTTTAAAATTTTTTAAATAACAAAACTTCTCAGAGGGTTTTTGTTGACAAACTTTTGTTACATAAAATTCTTCAAAAATTGATCAATCATAGAATTATTTTGATCTGCTTATTTTGTGCCCCATTAAAACCTGTGAGACCTAGCAATTTCTGGTTCCATAGTAGTTGCATTACATACACCAGTATCGATTACTCATCCTGTACAACTAACATAACATCCGTTAAACCAAACTGATTCCTTTTATAAAAAATGGTCAGACATAAAATCCAATATTTGGAGAGAAATCATTGACAATATTTTTGTCTTAGCTTTTTCTGAAATATAGTTATTTTCTTTAATTCAATGCAAAACTCTACTTCATACAAAAGGTTTGGTTGCTGAGGGAACAATTTATTTCTTGACTTACATATTAGATCAAGTGGTCAACATTCTGACTTCTCAACCCGGAAGTCCTGGGTTCAATTTCCGACTGGGACAGGGGAATTATCTTTTTATTATAATCATTGCCTATCCTCTGCGAAACCTGGAAGTATGGACATGTGAATGCCAACTTTTATGTTTACCTTTATAGGAGTGGAGGTTTTATGACTTTACTGCAATGGATGCTTTTTTTAATGGTTTTTAGAGCCAATTCAAAGTGATGCAGATCATCAAATCGGAAACATTCATTTCTGTTGCCTTATATAGCATTTTTTATAGTAAAATAAAGGTTTTCATTAACTTAAGATTACAGCCTGAATGTGCTGTGTTAATAATATACAGTGTTATTATACACCACGGCTTATCTGTGTGTCTATCCTTAATCATGATCATGGTCCCCCTTCACTGGGCTGTACATAGCTTGTACCCTAGTGGCTTCTAGTAAATGGTATACCTATGTGTGGTGTTAGACGGGAGCTTACCTGTGTGTCTGTCCATCATGATCAAGGTCCCTCTTCACTGGGCTGCACATAGCATGCACCACTAGTGACCTCTAGTAAATGATATACTGTGCTATGATAGACCAGAGCGTACCTGTGTGTCTATCCTTCATCATGATCAAGGTCCCTCTTCACTGGGCTGCACATAGCATGCACCACTAGTGACCTCTAGTAAATGGTATACAGTGCTATGATAGACCAGAGCTTATCTGTGTGTGTATCCTTCATCATGATCATGGTCCCTCTTCACAGGGCTGCACATAGCATGCACCACTAGTGACCTCTAGTAAATGGTATACAGTGCTATGATAGACCAGAGCTTATCTGTGTGTGTATCCTTCATCATGATCATGGTCCCTCTTCACAGGGCTGCACATAGCATGCACCACTAGTGACCTCTAGTAAATGGTATACAGTGTTATGATAGACCAGAGCTTATCTGTGTGTCTATCCTTCATCATGATCATGGTCCCTCTTCACAGGGCTGCACATAGCATGCACCACTAGTGACCTCTAGTAAATGGTATACAGTGTTATGATAGACCAGAGCTTATCTGTGTGTGTATCCTTCATCATGATCATGGACCCCCTTCACTGGGCTGTACATAGCTTGTACCCTAGTGGCTTCTAGTAAGTGGTATACCTATGTGTTGTGTTAGACGGGAGCTTACCTGTGTGTCTATCCCTCATGGTGCCCTCCCTTTATTGGGCTGCAACAAAATGCATGATTTAAAATTTGATTGTTCCGCTAGTGACCTCTAGTAACTAGGTGCAAACATTCAGTAATGGAGGACATGAGATGTGAAGTCAACTCCCTTATGTAAATTGTTTATCTTATTTGCATTCTATGGCTGCAGGATATAAGTTTGCCATTTTTTATGACAGCTTTTGCTTATCGTTGATGTTATGAAGCATAAAATATGGACCAGAAATCTGTTTATAGCTTAGGAAGTGGTGGTGTTTGTTTTAATACATGTTTATTGTGGTACCAGTACAAATTTCATCATGTGTGGCAGAAAGAGCAGGTCTTCAGCAATTCTTATAAAATGGAATTCACATTTAGTTTACATAGAATTTTTGTATATTTACCCCATTTACCTTGTCTTACCTTTCTAAATTTCATATCGTTGCAAAATGATTACACTTTGCTGGACGAAGGAAAGTTTTACAGGTTTTTTATTTCTGGAAGTTGGCAAGTGTATACACAAGAGGAATACTCATGTTTATTCAGTAAACATGCACATCTCAAAGATCTCAAAATATTAAATGTGATGGTTCCTGGGATTTTAAAATTGAGTTTATATTAATTTTATTGGTGTTATGCATATGTGCCAAACTTGATAATGTTATTATTGATGACTTGTCTTGCCAATCTTCAACATTTCTCAAAGACATTCTCATTAAGTTTTCTTTTTTTGACAGGGTCAGAATATCAGCAGTGCATGGACGTTGCTGAGTGGCTCATAAGAAGAGGGGCTCTACATGTGGTACTTGCCACATCATGTAAACCTGTTTCAAATGAAACATTGCGACGAATTGAAATTCTGCAACGTCATTATGGTTCAAAAGTTCATCTTTTAGATGTCCCTGCAGTACCTACTGCACACAGAGCTAGCAGACTTCTCAAAGAGACTGAGCTCCTGACCAATAGAAGGTTGGCTGCACTGTTTATCCTACCATCATCAGTAAGTAACTTTGATATTATAATGCAGTCTGCTGGGTTAGTTTGAGTCTTGGTTGGGGTCAGGGCCTGGATAAGACTTTCAACTTGAAAATAATGAGGTATCTCTTTTCAGTTTTGCTTCTTTCTGAAAACAGAACAAGAAATTGAGTATAGTTTGTCCTTATATGACCTAGAACCAAGATAGTCTAGTTTAAAGTTACTTTTAAAATATGAATAGTTCTTTTCAATCAAACTATCAATCTTTAATTAATTTTGAAGATTTAGAAGCTAGTGACAGTGATGTGTTATAATTTAAAATAAAGAGAGTTGAAGGTTGTTACACTACATCACTAAAATATTCTTACTTGAACACGTTTTGGGAGAATGGTTTGATCCCATCGTCAGCTTATCCTCAACTGATTTTGGCGGATATTGTCTGGGGGATGTGTGTGGCTAGTGGTGTTCTCTGGTGCTGGGCTGATGAACCTCCAAAGGCTGCTGCATGGCAGCAGTTCAAAATTCATTAGGTGTTTCCTGTGTTTGATGATATGTATTTTTTCCCAGATGTCCAATTCATTGCTGCTGTTGATCAGTTTTAAGAGTTTTATGTGTGGAGTGATTTCATGGTTTGAAGACCAGAAATGATGTGCTACTGCTGATTTATCTGCCTGTTTTGATATATACCAGCTGATTTATTGTTGGGGATAGGGTCTTTTGTTCTTTGCATAGTAGTTTCTGTATATTGTGGTTATTCTGTGGAGACAGGGTGATGTATTTCTTGAAAATCCTTTGAAATTTACGATGTGTCCAAGGGTGATAAGTGAACTTCCTATATGCTTGTGGTTTTTGTTGTCTGAGTAAAGTAGTCGTTGTAATAGTATTGCTTACAAATGTTTGTTTACATCAGTGTTGAAGCCATCTTGTGACGTCATTCTTTGTTAGGTTCGTAGCTCCATCTTGTGTTAGCAATTTGCATCAGTGTTAGCTTTTTGTTTGATTTCATTTCAAATGTCCTCCGGCTAGCTATTATCTTATCTTGGGTCGAACATGTGTCTCTATACAGGTTGTGAAGCGGAAAGGAATCTTTTATCCAAAAATTACACTGATGAAGAAATTTGTTTTATAATTTTTATTGTCGAACACATTCACTATCACTTTTACATATTGATCTGGATACTCGCCAAACTGAAACTGTTATAATACTTCTTACTGATCACTTTTAATTCACGTACTTCAACTTTGTGTATAATTAACTTTATAATACTTTAGATTTTCGTAACTTGTGAATCTATAGCCGACGTATCTCATACAAATATTTTGACGAACTTAAGACGACGTGTATTGCACAAAGAATTTTGATGAACTGCCTGAATACAACGTGTAATGTATGAATGCTTTCGGCGAACTGAAGGACTGACTGACGACGTGTAATGTGCTAGGAATTTTGATGAACTGCCTGAATACGACGTGTAATGTATGAATGCTTTCGGCGAACTGAAGGACTGACGGACGTTACCTCTAACCTAGCCTATTTATACGCCTGCATCAAGATACGCCTAAAGATTATAAATGAATTACTATTGGCTAATAAAACGCGCCAACATTAGCGTCTATTGATGGAGGTGGTATCGCTTCATGTATTCTGTTTTACGTAAATTATTATCTTGAAGATCTTATAATTAGCTCCACGTTGTGGTGCCAATTTACGAGAGCAAATATATGTTTACTTCACGCGTGTTGCCATCTTGTGTGACGTCACTCCTTGTTGGTCTGGTCCGTTTAACTCCATCTGGTGTAGCAATTTGTATCAGTTTTAAATGTCCACCGGCTAGCTATTATCTGATCTAGGTAGGCATGTTTTTCTTACAGGTTGTGAAGCGGAAAAGGAATCTTTTATCCAAAAACTACTAGTGAAGAATTGTGTTTTATAATGTTTTATTTTCTAACACGTGCACTAACACTTTCACAGATTTATCTAGATAATCGCCATACTGAAACTGTTTATAATAACTTTTTATCACTTTTAATTCACGTACTTCAACTTTGTATATTTAACTTTAGAATATTTTATAAGATTTCTCGTACTTCTGTTGCGTGTAACTTATGACGAAAATGAAGGACTGATTGGCGACATCTTGTTGAACTGCGGAATCGACGTGGAGTGTACGGAGAATTTTGTATAACTGCGGGGATGATGTATAATGTTTTGAGAATCTTGCCGAACTGGGGGACCCGCTACCTCAACCTGGCTTATTTATAGGCTTACCTCAAGATACACCTAAAGATTATAAATGAACTGCTATTGGCTAATAAAACGCGCCAACATTAGCGTCTATTTTACTATCCAATGAAAACCACTAATACATATTACTTTTAGGGAAAATTCTAGAAGCTTTTACCGAAAAGGCGCGAAACATTACGTAACTTCCTGGTTCCCGGTAACGATAAACAACTCATCCCCTCGCTGCATTATTGCGTTATTGTTGACAGTTTCAGTAAAGCAATATATTATTATTTACCAATAATAATTACAATTAATAAACCTCTGAAATCAATGTTACATAAAAATACATATTCATATTATTATCATTAATTACATCTGAGTAATTTGTGATACAAATTACCGTCTCATATGCCCCACTAGAAACATAATTATAAATATTTATAACTTGTTTAGAAATTTTAAAATTGTGTTTTTAGTCTCCTAAATCTTGGAACACACGTTATCACTTTCACTTAACACTTCACACGCATTTAGCACACGACATATGTTTTATCTCGCCACTACTTACTGGCTCTGGTTTAATTAATTTAGATATTAATCAGACATTACAAATTTTTTTTTTTATAGCAAATACTTTGCCCTAAATTATTTAACTAATGTTACAAAAAATGGTTTACTTTCTTATATTGTTACCAAAAATTTATCAATTCAAGAATTTTTTTGTAATTACCATACATATTTACCAAAATATTCACCCTTTACATATATTTACATCTCTTAAATCTAGGCACTGTGTCACATTTTCTGTTTGTTACATAAGTATTTGTTTCAATTATTTTTTTATTATATTTACCAATTTTTTTGTTATTTTGTACTTTGCAAATATATTTACATCTCTTAAATCTTGACAATGTTTCACCTTTTCTGTTTGCTACATAAGTATTTGTTTTGAATTATTTTTACCATTTTTGTTATTTTGAATTTTATTTTAACAATACTCTTGGAATGGTATTTATGTACTTTACTTTAATATCATATTAAGTTTCAATTATTGCATTCTTAATTTTCAAATGTTGTTACAGTTACTAAATTTTTTTTTTTTTTTTTTTTTTTTTTTTTTTTTTTTTTTTTTTAAACATTTCTCTTTTTCTTTTTATAATTTATTTCTCTTTTCAAATGTCATATATATTTAGTTAACCCTCTTACGTTCCAATACATTTCTCTGCAAGTCGTCTTTAACTATCCAGCATTTACTTAACATCACATTGCTATTTACCCTCCTGGATCAAATTGTATGTGGCTAAACATTACTCGTAGCCGTAACCTAACCTTCAAATTTTTGTTCATGAATAACCTCTTGTATTCATATGACATTTCATTCCCTGATAACTTTTGAAAACAATCTACAGTTTCTTGAACAATACATCTTTTAACAACTTTCATTTTTAATTCATCTGCTATCTTTTTAACTTGAGAATACTCTGACAAATCTGTACTAAACTGTACTGGACTGGAGTTTTCATTTTGAACATCTTGGTACAATTTATTTCTTTGCATTTTTGACTCATTCTGTATTTCTGATATTTCACCATTGAAATTAACTTGCGCCTGATTTACATCTACATTACTAACCTCTTTTATCTCTCTTATCTCACTTGGAATACTACTCATTTGACTTCCTAACTCTGCGCCTTCTACATTAACCTCACTTTCTTTGTTATCTCTTTCCCTGCTCATGTCTAGCATTTTCTTTGAAATTTCTCCTATCTCACTTGCTATTACTTCCTTTTCATCACTCATTTTTGGCATACTACTATCTAGCTTAATAACTTTCTTTTCAGTTTCTTCCCTGCTTTGATCTACTTTTTGCTCTAATACATCATTACTCCTACCAATACTTTCTCTCCATTCCCTATGATCTTTTCGTATAGCTTCTATCAATTCCCTATGATCCTTATTCATTTTCTCATGAATCTCTTTTATCATATCCATAATCATTCTAGTATCAGAATTAATATTTCCTGCTATTCTATTCTTACTTTCTGCACTAACATTTCCTCCCTCCAATATTACATTGTTTGAGCTTTTTTTTGTAACCTGTATTGAATTACAGCTAACTGTTACACTATCCCCATCCATCATTGTTTCTTCTGTATTACTAGCAGCCATTGTTTTTTTTTTGTTTTCTAAAAAAAAATTACGATACCTTTGTGATGCTGTATGTTGCTGTTACTTTGATGTCCAGCGTTCTGCCCCATTCTCCTAGATTTGATGTCGCTTCTGCGTTGTGTTATGATGAATCTACGTCGTCTCGATGTTTTTATAGTTGAATTCCTTGTTGCATCGTAATCTCGGAATTACGATCGAAGTCTGTCGTCCCTGTTGTTTCTGGAATCTGCGTCTTGTAGATCATTTCACCGCTGCATTCGCCCCTTTGTTCCTCTCAATTCTTCTTGGTTAATTCTGATCCTTTCCTGGTTACTCGAGTTCCTTTCCTGGTCGCTTTGCCCCACGTTATGGGTGCCAATTTGTAAGATAACAAATTGTATATATGTTTTAAAGCACCACGTTGTGGAGCCAATATGATGCGGTATTAATGTTGTGTGACTACATGTGTGTTGCCATCTTGTGTGACGTCACTCCTTGTTGGTCTGGTCCGTTTAACTCCATCTGGTGTAGCAATTTGTATCAGTTTTAAATGTCCACCGGCTAGCTATTATCTGATCTAGGTAGGCATGTTTTTCTTACAGGTTGTGAAGCGGAAAAGGAATCTTTTATCCAAAAACTACTAGTGAAGAATTGTGTTTTATAATGTTTTATTTTCTAACACGTGCACTAACACTTTCACAGATTTATCTAGATAATCGCCATACTGAAACTGTTTATAATAACTTTTTATCACTTTTAATTCACGTACTTCAACTTTGTATATTTAACTTTAGAATATTTTATAAGATTTCTCGTACTTCTGTTGCGTGTAACTTATGACGAAAATGAAGGACTGATTGGCGACATCTTGTTGAACTGCGGAATCGACGTGGAGTGTACGGAGAATTTTGTATAACTGCGGGGACGATGTATAATGTTTTGAGAATCTTGCCGAACTGGGGGACCCGCTACCTCAACCTGGCTTATTTATAGGCTTACCTCAAGATACACCTAAAGATTATAAATGAACTGCTATTGGCTAATAAAACGCGCCAACATTAGCGTCTATTTTACTATCCAATGAAAACCACTAATACATATTACTTTTAGGGAAAATTCTAGAAGCTTTTACCGAAAAGGCGCGAAACATTACGTAACTTCCTGGTTCCCGGTAACGATAAACAACTCATCCCCTCGCTGCATTATTGCGTTATTGTTGACAGTTTCAGTAAAGCAATATATTATTATTTACCAATAATAATTACAATTAATAAACCTCTGAAATCAATGTTACATAAAAATACATATTCATATTATTATCATTAATTACATCTGAGTAATTTGTGATACAAATTACCGTCTCACTATTTTAATATCCAATGAAAACCACGAATACATATTGCTTTAGGGAGAAAATATTCCAGAAGTTTCTACCGAAAACGCGCCAACATTACGTAACTTCCTTGTTTCCAATAATGATAAACAGCTCACCCCCCTCGCTGCATTATTGCGCTATTATTGACAGTTTCAGTAAGGCCCTATAAACTTATTTCCCAATAATAATTACAATTAATAAACATCTGAAATCAATGTCACATAAAAATGCATATTCATATTACAATCATTATTTACATTTAAGTAATTGCATCATATGCCCCACTAGAAACATAATTATAAATATTTACAACTTGTTTGGAAATTTTATAATTGGGTTTTTAGTCTCCTAAATCTTGGAACACACGCTATCACTTTCACTTAACACTTCACACGTATTTAACACACGACATGTTTTTTTTGTTGTTTTTTTTTTATCTCGCCACTACTTACTGGCTCTGGTTTAATTTGTTTAGACTTTAATCTGGCATTACAATTTTTTTTTTATAGCAAATACTGTACCCTGAATTATTTAATGACTGTTTCAAAATTGCTTACTTTCTTAAGTTGTTAACAAAAATTTGTGCATTTAAGAATTTTGTAATTATTACACATATTTACCAAAATATTCAACCTTTACATAAATATATTTATATCTCTTAAATCTAGACAATGTTTCATCTTTTCTGTTTGCTACATAAGTATTTGTTTTTTTTTTTGTTTTTTTTTTACCCATTTTTGTTATTTTGTACTTTATTTTAACAATAACCTTGGAATTATATTTATGTACTTTTAATTTAATATCATATTAAGTTTCAATCTTTGCATTCTTAATTTTCAAATGTTGTTACAGTTACTAAAAATTAAATTTTTTTTTCTTTTTTTTTTTTTTTAAACATTTCTCTTCTTTTTTTTTTTTTTTAATTTATTTCTCTTTTCAAATGACATATATAAATAGTTAACCCTCTTACGTTCCAATACATTGCTCTGCATTTCGTCTTTAACTATCCAGCATTTACTTTACATCTCATTGCTATTTACCCTCCTGGATCAAATTGTGTGTGGCTAAACATTTCTCGTAGCCGTATCCTAACCTTCAAATTTTTGTCAATGGATAACCTCTTGTATTCATATGACATTTCGTCCCCTGATAACATTTGAAAACAATCTACAGTTTCTTGAACAACACATCTTTTAACAACTTTCATTTTCAATTCTTCTGCTATCTTTTTAATCTGAGAGTACTCTAACAAATCTGTCATAAATTGTACTGGATTGGAGTTTTCATTCTGAACAGCTTGGTACTTATTAACTTCAGAAGTTAGCTTTTGATTCAAATCTATAGACAAAACTTTAACTTCATCAGACAATTTATTTCTCGTGTTTCTGACTCCTTCTGAATTTCAGATATTTCCCCTCTGAAATTAACTTGCACCTGTATTAAATCTGCATTTGTAGCCTCCATCATCTCTTTTAACTCACTTGAAATGCTACTCATTCGGCTACCTAACTCTGTACATTTTACATCAACATGTTCAAACTTAGTATTAACCTCACTTTTTTGGTTTGATATTTCCCTGCTCATTTCTGACATTTTCTTTGAAACCTCGCCTATCTCATTTGCTATCATTTCCTGATTTTCATTTCTCATTCTCATCATACTACTATCTAGCTCCATGAATTTCTATTCAATTTCTTCCCTGTTTTGTTCTAAGCTTTTACCAATATCTTCCCTCAATTCCCTATTATTCTTTTCCATATTCTGAGTTAGTTTTTCTAATTTCTCACTATTCTGAGTTAGTTTTTGTTTCTAATTTCTCATTATTCTTTTGCATATCTTCCCTCATATTTCTCAGCATTTCAATCATCATACTAGCATCAAAATTAACATTTCCTGCTATTCTATTCTCACTTTCTGCACTAACATTTTCATCCTCAAATCCTAAAAAGTTTGGGCTATTTTCTGTAACCTGTATTGAATTACAGCTAACTGTTACATTATCTCCCTCCATAATTATTTCTTCTGTATTATTAGTAGCCATTGTTTTCTTTATCCTACCACTCCTAAGGTACATTTAAGTTTATTTTACCCTTTTTTTTTTTTTTTTTAAATTAACATAACATTTTTCTAACCTTTCTGATGCTATCTGCTGATGTTGCTTTGATGTCCAGCTTTCTGCCCCGTTCTCCTAGGTTTGTATGTCGCTTCTGTGTTGTATTATGATGAATCTACGTTGTCTCGATGTTTTTGTGTCCACTTATCCGCGTCGTTTGTCGCTCCTCTAGTTGTTTCTTGAATCTGCGTCTTGTAGATCATTTCACTGCTGCATTCGCCCCTTCCTGGTCATCTCACTTCTTCCTGGTTAATTCTGCCCCTTCCTGGTCATCGTGTTCCTTTCCTGGTTATCGTGCCCCACGTTCTGGGTGCCAATTTGTAATAGTATTGCTTACAAATGTTTGTTTACATCAGTGTTGAAGCCATCTTGTGACGTCATTCTTTGTTAGGTTCGTAGCTCCATCTTGTGTTAGCAATTTGCATCAGTGTTAGCTTTTTGTTTGATTTCATTTCAAATATCCTCCGGCTAGCTATTATCTTATCTTGGGTCGAACATGTGTCTCTATACAGGTTGTGAAGCGGAAAGGAATCTTTATCCAAAAATTACACTGATGAAGAAATTTGTTTTATAATTTTTATTGTCGAACACGTTCACTATCACTTTTACATATTGATCTGGATACTCGCCAAACTGAAACTGTTATAATACTTCTTACTGATCACTTTTAATTCACGTACTTCAACTTTGTGTATAATTAACTTTATAATACTTTAGATTTTCGTAACTTGTGAATCTATAGCCGACGTATCTCATACAAATATTTTGACGAACTTAAGACAACGTGTATTGCACAAAGAATTTTGATGAACTGCCTGAATACGACGTGTAATGTATGAATGCTTTCGGCGAACTGAAGGACTGACTGACGACGTGTAATGTGCTAGGAATTTTGATGAACTGCTTGAATACGTCGTGTAATGTATGAATGCTTTCGGCGAACTGAAGGACTGACGGACGTTACCTCTAACCTAGCGTATTTATACGCCTGCATCAAGATACGCCTAAAGATTATAAATGAATTACTATTGGCTAATAAAACGCGCCAACATTAGCGTCTATTTTAATATCCAATGAAAACCACGAATACATATTGCTTTAGGGAGAAAATATTCCAGAAGTTTCTACCGAAAACGCGCCAACATTACGTAACTTCCTTGTTTCCAATAATGATAAACAGCTCACCCCCCTCGCTGCATTATTGCACTATTATTGACAGTTTCAGTAAGGCCCTATAAACTTATTTCCCAATAATAATTACAATTAATAAACATCTGAAATCAATGTCACATAAAAATGCATATTCATATTACAATCATTATTTACATTTAAGTAATTTGTGATACAAATTACTGCATCATCGTTTGTTGGATGTATTTCTGTCTTTCAAACTTTTTTATCTTCTTATCTATTGTTTTTTTCTGGTATTCATTCATTGTGGCTATGTGGATAATGGTTGGTATTCTTTCTGGTATTCCTCTTTCTCCAATGGTATATGTACTAACCTAGTATGTATATATATAGTTTGTAATGACTGTAACCTGGTATACATAGGAAGAACCAAAAGAAATGTGGAAATAAGACTTAAAGAGCATATGAGATGCATTTACCAAAAACAGACAGATAAATCAGCAGTAGCACATCATTTCTGGTTTTCAAACCATGAAATCACTCCAAACATAAAACTCTTAAAACCGATCAACAGCAGCAATGAATTGGACATCTGGGAAAAAATACATATCATCAAACACAGGAAACACCTAATGAATTTCGAACTGCCACCGCCCAGCAGCCTTTGGAGGTTCATCAGCCCAGCACCAGAGAACACCACTAGCCACACACATTCCCCAGACAATAACCGGCAAAATCAGTTGAAAACATGCTGACAATGGGAGCAAGCCGTCTCCCGAAACATGTTCAAGTACGAACATTTTAGTGATGTAGTGTAACAACCTTCAACTCTCTCTATTTTGTATCAATTTTTCCTTTCTCTACTATTAATGTTAGATTTCAGTTGTTGTCATAAAGTTGTGAAAATTCAAAATTCCACGGTTTTCTTCTGAATGCTTTGACTTTTTACTTTCTCTACCACATATGTAGTAGGTAGAGAAGGTGTTGCAGTCCACCCAAAAATTCCATAGAAAATTTCACCAGAAATACATGTTTTGAGGACCCATGAGTAAAAAAATAGGCACTCTTAAAAAAGGTCTGTGAACAGCATAACTCAAAAATGAAAAGTCGGATAAATACCAAACTTGGTGTTTAGGTTTAGTACCTTTTAAAGATGTGACATGGAGGTTTTTAAGAAAATGTCCCTATTCCAAACTATTCTCTACATGGAACATTTTTTGAAATTTTTTACTTTCTCAAAAATGACATGAACACTGTTGATTAAAATACGATATATTAAAGAGCTTTACATAAGCAATAAAATGTGTATGTTGTATAATTGGTAAATGTTAAGCGATAGACGAAAACGTACTATGCAAGAAATGTAGATCTCTTTAAAACAACAATTTATTTCAAAGAAGCTATCTGTGTGTCTATCCTCCATCATGATCATGGTTCTCGTCACTGGGCTGCACATAGCATGCTTCACTAGTGACCCAGTCGTGGATACCATGAACTCTAAAGTCAATTCCCATTTATTTTACTTGTAATTTTTATACATTTATTGTACTAAACATTTTACATAATCTAAATTTCACCTCGTTGCAAAATTTTTATGATTTTCTGGACAAGGGAAAGTTTTATGGGTTTCACTTTCAAGAAGTTGGCAAGCTTTGTCCTTGAGGATGAGAGAAGAGTTTAGACAACATTAAGTTTAAGGACTGTTGTTGATGTCTCTTTAAGGAATGTTCAGACCAGGAAAGCAGCACTCGTAACCTGGACATCGCATCACGTGAGGTCACATCCGTGAAACATTTTGTGTGCCTGTTGACGGAAAGCAGTTGGAGTGTTTGTAAGAAGAGACAGAAGGAAGGCGTTCCAGCGCTTGCTGTTCATTGGTCCAACAGTGACACAGAGGACTTCAGGTTGCTGACTTCCCTTTCTGCGCTGGACCAGCTGCTAACAGGAGATGAGCAAGATGCTGTGGTAATTGTTAAACAGCAGTTACAAGTGAAGCAAACAAAAGGTACTACTTCTCTATAGCAGGTACAGGATGTGTCATACTACACCCAAAATTATTCATGTCTCTGAGAGAAAAAAGCA
Organism: Deroplatys truncata; assembly: GCA_030765065.1. NCBI lineage: Eukaryota > Metazoa > Arthropoda > Insecta > Mantodea > Mantidae > Deroplatys > Deroplatys truncata. The sequence goes on from CM060987.1 coordinate 208,858,745, forward strand.
TAAATATGAGACGTGTATTTACACTTTATGTTGAAGATTGTATTTACATACTATGATAGACAAACAGTTTAGAACTCAGTAATGTATAAATAATTTATGGGAAATAACTTTTCCTAAATATTGTTTTGTGACATATTTAAGTTTTGCCAGGTTAAACTGTCATGTGATTTCTATTTTTTCCCACAAGGGTTCGTTAGTAACAAACGATATATCTACAATAGTGTTTTGTTTTCCCTATTGTGCATGTAACCAAGTATAGCATACACGGAGTGGAAGGTGATTCTTTATAATGAATACAATAAAAAATGTTAGTGCACTTTTACTCTTTTTAAAGTAGTTTGTTAGAAAAAAGTGAAACATACTTAATATTAACTCTATTTTAAATGAAGATTTTATGAAACTTAAATACTTTTTCAAGCATTTCTTACAGATTGAAAGATGAATATTTTCTACATGTTTAAATACATTTTGAATTAAAACAATTCACACTGTTACTATGATCTATCAGTTGTCATTAGCCATGAGAGTACACAACACTGTAAGTCCAAAAGAAACACTCTTCAGCTTGTTTTCAAAATCAGTTACAAAGTGGCTCACTTTACTAATGTCCAGTATCTTGAAATGCTACTCATCATAATGCAGAAGCTGCGGCAAGGATTTATTGAGAAAGATTTCCAAATAGATGACCACCACATCATAAGACATTTGTTTTCATCTGTTAAAGAGCTGTAGATACAGGAAGTGTATCTCCTCATGTTGGAAGGAGTTGGTCAAAGAAACGTTGCACCTGGTGGAAGAAGATCCTGAAAGCAGCAGCCGTGATATAGCTCGCACTATCAGCATATCCCATTGGACTGTTTTGAGAATATTAAAAAAAGGAATTGCTATGCCCTTATCATACTCAGTGCGTCCAGTATCTCTCTGAAGCAGATTTGTGCCAAGGGTAGTATTTTCTGAATGGTTTCTTCAACAAGGAGGGGACTTTCTCCTTAAAATTCTTGCAAAGGATGAAGTAACTAATTACAAGGCTTATGACAATCCACACACAGTAACACAAGACAGCCTTCAGTAAAGGTTTGGGCAGGAAACACATTAATTGGTCCATGGATTCTTCCTCGGGTTTTGACAGGAGCCATCTATCTCCAGTTTCTTCAATAAACATTACCAGTTCTGTTTGAGGATGTTTCCCAGGCAGTAAAAAATGATATGTGGATATTACATGACAGTGACTTCCGCACATAAGTAGAGCCGTGTGTGGCTACCTACATTAGTAGAACGTTCGATTGCTTGGAATAGACTAATAAGATGGCCACCAAGCTCACCAGATCTAAATCCAATCAATGTTTTTGTTTGTGGTGATATGAAAACTTGTGTATACATTACATAAGTAGCTGATGTGGAAATGTTGCAAGAAAGAACAGCAGAATAACCCAGATGTGCAGCAGGATTGGAGAAAATGTTTTAAAGTATGTGTGCTGGCATTTTGAACAGTTTCTGTAAACATTAAAAAGAAGTTCTCATTGATTTCTGTTCTAATCTTGCTTTAATTATTCACAGAGTTAAATAATTCACAAAGAAAGGAAGCATAATCCTGTAACTTGGGTTTTTAAAGCTTTTATTTACCTTTATAAATAAGTTTTCCTATTAATAATTTGCATAATATTGCAAAATGCTTCCTCAGTTCCATATTCCCTATGATATTCAGGTTATGTTATAATCATGTGTAGTTTTCTGTTTATCTTGCCATAGCAGCAGAAGTTGAAGAATTATACATTTAAATACAATATCTTCCAAGGATGTGACACAAAGGTTTTCAACAAAATCCCCCCACCCCAAACTACAATTTTTTTCAAAATTTGTATTTTCTCAAAAGTGGCTGTAATGATTTTGATTAAAATACCATATATTAAAGATATTTATTCACATGAAAATAAAATGTATATCTTGTACTTTCTGGGAATAGCTTTGAAGTCCTCTTCACTCGGAAAGAATTTTGTATAATATTGTTAAACTGTAGACAAAAATGTACTACACAAAAAATATAGATCTCTTTAAAACACACAATTTATTTCAAATAACTTTTTTGTGACATAAGCCATTTCTGAGATATGTGTTATCAGTGGTTCATATTGTTTAATACTTTGTCATTCTTTTAAAGTCTTGTCGATTCTCAATTGTTTCTCGCAATGTCATTTTAAGGTCAGCATATAGCGTCCAGTTGTTAAACATTTGACTATTACTGTTCCCTTTGTATCTATAATGAAACGTGTAATGCAGCAATTGCCAGAAAGGCTTATTTTAGTTAAACTGAAGTAGATAGGAAAATAAACTTTCATAAGAGTAATTTGTATATCCACTAATAAATTATAGAGAATAGAGCAAGCACCAGATTTCACGAGAACATGCTTCACAATTGTTTGATCACATTATCAGCTTCCTTTTCCTTGTTTACTCATTTATTTGCATCATAAAGATTACTGGTAATATTAGATATTAAGAAAACTTACAATGGATAGAATAATGCATCGCATGTACAGTAACAGCCTATTAAATGAAAACCAATATGGATTCACTCCACAAAAATCAACTGTCTTGAAAGTTGTTGCATGGTCAGAAGGAGTTGGTACAAGCTTGCACTGGGTAATTCAGTCATTGAAAAGGACCTGATGAAAGGCTGCCCCCAAAGGTCAGCATGTAGTCCAGGATTATTTTATATGACAAGCCTGTCATTACTCACAAACTGTAGTATATGTAGATGTTGATCAAGACTGATACGGTCAGTGTGTTGGAGAAAGCTGCTATCACTGCACTTGATACCATATACAACTCGGGCTGTAACAATAAACTCCAATTGAATGCAAGTAAAACAGTGGGAATGACGGTAGACAAGAGGAAAAAAAGAGTCACATGAAATTAAACTGGCTCATCTTTATTATTGATCAAAAATTGACTTTCAGACTACATTTAGAAAACTTGGTCAATTTCAAACAGCTTTGGCGCGAGCAACTAATTCCACATGGGGTGTCAACTCAGGAGCCTTGTGCACCATTTATATCATGGAGCAGTGGCACTGTACTGCACTTCTGCCTACCAACATGCACTACAGATCACAAAAGCATACAGAACAATTTCTACAGATGCACCCTTAGTTATAGCAGGCATCCCATCATTGTATATAACGGCCATTACACAACCTAAAATGACACATTTAAAAAATAACGTAGGATTTAGTTCTTAAATACTTCAAGATTAAGAGGAAAATGTACTTCTTATCAGCAGGACACCCGCGCGACTACAGATATTTTGTTGATTAAGAAAAGTGCAATTTTAATATGAAGTTCTCGTACACAGACAGCAAACGGACATGACATTGTTGGATGTGCTTTTGTTGTCTATTCAGAAGATAAAGACGTTTTCACAATAGCGTACAAACTGGCTCCTATATGCACTGTCTTCCAAACAGAATTCTTGCCATTCAACACGCAGTCAGTTTGTGCATACATCGAAAGAAAATATTCAGATTCTCATCCAATGGCCACAGGAATTAGGTAAACATATCTGCGTTGCATGGATAAGAGGACATGAAAGAGCGAATGTTCTAGCAAAAGAAGCAGCCTCCAGTAATGTTCAATATCAAGACTAAAGTCAGACGATAAATAGCAACAGTGACTCAATAACAAGAAATAAGTCACCTAAAACGTAAAGTATTCTCCCCTCAGTTTACACTAACACATTTGTTCCTGGTCATGGCAAATTTGGTGCATACTATCATAGAAGAGGATCTCGATTGCCTTTATGGAAATGAAGAACCAATGGCACATTTACTCTTTAATTGCTCTTGGTTTACATCCATCAAACATTGCAATTGTCTATTTGTTGACACAATCAATTGGTTGTATTTCACAATTCATTATGCAATCTCCATTCTTTAAAATAAATATTTTATCCCAAATCATTAAATATATAAGCCCATTTAAATCTTGAATAATTTAACTTCCAGGTTTATTTCATTATTAAATGACCAGAAATGATCTGCCACAGCTGATTTATCAATTTGTTTGTACTTAATATTCCTAAAATGCTCCTTTACTTTGGTTTCCAAATTACACTTATACATTCTAATGTAAACTTGGTCAAAATCAAAACAGCTTGATTGATAAATCCCAGATTTTTTATATTTTTTGAAACTTTATCTTTTTAGAAAATCCTAACAACTCTTTTCAGAAAGTGTTAACAAACATTTTATTCTGTATTTATTTTGAGCAACTAATATTATGTATGCCTAGTGCTTTAAAAATGTTTGTAAATTATTTGTTTTCCCAAGGTTGATGAGTAGATTTGTTTTTAAAATGTATAATCATCTTTTAGTTTTTTAAGCATGAAATATCTTTTCTTGATATTTAAATTTCTCAATCCTTTTATGCACAAAATGAATACTGAAACCATTAATTAAAGCAGTTTTGATAACATGTTTATATTCTATATCTTTATTAAGCGGCATATTTACCAATCTATAAATTAAACTGTTAAAAACAGAAAATTCATGTGAAAAAGTGTTAAAACTGTTATTTTTTATGTAATTATCAGTAAGAATTGATATAATGCCGAAATTAAATTTATTGTCATTGCTTATTATCTTTAAATCTAGGAAAATGAGGTAACCAAATACAGAGTGGTAGTTTTATGCAGTGACCCAGATCACATGTGTCTACTACTTTGGGGGGTTCCCATTCTAAAACTCCCACATTACTTACTCGCGACAAGTAACACACTAACCTTGTCGTCAAGAGGTTGTAATTGATGAACAATTTTAAAAGTATAGTAGCTGTATGAATAGAACTTTTTGAAACACCCACTTGCTGTGGTACATGTCTTTGGAGAGAGTTCGAAAGATGCACCAATTGTTTCCTATGTTAGAAGATGTCTTTTTCACTTCTTAGGTTAAGCGATTCCGTTGTCCTAAACTTATTAACCAGACATCTATTTGGGACTGGAATACCAAGAAACTGTCTACATGATTTGGTTTTTACATACGTATCGTACATAAAAATTCTTTGTTCAAGCGTAAATTTTTCTGTAGGCATTTCAGTGGACTAATAACAAGACAAGGACAGCAACAATAATAATTCACAGATGTTTGAATAATCTTTCGCTTTTGAGATGCACAATGAACAGACTCTAGTCTTTACAGCAGCAACTGACAGTTGACATAAAGTATAGCCTTAAGTGGGTCACTAGTGGAACATATATCGAGGTCACTGCACTGCAAGTGAAGTATGCATACATGCGATCATGGGTGGACAGCAAAACAATCGCTTGGTATATTCTCATCCTATAATGTTTTTATGTCTTCCCAAATGTAGGAGTGTTTATAATTTTGTTATTTACTTTCTTATTATTATGCAAACTGTGGCTTTACATCATCAGTTGTTAAATGGTCCAGAATTGATATGAGCATTACATTTCAAAACTGAGTTGTGGCTGTATTGATTGACAGAGATGCTGACGTCCATGGTGACGGACTTGTTGCCGTCCTCATTAGAACAAGTTGCGGACTTTGGAGAACAGTTAGTAACCGTTGAGAGCAAGTCGTGGCTGGTGGAGCTTCCTTCCAGATGTCGAGGACTAAAACATACCGCTAACCTCCCTGTCGTCATAATGGTTCCTGGTACTCAGAGTTCTCCACAGCATTTCCTGAAACCCCTAGCAAGGAAACTCATAAACCCAACTGTTTGTGTGAAACTGCCAAGGAGCAACATCGACATAGAAGAAGCTGCGGCCAGCATAGCACAGGTAGACATTCACTGATACACTATGTGATCAAAAGTATCTGGACACACCCCACAAACATACGTGTTTCATCTTAGGTGCCTTGTGCTGCCACCTACTGCCTGGTACTCATTATCTGCAACCTCAGTAGTCATTAGACATCATGAAACAGCAGAATGGGACGCTCCGTGGAACTCACAGACTTCGAACTTGGTCAGGTGATTGGCTGTCACTTGTGTCAGTCTGTCCACACTCCTAAACATCCCTAGGTCCACTGTTTCTAATGTGATAGTGAAGTGGAAACGTGAAGGGACATGTACAGCACAAAAGCGTACAGGCCGACCTCGTCTGTTGACTGACAGAGACCGCCGACATTTGAAGAGGGTCGTAAAGAGTAATAGGCAGACATCTATCCAGATCATCACACAGGAATTCAAAACTGCATCAGGATCCACTCCAAGTACTATGACAGTTAGGTGTGAGGTGAGAAACCTTGGATTCCATGGTCAAGCGGCTGCTCATAAGCCACACATCACGCAGGAAAATGCCAAAGGATGCCTCGCTTGGTGTAAGGAGCATCAACATTATACGATTGAACAGTGGCAAAACGTTGTATGGAGTGACGAATCATGGTACACAATGTGGTGATCCAATGGCAGGGTGTGGGTATGGCGAATGCCCGGTGAACGTCATCTGCCAGCATGTGTAGTGCCAACAGTGAAATTTGGAGGTGGTGGTGTTATGGTGTGGTCGTGTTTTTCCTGGAGGGGGCTTGCACCCCTTGTTGTTTTGCATGGCACGATCACAGCGTAAACCTACATTCATATTTTAAGGACCTTCTTGCTTCCCACTGTTGAAGAGCAATTCGGGGATGGCGATTGCATCTTTTAACACGATCGAGCACCTGTTCATAATGCACGGGCTGTGGCGGAGTGGTTACACGACAATAACATCGCTGTAATGGACTGGCCTGCACAGAGTCCTGACTTGAATCCTATAGAACACTTTTGTGATGTTTTGGAACACCAATTTCGTGCCACCAACCTACATCGATACCTCTCCTCAGTTCCGCACTCCGTGAAGAATGGGCTGCCATTCCCCAAGAAACCTTCCAGCACCTGATTGAAAGTATGCCTGCGAGAGTGAATGCTGTCATCAAGGCTAAGGGTGGGCCAATCCCATATTGACTTCCAGCATTACCGGTGGAGGGCGCCACGAACTTGTACGTCATTTTCAGCCAGGTGTCCGGATACTTATGATCACGTAGTGTATGTCCTTCTCAGAAAGTAAAGAGGGAAAACATTTAGCCCATAAGCTAGTTTCTTGTGTTATTGCATTGCAGAGATAAACAGGCAATGTGATCATTTTGATTTATGTCAAACTCTAGCATTTCACAAGGTCAATTGCAGTGAAGCAGCGAAATAAATCCATGAGATTTCATATAAACTTCCAGTGAATCTTCCTTCTAAATTTCAATCACCAGACGTTAGAGCAAACAAAGTAAAACTTTGGAAAGTTAACAAATCCGATGTGATACATTCTCAACCCACTATCTTTTATTTTTATTTAACACATAATCAACTAGAGCTGAAATAGAAATAAACGAACCCTGATGATTCATGATCCAATTAATAAAAGTAGATGTCCATCATGCTGGACTGTCATACTTGCTCATTAATACTCTCCACAAAAGTAGTATATTCCTGCAGTAACTTTATGAGGACGGTTTCATAGGAAAAATCAACTCATTAATCAAGTTTTTAATTTATGGCTTTTCTCTAAGTTATTTATTCAATAACAGACTGGTGCACCATTAATTATCATATGCAATATTAATGTAATGAATGTTGTGATGGAATTGTTGCCGGCCTTAGAACGAGAGAGGGGGAGGTACAATCAGTTAATGGAACTCATATCTTGAAGTTTCTAGACCTCTGCTTCCCCTGGCCTGTAGTGAGGCTTGTGTCATCCTCTGTGGTGTAGACGTACCATGTTAGCGTCTAGTTCCCAAAGTCACAGTTTCATATCCAGCAGAAGGCAATAGATTTTTTCAGGCGTAAGCTTTCTTGGTAAGGGAAGTAAAACTAGTGGTCCCATGTCATAGATTTATGGCACGTAAAAGAACCTCAAACCTGATAAAGAGGCTTCTGAGTAAAATTTCCAGTCTTTCATGCCCAATATAGAATGGGACGCCAAGAACTATACTAATTAAAGAATGTTCATAAATAAAACTCAATTGAATTGAAGGTTTGACGAGTGTAAAAGGAAGCGTGGTTGCCGTAAAAGTAGTCTGTTGTGAATTTCAGTGCCGTACACTGTGACAAGTGCTGTGTTTGATGCTTTGAGGAGGTTGAATTGTATTGAAATGCTACATGTAAGAAAAAGCAGACAAGTTATCACAACATTCAACATCTGCAGCTAAAAGAATTTGACATAGAACTAATAACTCCATACTCGCTGATAATACCTAAGGTTAGAAATAATACACTTTGTCAGAACCTTGACAAGTTTATAGATAATATTAACATGTTATGATTAGGGCTGGAGGCAAAAATTAATATTTAAATAATGACATTAGACATGAGTCATTATTAAAAGGAAATGTGTTTTGTTTATGAACTTTTGATATACAAACATATTGATTCACTACATTTATCACATGACACCCAAATGTTATTCTTTGAAACAGAGTTAAACATTTTTGCATTGCTTGTTTAAATTGAAAAAGTAAAGGTGTAGTCAAAAGAAGGTGAAGTTTCAAAAGAAAACAGCTGTAAGACCTTAAAAAAGGCTAAAAGAGAACAAATAAAACCCACCGTTTTATAGAACTAGAGTTTCAGGCATCTGCTGTTCAAGTAAAATAGATGTGAATGTTTTGACAGGAAATCGAGAAACTGCAGACAGACTTCACATATCATCTAGTTGGTGTTTCAACTGGTGGACTACTCACTCTGCACATAGCCCAGTGTTTGGAAAGGAATGGGGCAGACGTTAGTGTGATCCTCTTGGACGGAGCTCCAGAAACAATGCAACTGAAAGCCAAGCAGCTGGGAGAAGGCAGCGTGGCCCACAACAAACTCATCTCTATCCTGTTGAACATCAATGATGACAAGGTTAACTCTCTTACTGCAAGTATTGTTTTCCATCCAAAAATTGAACAAGGCTCCACTACCAAAAAAAGGGCATTTTTTAGAAGAAAGGCCTATGAGCATAACCAAACTACCTTTTACATCAAACATTTTTTATTATTTTTTATTTTCTCAAGAAAAGCTCAACAGTTTTTATTAAAATACCACATGTTTAAGATAGGCGGTGCCGTGGCTGAGTGGTTAGACCAAGGCAGCCCAGGTTCAATCCCAGGGACCTGCATGTGGGATTTGTGGTGGACGAAGCGGCGTCTGGGCGGGTTTTCTCCGGTTTCCCCCGCCATTCATTCCACCCACTGCTCCATCACCTTTCCTTTCATCCATTTCACCACCATTTCGTTTCATCTACTTCCTTCATCCCATACCAGGCATCGGGCTGATCACCCATCCTGGATGCTCTGTCTGATCCATGAGTGTCTGCTCCTCGACGGCCCTCTGACCCCAGGCACCTGCTTGTAAGTCCTGGGGGGTGTAAGTCCTACATAAGAGGAGGGTAAACAGATAATGAATGAATGTTTTAGATATTTGCATGACAAATGTTGAATTTTCTATGAATAATAAATCAATATGAATTCTAAACTTAAAGAAGATATTTAAACTATCAATTAACTGAAGCTATAAATAGACAGACACATGCTTATCAATAAACCTTGTTTTCTCGTAAGCTTTTCTAAAGCATCTTTTTATACTCAGAATCTCCATATGATACAAATTTTTAATAATTTGTTTCAACATTTTTGCACTACCTCAAGAGTACATTAAAGAAAATGACCTATATGTTTTTAAAATAATGCTCTAATTTTGAATGAAATTTTCTACTGTTCTTTATCTCTGACCTTTGCCATGATTTGTTTTAGAAGGATGCTAATGACCTAGAAGTTGAGCACCCTCAAACCAAATGTAATCTAATTTTGAGAAATAAATTATTAATCTCAATGAAGAATATTTGGAAGTACAAAAAGGAATAATTTTTGTATAATAATTAGAGGTTAATATAAGAAACGTGAGAGACTCATTTACTGTAAAACCTCACTTCTTTATGTGGATATGCATCACGTGGAGCACTTTTATTACAAACAATGGATTTATGACAACAAACTAATATCATTGAAACTGGCAAAAACATGGCTGTTATTGTGTGTAATACTGGCATAAATTTCAACAAGATACTGTTTGGAATTACAGAAGTGATATTCAATAAACCAGTTTGTCTCAACCTTAAAAGACAGTAAATGGGATATCTCTGTCTCTATCTAATGCATATATGTTGCCATTAGCTTCATCCTTTTCTACTATTGCACTATTGCCAAATTGCCAATGAGTAATAATATTGTAGCGTCCCCTGGTGAGGGGGGGTTAACCCCAGGGGGGGCAGTTAACTCGGGTGGAAGGGTGAATCAGTATCAGAATAGGTAGGGCAGGTGATTCACAGGGGGTTGAATTAAAGCTAAGAGTTGTATTTGTGCTCAAGGTACATAGTTGCAGCTGGGCAAGAACTTAATGGTAAAGTATCTTACCTGGGTTACGGTTGTGTTGAAGTGTGCACATGGAAATGTTAACTTAATTACAGTGGGAGTGAGAGCTTGCAGCTTTGACGTCGAGTATTGCCTCTAGATGAGAGTGAAAGTAAAAGCGCACAGCATCCTAAATCCTTGGCTTTTAAATATTATTTTGACTGTGCAGTCTTGTGTTCTACATTGTCATATCATAAGGTTTCAACATTTTCTGATTATTGGTAATACTAACGCAATTCCTTGATACTTTGTTTCAACCTCACTGTCTTACCTCGTTACAATATGGTGTAATATTCACTTGTTGTAAATTTCAGAATTTGAACACATTATCCTATGCAGAATATTTTTCTCTATCAGAGTATATTATTTTTAGAGCCTTTATAGATTTCTGTGGGCACAAACTTCTAAAAAAAAGCTTTTTTAGTAAAAGTCTGATATTTGCTGTTCCTGTGCTTATCATGCAGTAACTAATAAACTAAAGAGTAGAATGCAACAATATGTTTTTCCTAGCTAGTGTAAACTAGTGTGCTGATACCTGCCAAGTTTGAATTCTCTATCTTTAATAAGATAAATGTAATAATTTTTTAAATGAAATATTTTCAAAAAATTCTGTCTAATGCAGTAGAAAACTCAACGAGCAAGAAACATTTTTGTTATTGGGTTTACAACAGGGACCAAGCAAGGTAAAATGTTGAGGAGGGTTGGAGACACTTTTTAAAAGAAGCTGGAACCCTCTAACTTTAGACATTCATTGTGTATGACAAACAAAAGTAATCCATATATTCAGCTAACAGGCCAGTCACAAAGTAGAAGGCAATATAGGCTAACATCAGCGTAAGGAAGTGTCTACGTTTATAGCGAGGGAACACTTTGAAGTGTTATGTAGGTTATTTATTTAACACTTTATGTAAACATTTATGGTTATGGAGGGAGAAGCTCGGAAGAGACAAAATGTTGATAAACTAAGAAGAAACACAAGATTATTTTTCAAGTAAAATGAGTGTTAATAAAGCAGTAAGAGAAAGAGCTAAGGCTACCTGGTGTCAAAAACAGTACTATATAGGATAAAAAAGGAACAAATGAATGGACTTCATCAAAAAGAATGCAAAAAGAATGGGGAAAACAAAAACATGCTAGGTTAACGCAGTATGATGGAATAGTCCAAACCAGAGTGTGGCACTCATTCATTATATGTTGTTTGAAAATATTTCACACACTTTGAAGGTAATTTTGTCAAGGGTAAACAGTGATGATACCCTACCAAATTATAGCTTTTATCACTTGATACCTCCATATTTCTTTGATAATATATATTTTTATGCCTTCAAAATTGTATTTTGAAGAGAAGAGATAATACAATACAAAGAGAAGGCATAAAGTTCAGGTGAAAATTAAATGTCATACACAATTGCCTTAAATAACAGTGCATATATCTCACTATTTCGTGATGTATCTCACAAGATAACATTAAGTTAGTAGACCGATCACAGTGGGCACCGAAGTTGCAAGCATATGTAGAGTACATGTGGCAACAGTGCACCCCATTTAACCTGTACTATCTTTTAAGCATGAATCATGATAAAGGGTCTTTCAACAAAAGTGTTCTATCTTTAACACGTTACAGTTGTTATTGACAAATAGCGATGGAACGTTACAGCATTCAGCAACGAGTAGAAATTGTGAAAATTTATTATCAAAATGGATCATCTGTTCGCCAAACCTTCCGTGCATTGCGTGAAGTTTACGGTGTGCATAATCGTCCCTGCAAGAGAACGATTCGGCGCTTGATCAATAAATTTGAAATAAAGTGGTTCTGTCAGCGATCAAGAACACCTGTACGTAATTGACGTGAGCGCTCCAACGAAAACATAGGCGCCGTTCGTGAGAGTGTACACGAGAACGGAAACAAATCAATTGCTCGTCGAGCGCAAGATGTGGGGCTTTTGCCGACCACAACTTGGCAAATTCTGCATCTGGACTTGAAGTTTCACGTTTACAAAATGGTGTTAACTCAAGAACTAAAGCTCAATGACCATAGGTTGCGCCGTGTATTCGCTGACTGGGCTATGGAACAATTGGAAGCTGACCCGGATTTTTGTCAAAAAATCATCTTCAGCGACGAAGCCCACTTTTGGATGGATGGTTGTGTTAACAAACAAAATTGCCGCTATTGGAGCAATCACAATCCAGTGCAGATTCAAGAACGACCACTTCATCCCCAAAAGGTTACTGTGTGGTGTGGATTTTGGTATGGTGGAATCATTGGTCCATATTTTTTCCAAGATGAAGATGGAGAAGCTGTAACTGTCAATGGAGAAAGGAGCTATTTTTGGCCTCAATTGGATGGTATGGAGCTCAGAAACATTTGGTTCCAGCAAGATGGTGCCACATGTCATACTGTTCTCGAAACAGTCGATCGATCTTTTGAAGGAGAAGTTCAGAGGTTTCATGATTTCCCGTGGTGGTGATGTTAACTGTCCCCGGAGGTCACGCGATTTAATGTCGTTGGATTACTTCTTGTGGGGTTATGTTAAATCTCGGGTTTATGTCAACAGGCCAGAAACAGTAAATGATCTTATGAATAACATCACGTGTGTTATTCGTGAAGTTGGGCCTAATTTACGTTCTTCTGTCATTGAAAATTGGGTCAACCGTATACGCGCAACCCAACGAAGTCGCGGTGTTCTCTTTCACACGTAATGACATTAATTATGTTCCAAAATAAAAAAAGAAATAAACCTCTATCATTTATAGAACGTGTTTTATTTAAGTTCAAAGATAGGACACTCTTGTTGAAAGACCGTTTATAAAACACACAATTTGTGTCGGACTTTTTTATGCAATTAAGCATTTCTGAGATATCGCTTGTTATTAATTTGAATGGAGAATTTAATGTGATGCCGGCATTTTGCCATGGTAGCTCAGTTGGTTAGAGCACTAGCACAGTGAACCAGAGATCCATGGTTCAGATGATTATGGCATTGAATTTTTACTTTCTCTACTACATATAGTAAGTAAGGGAAGTATTGTATTCCACCCAAAAATTTGATACCGAGATTTCACCGGAAATACATGTTTTGAGACCCCCTGAATCCAAAAAAAAACATGTCCGTGTGTGTGTGTCTGTGAACAGCATAACTCAGAAACGAACAGTCGGATAAACACCAAACTTGGTATTTAGGTTTACTATCTTCCAGAGATGCGACACAAAGGTTTTTAAGAAAATCCCCGCACCCGAGATTACCCTTTACATGGAACATTTTTCAAAAATTTTAATTTTTTCAAAAATGGCTAACGATTTTGATTAAAATATATGTTTAAGATATTTTCATGACAAATAAAATGTATATCTTGAATTTTCTGGGAATGTCTCCAAAAGTATTCTTCATTGTGTACGACTTTTGCATAACTGGTAAAACATAAGAGATAGACAAAATTTTGCTTGTTATTCCCTTAAATTTTTCAATACTTATTTTCTCAAATGGGAATTCCTTATTCATTTTTTGTCTTGTATATGCAAAGAGTATTAATCTGTGGCAAAGGGAATGGTGCTGCACCTAGCAACCAGCTATTAAGATATATGTATGTGCTTAAAGGCTACTGTATTTCTATTTTGCCCTTGTAAATACAAAACAAGGGGAACATAGTACGCCTTAAGCGATAGTCAAATATTTTTTTTTGTCCTGGACATACAAAGAGAATGGAATACTCCACATAGCAACCAGCTCTTAAAATATTTGACTATCGTTTAAAGTCTACCAATTCCCCTTGCATCTACAAGAAAATTAGCAATAAGATTAACATCTCGATTAACATAAACGATATGGAGAATAAGCGTTTGTAAAAATAGTTTGTAGAAGAGTAGAGAAAGTCATGTGAGTGTAACACATCAGATTTTTTAGTGTGATTCTACCTTGGCCTACACATGGCTTGTGTGTAGAACAATTTACACTGATTGACCAAATAGTGGTTAACTATAAAGCCTGGAACTTACGAGGTTGTAAGTCGTCATTGAGTTTGAGAATGCCGTGACCAGGAAGAATGTGAGTCAGTTGGGAATTTAATGTCATAGCAGCATGTTGCCTTGATAGCTCAGTTGCTTATAGTGGTTGAAATCCCAACCATGGCATTTAGTTTTTCAGTTAAGTACTAAGTTATCATTCATGTGTTTCTCATGATGTACAAAGAGTCGGAACCAAAGAAAAAGTCTGTCAGAAAGTGTGTGTATCTGTGAATAGCACATAAGTTAAAACCAAAAGTCGCTTAAATACAAAACTTGGTATTTAAGTTCAGGACCTTCCAAGGAAGTGACACAAGCATTTTCAAGAAAATTCCCCCACCACAAACTACCCTTTACATGGAAAATTTGTTGAACATTTTGATTTTCTCAAAAATGTCTCTTAATGATTTTGATTAAAATACCACATGTATAAGATACTTTCATGACAAATAAAATGTATACCTTGAATTTTCTGGGAACAGCTTGTGAAGTCCTCTTTTGTACAACTAGTAAACTGTAAGACATAGACAAAATCTTACTATGAGAGACCGGAAGTTTAGGCATTATAAATAGCTAAAATAGGCAATAAAAGGCAATTAGAAAACCCTATTTATTTAATAGATTACACTATTCAATAACTCAATCGTGATAATTTAAAGAAACTCAAAGTTTTAAACAAAAGTGTTGTAATTGACACAAAAATGAAATGTGTCATCATAACATTTGGTTAAGTAACATTTTCGCAAACTTGACTTGCTAGATACAGTTTCATTAGTATACTTCTCCAAAAGCTATGATAATGTAGAATTCTGTAATTTCCACAAAGGGATTCCGGCGCTGAGGAAAGCTTTATATAAGTGGAATGCAAACTGGGATTTTCGGCTCGATGTTACAATTACGTTGGAAGCAAAGAAATCATCTTCCCAGTAGCATTTTTGTGTTTGATTGTGCCAATATGCTGTGATATAAAATAATTCTTTTCGTAATTCACTGACTGCTCGCATATTTTGCATGTGAGTGAGTATTTTACCATCAGTATAAAATACGTCGGATCCAAAAGTATTAACGTAACTTTGTAATTTACTGCATAAAGAAATACTGAATTTCGGCATGTTGCTGTTAGATACGACGTCACAATGAAAAACGAAAGAAAAACAAAGTTAGACCCGCACTCATTATTGCCTTTTAAAATAAACACAAGCGGTAATTCAAATGCTTTCTGTTATCTATACATTTATCGTTGCAAAGAAAATAATGAACTGAATGAAGGACAACTATGTTGTCTGCAACTTAAAAACAATAATATACATTCGGCAAACAAACTTTCATTGTCACGGACTAATTGGTTATTGAAATAAAATGTACTCAAGTTAATATTTAATAAATAATAGATAAATAATCAAATAAAGGCAACAAAAAGCAGTTATTTCATAAAATAGACATTTATATTTAAAAAGGCAGAAAAGGGCAACATAAAACTGTGGCATTTCAATCACAAAGGTATAATTCGTACAGATTCACTTTCAAATTGAAGATAGATTTGACACATTTAAAAAGGTATTCTGCCTACGTTCCGGTCTCTGGTTACTATGTACGCACAAAAAAAAAAAACATAAATTTCGTCAAAGCATACAATTTATGTCAAATACTTATACTTTCTAAAATGGGAAGTCATTATTGATTTTTATTGTTCTTGTGGTCATACAAAGATCATGGTATTACTAAGAACACACTCTTTAAAGATGTGACTGTTGGTTTACCTACCATTATTATAACTTCTTTGTTTGTTTACCCTCCCCATTGTTAGGGCTTACACCCCCAAGAACTTACAAGTGGGTACCTGGGATCAGACACCTGTTGGGGAGCACAGAGAATAGCCGGGATGGGTGATGAGCATAAAGCCTGGTATGAGAGCAAGGAAGGAGATGATATGAAATGGCGGTGAGATGAATGAAAGGAAAGGTGATGATTGGAGGAATTGGAATAAATGGTAGAGGAAACGGGAAAAAACCCACCGAGATGTTCCATTGTCCATAACAAATCCCACGTGCATTTCCCTGGGATTGAACCCAGGTGAGAGGCGAATGGTCTAACCACTCAGCCACGGCGCTGCCCAACAAAATATGTAAATGGTAATGAAAGTTTATCTGTACAAGAACTAGATAGAAGAGTGAGTAGAGGAAATTATGTGAATGTATTTCAGTCTCCTGCATCGCTCTTGTACATACAACAAAATGTATAATGAAAATATTTGTGTAAATGTTTATCTTGATTATCATGAAGCCGATAAGCTTCTCTAGGAATATTTGTAGAAGAGTGTTGACTTTTGAAACAGGTTTACAACGAAATGAGCCAAAGGTCCACATTTGCTAGCAAGATGAAGTTCGCCCTGACTCAACTGTCACACGACATGCAGATAAGGAGGGAGCACGTAGAAGCAGCAGTCAACTCCATTTACAGCATCTTCGACTCCCTCATTCAACACAAACCCATGCAGACTCTGCTCAAAGGGAAGGTTAGACTGATCAGACCAGACGGCACCGAGGCGGATGATCATTGTGGTCTTAGTCAGGTAAACTTTACTACCACATACCTAGAAGGTAGAGAAAATGTTGCATTTACCTCAAAAAATTCATACCGAGATTTCACCATAAATACATGTCTTGAGGCCCCTTGAATCCAATAAAAGTATTTTTAGAAAAATGTGTGTGTGTGTGCGCTTGCGTGCGTGCGCTCACACTTATCTGTGAAGAGCATAGCTCAAAAACGAAAAATTGGATAAATACCAAACTTCTTATTTAGGTTCAATATCGTACAAAGATACAACACAAAGATTTACTACCCTTTACATGGGAAATTTTTCGAAATGTTGGATTTTCTAAAACATGGCTGCAATCATTTTAATTAAAACACCATATATTAAAGATATTTACATGACAAATAAAATGTGTATCTTGAATTTTCTGGGAATAGCCTGTGAAGTCCTCTTCATTCGGAAGAAATTTTGTGTAATTCTGTATAATTTGTAAATGTTAAGTGATAGACGAAAACGTTCTACACAAGAAATATAGATCTCTTTAAGACAAAATTTATTTCAAATAACCTTTTTTGTAGCATGTCATTTCCAAGATACCCAGTACTAATGGTTTGATTTGTTCAATACTTTTGTCATTCTTTTTTTTAAGTCCCATCGATTTTCAGTTGTTTGTCGCGATGTCATGGAAACAGTATGGAATTTTAAGGCCAGCATATAGCGTCCAGTTGTTAAACATTTGACTATCGCTGTTCTCTTTGTATCTATAACGAAATGTGTAATGTAACTGTTACTGCAAAGGTTTATTTGGATTAAAATGTAGTAGATAAGAAACTTAACTTTCATAAGGATAATTTTTATATCCACTAATAAACAATAGAGAGTAGAGAAAGTTATGTGAATGTAACACATCAGAATTTTTTATGGTGTTAACCATTTCAGAGATATTCGTGGTTTGAATTTTCAAATACATTATGTACTTTTCTGAATTGCAAATTGCTATTCTACTTTTCTTTGTTTTTTTTTTTTTGTGTTCATACAAAGAGAACAGAATTTCAAAGCAATTACATAGCAACCAGCTTTGAAAATATTTGACTTACTTTAGCTCTTACACTTACAACGAAATGTGTATCATATTAACAAGAGGTAGATAGAAGAATAAGCTTTTGTAACAATAGTTTGTGGAAGAGTGAGCAGGAAAAGTCACGTGAATGGAATGCAACAGATTTATAGCTTTACAGCATATCTTTGTCTTAGATCTTCATGAGTAAATGTTGATGTAGGTGCTCTTCCTTTGAGTTGTCAGGGGCATCATTTAGGGGGGGGGGCAGTTACCCACCCCCTAAGTTATAAAAAATAATTAAGCCACTGTTTATTACTGCTCTACCAAAAGAAAAATTATGACAACTGTACTCTTAATACAAATATTTCACATTTAAGAAGTAAAAGATTCTTCTCTTTTAGGCTAAATGCGTTGTTAAAATTTCCATGAAGCTGCTTCAGGCAATCTTATCCAGGGAGATCAAGAACACTAATTTACTGCTTTGTGCAACAGTCTCTCTCTACATGAAATACTTGCCAAGATTTTATACATAACAATTTGAAGAGAATAGTAAAGTATTTATTCACCCATAGACATTGTTATTACATGTTTCAGGCTTCGTCATAGTATTAACATATTATCTAATATACAATTTGACTTGTCATTATATAATATAAATAGTAATTTTCAATTGAATCACATATATTGTCCAATATTATTTACAATTTTGGCCTATCATTCATACAATGCCACAAAAAACAGATTACAAGATACTGTTTACAATTCAACCTATACTTACATTCTCACAAACATACATTTGTTATAGAAAGATTAGTATATTATCAATTTGGCATATCACTTATACAATCCCTATTTAGAATTTAATTTGTCACTTATATAACATTAATTGTAATTTTCAGTTGAGTCACATATATTATCAGATACTATTTACAATTTAGGCCTATCATTTATACTCTAACATACAAAACAGACTCTAGAAGATTAAAATTCTTCTATTCTGTATCAGCTTTTATTTAGTAGATAATTTTTTAATAATATTTTAAAAGAATTACCCTGTGCAGCTTTTATATATTGTGGTAATTTATTAAAGATTATAGCTCCTCTGATGTATGGATCTTTGTTTGTTGCAGCTTTAGTTTTACATACCCTATGGTAGTTATTTATTCCCCTTGTCTTAATATTCTTTGTTGAGATTCTTGATATTTTGATTCCTTCTAACAAACAAAATAATTTTGTAGACATATACAGATACTACTGTTAGAAGTTTTGCATTTTTAAACACTTCTTTTACAGTGTGGCAACGTTTTAAGTTAAATATACACCTCAGACTTTTCTTTTGGATCACCAATACTCTATTTAGATTGGTTATGGATGCTCCCCCCAAATTTCTATCCCATATTCAATAAGCGAGTGGATCATTCCATAGTACGCTGGTGTTAGTCTGTCGTTATCTACTTGATTAGCTAATTTCCTTAGTAAATATAACCGAGAGTTTAGTTTCTTGCAGAGATCATGTATGTGTTCATTGAAATTCAGGTTCTTGTCTATGGTAATTCCCAGAAATTTAGTGCTGTTTACCTGTTCGATTTGTAAATTGTTGTACTCTATCTTACGATCCCTAAGTTGGAATAGAATGCATTTTGTTTTATCAACATTGAGTTTGAGTTGAGCTGCCTGTCAATTTTATTAGAGATTATTCTTTACCTGTACACGTAAATGAAGTGTCATCAGCATAAGAAATTAGATTATAGTCTGGAGAAATAGGCATATCGTTTACATAGATTAGGAATAGGAGAGGACCCAAAACCGACCCTTGTGGTACTCCTGATTTCACTATTTCATATTTTGATTTATATTTGTTTAAGCAATTTGCATTTTTCCAGTATATTTCAGTACATTGAGTTTGATTTTGTAAATAGGAAGAAAGGAGATCATGCATTTTACCTCTAATACCATAGCGAGTAAGAGATCATGAGACACATTGTCGAAAGCCAACTATTTTTTCACTTTGCTCCAGATTTGTAAACACATTATGTATAAGTTCAGATACAGCGGTGACAGTTGATAATCCCTTACGAAACCCATGTTGATAGTTTTTTAATACACTTTTTGCCTCAAAAAATTTATGTTTCTTGTATATTAGCTTTTCAAGCAGTTTTCCAAATACAGAAGTTAGTGTTATTGGCCTATAGTTTACTATTAACTCCTTCTTATCCTCTTTTAAATATTGGTCGAACAATACTGTTTTTTAATAAGTCAGGGAAAGTTACACTTTTCATTGAGTAGTTTATTAGATACACTAGAGCGGTTTTTTGCAAGCTTTAAGAATTGTTGGTGTAATATCATCCCAACCAGATGCACCGTTTTTGAACTGACTTATTATATTGTCTACTTCAGCTTCATCAGTTTGAAAGAGACCAATGGTTTCTATCACTTTGATACCATCTCTGATTGCGCTAATATTTCTGCTATTTTTATTCTCCCCCATATTTATAAAGTAATGATTAAACAAATTTGAAATTTATTTGGATTTACAATTTTTTGTCCATTTACCCTGATGTTAATATTTTTTGTTTCGTCTTTTGTTGTTTTTATTTACTATAGTCCACATTTCTTTAGTAATATTACACACATTTTCTATTCTCCTTCTATTATTTTGCTTTTCTAAGTTTTTTAATGCCAGGTTGTATTGCCTTTTGTATTTTACATAAAGGGACTTGTAAATCTTTAACTTAGTGGCTTTTAGAAATTCATAGTTATCTTTAATTTTTTCACGAATAGCACTTACTTCCAGAGGAAGTTTTATCTTTTGGATAGTTAAAGTATTTTCACGCTTTTTAACTTTAGGACACACTTCATCAAAATGATTCCCAAGTATATTAAAGAATGATTTCCATTTTTCATTTGTAGATGTTTCCAAATGTACGTCATGCCACTTTTCCAGTTGTAGTCTTTTCTTAAGCTTAAGCAATTTTGAGGCACTAGTACATCTAATATACTTATATTGGTGTTGCATAGTTTCAACATGACAATTATGTGTATCAATAATTTGGTCTGAAATGTGGAAATCATTATTTATTGTAGTGAATTTGGACTGTTCCAGATTTGTTATTATATGGTCAATTGCTCTACTTGTTTGTTTTGTGATTCGTGTAGGGCCTATCAGAATATCTCTAAGATTAAAACTATCTAGTATGTCTATGAGATCTTTGTTTGTGAGATCACCCATGATTATAATTTTAAGGTCCTGTTTGAAAATTGTCATTAGAAATTCTTGTAAATGAAAGAAGAAATCTACTAGGTTTGAGTTTGGTGATTTATATACGAAATACTATTATTAGAGTTGTCTATGTGAAACTTTGAACCTATTATTTCAAATGTCATTTCTTTACAAAGTTTATCCAAGGTTTTTATTTTAGTGAATACTATTTCTTTTCTTTACAAACATAGCTACTCCTTCGCTTCTATGCTCTTCTCGACAGAACATATCAACTTGCTTATAATTTGGAAACTGGGCTAATTGTGATTGCTCATAGTTTAGTCCATGTTCTGTAAAAATAGCTAAGTGAGGATTTACTTCATTGAGCAAAACCTCTAGTATATTTATCTTGCTAGCTATGTATTGTGTGTTTTGATGCAATATTCTAAAAGTTGTACTATTCCTATCCTTTTTTTCTACCACTTTCACTATTTACTAGTCAGTTCTGAGTACCTATGTTCTCACCTACGGCATTCATAGTTACACAATTTCTTATTTTATTTAAGTTGCTTTGTACCTTTTGTACGATTTCTAATGTAATTTGTTGTTTACCTTTGTGGTTTAAATGTAGTCAAGAATGGATCAAGTTAAGGTTACATCTGAGTTATTCTGAACCGAGTTTAAAGCCAATCTAAAAGAAATATGTGCACAATTGGCCACAAAGCAACAAAACATTATAATCTGTCTTATTAAGTAATTCTATTGGACATAACTACGGCTTTATTTTAAATTTGTCATGAATGTTTAAAAATATCTCAGACCCATTAACATGTGCCTGAAAATGCAACACAAAATCTATAATTAAAAGTAAATAAAACTTTGCATTTTGTAAATCTACGAGATTCCCCAATGTAACGGTAAAAACCCATTCATGTAGGTAGACACTGGAGTATGTGAAACATTATGTTTGTTTTAACTCTGTTGGAAGCTTAGTCTATTCTGCAGTAATTAATATTGTTATGAGAAGTTTTCTTGAGTCTTTCATGTGCCTTGCGAGTGTTTTTATTGTTTCAGTTCTTCAAACAGACTGCCGCTGTCCATACGGTTAAAGCTGCCCACCAGGAAATGTTCTTTTGTGATGAGACAGCAACTATCATCAACGAACATACTTACTGAACTTCATGCTTTAATATATACACTTAGTTGCAGGGATGTAAATTAAATATATATTATTAATTTAAGAATTCTGTGCTTTATTTAAATAATCTCTGCTTTGCCTTGCCTTTACCTGTAGAGTAAACATAGCCTACTGCATTTTGAGATAGATCAAAATACACTAATTTGCATAAATCAAATAAGGCTAAGTTTAGCCTGGTTCCCAGAAGGAAAATTTACCAAATACCAAAGTTTTGGCTGGTTTCTGCAAGGAAATGTAGACAAACGCTTAGGCTCATTTCTGCAACAAAAACTAGGTCAAATTTTAGGGTGGTTTACGTTAGAAAATATATCCTGAAGTTTAGGCTGTTTCTCACGATGAAATGTAGGCCAAAGTTTAGGCTAGTTTCTGCAAGGTAAATTAGTCCAAAGTTAAGGCTGGTTTATGCAATGAAATGTAGGTCAACATTCAGGCTGGTTTCCGCAAGGACAATGAGATCATAGTTTAGGCTGGTTTCCACAGGAAAACTAGGCCAAAGTTTTGGCTGGTTTCAGCAAGGACAAATAGACCATAGTTTAGGCTCGTTTCTGCAAGGAAAATTAGGCCAAGGTTTAGGCTGGTTTCCATAAGGAAAAGTAGACCAAAGTTTAGGCTAGTTTCTGCAGGCAGAAGTAGGCCAATGTTTAGTATGGTTTCTGAAAGGAAAACAAAGTTAAAGTTTAGGTGGTTTCCACAAGGAAAACTAGACCAAAGTTTAGGCAGGTATCCATAAGGAAACCTAGGCCAAAATTTAGGCTGGTTTCCAAAGGAAAACTATACCAAAGTTTAAGCTAGTTTCTGCAAGGACAATGGGCCATAGTTTAGGATGGTTTCTGCAATTAAATATAGCCAAATTTTAAGCTAGTTTCTGCAAGCAAAGGCAGGTCAATGGTTAGGATGGTTTTTGCAAGGAAAACTACACCAAAGTTTAGGCAGGTTTCCACAAGAAAACCTAGGCCAAAATTTAGGTTAGTTTCTGCAAGGTAAATTAGTTCAAAGTTTAGGCTGGTTTCCACAATGAAGCTTAAGGTAGTTTCTGCAAGGAAAAGCAGGCCAAATTTAGGATGGTTTCTGCAAGGAAAACTAGACCAAAGTTTAGGCTAGTTTCCACAAGGTAAATTAGTTTAAAGTTAATCTTCGTTTTCGCAAGGAAAATTGGGCCAACGTTTAGGTTGGTTTCTGCAAGGTAAGTTAGTTCAAAGTTAAGGCTTGTTTTCACACGGAAAATTAGTCCAAGGTTTACACTGTTTTCTGCAATGAAATGTAGGTCAACGTTTATGCTGGTTTCTGCAAGGACAAATAGACCATACTTATGCTCGTTTATGCAACGTAATTAGTTCAAAGTTAAGGCTTGTTTCCATAAGGAAATATAGATCTAAGTTTAGGCTGGTTTTCACTACGAAAACTAGATCAAAGTTTAAGCTGGTTTCCACAAGGACAATGAGACCATAGTTTAGGCTGGTTTATGCAAGGACAAATAGAGCATAGTTTAGGCTCGTTTCAACAAGAAAAATTTGGCCAAAGTTTAGGCTCGTTTCCAAAGCAAAACTAGACCCAGTGTAGGTTGGTTTCCACACGGAAAACTAGGCCAAACTTTAGGCTGGTTTCTGCAAGGACAATGAGACCCTAGTTTAGGCTGATTTCCACAAGGAAAACTAGGCCAACGTTTAGGCTTGTTTCTGCAAGGTAAATTAGTTCAAAGTAGAGGCTCGTTTGCACAAGAAACTTAGGCCAAAGTTTAGGCTGATTAGCAACGTTTAGGCTCATTTCTGCAAAGAAAACTAGGACAAATTTTAGGGTGGTTTCCATTAGGAAATAGAGCCTGAAGTTTAGGCTGGTTTCTGCAAGATAAGCTAGGCCAAAGTTTAGGCTGCTTTCCACAAAGAAATCTAGGCCAACGTTTAGGCTGGTTTGCATTAGGTAATATAGCATGAAGTTTATGCGGATTTCTGCAAGGGGAATTAGGCCAAAGTTTAGGCCGGTTTGCCCAAGTAAATATTAGTTCACCATTAAGGCTGGTTTCTGTTAGGAAATATATGAAAATATAGGCTAAGGTTTAAGGTGATGTCCATAATGAAATATAGGCTAAAGTATATGCTGGGGAAATCACTATCAAATTTGAGACTGGTTTCATAAGCAAATATGTTTAGGTTGGTTTCTGTAAGGAAATAGTATGAAATTTGAGGCATTTCCACATAGAAATACTAACCAATTTGAGGTTGGTTCCCATAAGGAATATAGCTGAGTGAGGGTTGATGTTTGTAAGGAAATCTTTCCAAATTTGAGTTTGGTTTCTGTAAAACAATTTACCAATTTTGAAGCTGGTAGCTGTAAGAAGTATAGTCTAAATTGAGGCCAATTTCTGAAAGGGGAAAGCAAATTAGCGACTTTTTCATTAGCAAATATAGACAGCAGTGAGGCTGGTTTCTGAACTCTAAACCTTGTCATCTATATATTTGATATCACTAAAGGTTTAATATGCTGTTATAGCTCAAGCATTAAGAATATGTGCACAGAAAGCTGCAGATATGTTGTTCAAACTCCTGCATTGCCAAACAGAATTTTCAGGAAGTGCCAATACTTTTTGTTGAGACAAGCTTTCACTAAGCACAATGTTCAGTGCAATAATAAATAACTTCAAGCAATGAGTGCCTTTAATTAAAGTACAAATAAATACAGAAGTCTTTGAAATAGAAACAATAAATTATGACGACAGTGCAGCTAGTAGAACGGAGGATAAAAACCGTTGATGTTCAACATCTGTAGCAGATCCCATAAGTGAGGCAGGTAGCCTGCATTGGCAAGCTTGGTAGCGAACTTGAACGTGAACTCGGCGATGTTATGGAAACAGGTGTAGATCTCCTCGAGTGTTGAGAAGTGTGGATGTCTGTACTCGTTTGTCCCACTAACTTGTTGCCAACTGTGGGAACTCAGTTGTCCGTGAAACTTGAGAATCATCTTGAATAAGTCTGACAGAGCCTTCTGGATACCTGCACACTGCTTGTTCAGCAGACACCTGTCAACAGAAACGTGCAGTTGTCGAAAGTCATTTACATACATACTAAGCAATCATACCCTGTGGATGGTATACATAGTTTCTAACTTGTCTGAAGGCATAAATATTAAAAATTCCAATGGTGCTTACAATAATTTATGGCATATATTTTCTGTTGAATAAATAATGTAAACAAAAGCTGTAAATTAAAAATCTAATGTGTTACACTCACATGAATTTCTCTACCTTCTATTGCTTTTTAGTGGGTATGCAAATTATTGTTACCAAAGTTTATTTTCCTGTCTACTTCATTTTAATCAAGATACACCTTTCAGGAAACAGCTACATTACACGCTTCGTTATAGATACAAAGAGAACAGCGATAGTCAAATGTTTAACAACTGGACGCTATATGCTGGCCTTAAAATTCCATACTGTTTCCACGACATCGCAAGAAACAACTGAAAATCAACAGGGCTTTAAAAGAATGACAAAAGTATTGAACAATTCAAACCATTAATAATGGATATCTCAGAAATAGCTGTGTGTCTTCACCTATCACTAAACGTTTACCAGTTATGCAACTTTATTTAAATTTCCTTCCGAATGAATATAAAACATCACAAGCTATTGCCAGAAAATTCAAGATATACATTTTATTTGTCACGTAAATGTCTTTAATACACAGTATTTTAATCAAAATTGTTAGTCATTTTTGAGAAAATTGAAAATTTTGAAAAATCATCCATGTAAGGAGTAGTTTGAAAATCTTTGGAAGATACTGAACTTAAAATGCAACTTTGGTATTTAACTGACGTTTTTGTTTCCAGACACGCAGCATCTTTTTATAGAGGCTTATTTTGGATTCAGGCAATCTCAAATGTGTGTTTCTGGTGAAGTCTCAGTAGTGAATTTTTGGGTGGAATACCATACTTCCTCTACGTACTGCAAGTAAATAGTAAAGAAAGTATGAGTGCGTGTAATTTGTTGTATCAGAGAACGTTAATACCCAGATCATAACCACAATTTTATGATCACTTGGCTAAATAAGTATTCAATAAACATTCATTTAAACAGTCAGTACTGTAAATTATATATAGTAAGCAATAGTAAATTGTTTACATAAAATATTTAGGGCTCAAACCTACCACATCGCTCCATATATGCACTGTCATTTCAGTACAACAAAAAACTTCACTCAGCAATGAGTAATTCATAAGATTACAATTTAGCCTCAATGCAATATGCCATCCTTAATTACATTTGACATTGATTCATTTTAAAATACTAAATTGTAAATATTGTGTGTACAATGAATTAAAATAGCATTATAAGACCGCTGCAAGAAAGAGATACATATTTCAATATGCGAATAGCGTCATTAGAATTAATACATTGTATATCCATAAGTGCAAAATACAACTACATAAATCTCGATAGTACGTTTTTGCAGGGACCTAAGGATTGGATGTCATAGGCAGGAAAACGTGTTAACGAAAATACAAAATCTGCAATTTAAGAACATAGTTATGTAATAAAATCTAATAATTACCACGTCTCCATAGACAATTGAAATCGATTTTGAGTACAATACTGAATACAATCCGTGTTTTGTTAAATTCAAGGTTTTATGTTGTTCATCGAGGATTTTTGAGAAAATAAAGTGAATTATTGAAGCGACAACAGTGGCTTTGCTGTGTGTTTTATTACACATGTGATAATAATTTCCGCTAAAAAAGAAAACAAAATTATGAGCGTGCATCGTGTTACGAGTACAATAAATGATAGTATCTTTGGCATATTCAATACAATTTGAATACAGTAGGTGTTTCCATGCAACAAATTTCATTCTGATCCTCTTCTGATCCTATTTTCCAAGAGGAAAGTTTTGTTTTAGCATTTTTCCCTTCTTTAAAAGCAGTTTTAATCAATTTAGGTTTGCTAATAATTGTGTTTAAGGTTCACGGAGGACATCTGCACTATATCCACATGTTTCATATTTGGATCAAGGATTTTCAGTTTTTCACTGTTGGTTATTTACTACACTTTCTTTTTTTCATTGCAAATGAAAAGTTAAAATACAATCTACGTATGTCTAGTCAACACTCAACAGTAGAAACTATTGTTGGCGTTTACCACGCCAAGGTACCTGGCGACACAAATCATGTCACACAAATATTTACACACATGCACGTGGTTGGCTGCTGGTATCCAGTGACCAAAATAGCAAATGAGGACGTCAAACTTTGAACGTGTTAAGCGCCTACTCCCACTGGACCGATCAAGGATTGGCCAAAACAGCGAATGAGGATGTCAAACTTCAAACATAGTAAGCGGGACCGGGAATATGCACTAAGCAAACATTATTTATTACATTTGGTGATTTGGTACCAGGACTTTTATAATTCAATGTAATAGACAGGAAAACGTGTTAATGAGGAATGTGCTAATGAGATTCCACTGTAATCTGAATAATTTGTATTTATTCACAATTCAACAAGCCACGTTGCTGAGAAACAACAAGAGAATCTCATCTCTCCAAGCTGTGCAGCAATAAATTTCACAATTATTGCAATTATATTTGTATGCAAAATGCAGTAACATTATGTACTATATTACAGTAAAACAATCCACTACGCAGAATCAAATTTGAGCTGCTTGTGTAAAAGATAAGTGGGTTGCCAAGTTGACGGTTGTGTACCACGTGCTCACTTGAAGGGAGACCAGCCACTTTTAGTTTGACCGAGTGTACATCTACTTCATGAATTATCAGCGATTGGTTCCTTTATATCTGTTTCAGGTCAAGGGCAATGGTGCTAATTAATGTTTGATATTAATTAAATCACGGGTGGCTAACCTACTTCGAGCCTTAACCAGTAAAGTGAAGGTCCATCTAACCAAACTTATATTACTAATTATTTTGAATATGATAAACAGATATCTGTTCTGTCGACCTCCTGCACATCACAACCCTATTGGGAAGGAAGTCTTTCTCTTTGTTGCCAGGAATGTAGTCAGTTACCTCATCCTCTCTGCATATTCTACATATGAGTTGTACAATCCTACTTTACGTACATGTTTCCTGAAGTGACCATCTTCACAAATTAGTTGAGGCAATATTTTTAACACTTAAATGATTTCAGTCTAATTATATAATATATAATTCAATAACAGCCCGCCTTAAAGCAATATGTGTATGTAACAATATATAAAGGTGTATATTACAGTCATTGTATATGTTTATATTATTGTATACATGTTCAATAATGTTATGTGAATGTATTACATAATTTAATAATGTAGGAGCTGTGAGAAAAATAGGTTAAAAGTTGCTAATAATGAGGTAACCTTGGGGCAATAATGAATTAGAAAGTTTAAATGCTAATGGTAATTCTTGGAGCAACAATAATGTAATTTTTGTGACAGTTTATAAAATAGCCAATCAACAACCAGAAAAAACTTTAGTGAAATAAAGGTATTCTATTGGACTAGGATTAGCCAATCATAACTAAAATGGAGCAAAATTTACAAATTCAGAAGTCAGCTGCTTGTAGACAGTGTTTCTAACCGGACGCGAGATGCGTCCTCGAGAAATTTAATATGTATTCAGTGTGAGACGAAAATAGTTTACGTGTTAAAAAGTGCAAGTAATTAATAAAAAAATCTCACAGCTCTCTATATCAGTGAAGTGTTATTTAAATTGTGTCAAGCATTAATAAAAGGAGTGAAGTAAAATTATAATCTGTGTAAGCCTACATTCTTCAGTCATACCACTCCATGCTAAGACACTCGTGTCTCTAAAAAAAGTATAAATACTGACACAGCCAAGGCAAACATAAATATATAATATTTGAAGAAACAGTCAAAATTACAAATTTAATTCTTTTTTTTTTTGGACATTTTTTTGGGGCAAAGGCCACCGGAAAGTACATTTAGGGCAAAGGTTATTGGAAACTTTTTACCATACGTGCGGTTGCAACTACTCGGCTCCCCAACATTTGAAACTACAATACAATTCCTACTTAAAATCAGCTTTCCATACGTAACAGCAACAAACCTACTTCTTCATAGTCCATATTCCTGTTCTCTCCAATCTGAGGAGAGAGTGTTGCATGGACCTAAGACTAGTTTCCTGGCTTCTCTTTGTCCAGGACAGGTTTGGTGTGCTTATACCGAGGTTTTGGCAGCACGTGTACTGATTTTAACTATGGGTTCAGGGAATCTCAGTACTCATCTGAACTAAGGTAAGAGTAGCTGTAGGCCAACATTATGTTTTTAAAGTGATTCAGTTATTCTTATTATTGACTTTTTCATTTTAGAAGAATGCAATATAAAGGGTCTTTCAACAAAGTGTCCTATCTTTGATCTTAAATAAAACACGTTCTATAAATGATAGAGGTTTATTTATTTTTTGTTTTGGAACATAATTAATGTCATTACCTGTGGAAGAGAACATCAGTTAAGTGACCGCCGCGACTTTGTTGGGTTGTGCGTATACGGTTGACCCAATTTTCAATGACAGAAGAACGTAAATTAGGTCCAACTTCACAAATAACACGCGTGATGTTATTCATAAGATCATTTACTGTTTCTGGCTTGTTTACATAAACTCGAGATTTAACATAACCGCACAAGAAGTAATCCAATGGCATTAAATCACATGACCTCGGTGGCCAGTTAACATCACCGCCATGGGAAATTATGAAACTTCTCCTTCAAAAGATCGATTGTTTCGAGAGCAGTGTGACATGTGGCACCATCTTGCTGGAACAGGTGTTTCTGAGATCTATACCATCCAATTGAGGCCAAAAATAGTCCCTTATATGAGCCCGGTATCTTTCTCCATTGCCAGTTACAGCTTCTCCATCTTCATCTTGGAAAAAATATGGACCAATGATTCCACACCAAACACTAACCTTTTGGGGATGAAGTGGTCGTTCTTGAATCTGCATTGGATTGTGATTCCTCCAATAGTGGCAATTTTGTTTGTTAACACAACCACCCATCCAAAAGTGGGCTTTGTCGCTGAAGATGATTTTTCGACAAAAATCCGGGTCAGTTTCCAATTGCTCCCTAGTCCAGTCAACGAATACACGGCACAACCTATGGTCGTTGGGTTTTAGTTCTTGAATTAACACCATTTTGTAAGCGTTAAACTTCAAGTCCAGATGCAGAATTCACCAAGTTGTGGTCAGCGAAAGCCCCAATTCTGGCGCTCGACGAGCAATTGATTTGTTTCCGTTCTCGCATACACTCTCACAAACGGCGCCTATGTTTACGTCGATTACGTACAGGTGTTCTTTGATCGCTGACAGAACCACTCCATTCAAATTTATCGATCAAATGCCGAATCATTCTCTCGCAGGGACGATTATGCCCACTGTAAACTTCATGCAATACACGGAAGGTTTGGCAAACAGATGATCCATTTTTATAATAAATGTTCACAATTTCTACGCATTGCTGAATGCTGTAACGTTCCATGGCTATTTGTCAGTAACAACTGTAACCACATGACTGCTGTAACTCAATAACAATGGCAGCTATCACATGTTAAAGATAGGACACTCTTGTTGAAAGACCTTCAGTATAAAATTTTGTTTTAACTATCATAAAAGGAAATATACTAAATTATAACATGAATATTGCTTATTACGCTATTTAATAAGCACGTTCCAATGAATTTTGAAGACCTGTAATGCTAATATGTCATTTGAACTTGCTTTTCATTTTCCAATTTTGTAATATTAAATGTAATTTTTTTATATGCACAGAACAAGAATACAGTAGAACCTCAATTAACTGTTACAGTGGAAGGGGTGGGTTGATGGTTAACCAAAAATGATGGATAATCCATCTTAAAATAAACCGTATCTTTAATAAGCAGTTACACAAGAAACTCACTATGTTACGTATGTATTGTAATGAAAAGAAGCTAGAAACAGTGATGTGTATTGAATTTATTTAAAGGTGAGTCGAAATTGTAACACTAACATCACTTAAGTTTACTCACTTAACATGTTTCGGGAAACCGTTGTTCCCATCCTCAGAAGGTTAACTCGTCGACTGGCCCGTGTTGTTGGTGTTTCCGTTTTTTGGACTGGATCCTGTGGTGGCATCTTGTGGTGGAGAAATGTACTTCCAGAGAGGATTTGGTGGCGGCAAATGAATTTTGATTTGCCGCCACCAAATCCTCTCTGGAAGTACATTTCTCCACCACAAGATGCCACCACAGGATCCAGTCCAAAAAACGGAAACACCAACAACACGGGCCAGTCGACGAGTTAACCTTCTGAGGATGGGAACAACGGTTTCCCGAAACATGTTAAGTGAGTAAACTTAAGTGATGTTAGTGTTACAATTTCGACTCACCTTTAAATAAATTCACTATGTTACGTTTCTTCTATATTCAGAAAAATGGTAATAAAGGCAATTGCCTTGCACAGTAAATGTTAACAGACTTTTATCAATTTTGTAGCTACATTGCTAGCGACAAGGCACTACTATGTCTGATTGTGTGTGATGCGAAATGCTGAACAACCTCTTGACTAGTGTACATGTTTAGTACTGGGGAATTGAGCAATACTTCATAGAAACAGGCACTCAATCTTAGAATGTACTGATCACTCATATTTCCTTTTTTCTACACACATTGCAACTCGTAAAAACTTTTTTATGTGCTATAAATATGGCTCGTTCTAGCCAACCTTCCTCCTTAAAATGAAAGTCAACTACATGTTCCACAAATCTTTGCTTCTTTCTTTATCCCTACGCTTCATCCATTTCTTCTGAAGCAGTGTTGTGAGACAGAAGTCATTTTCTTTTCTTTTACCCGTTGTTCATGTTACAACCTGTCAGAAACAAAACAGACACAACAGGGCCATGTTTACCATTTATTAATGTCACATATTCTGTATACAACCATAGTACAACTAACCTTGCCTTACACATAGAATAACAAACTATGGCAGACACAAAATTTAATGGCGGGTAGACCTGGTGATTAAAAATCCCAATAAAAGAGGCTTGTCCCTCCTTGCAAAAATTAAATTGAGTTTTATTTATGGACGCACTTTAACTGCTGTGGTCCTTAACCTCCCATTCTACAGAGAGAGCAAAAAAACTACGAACCAGCTGTGCGGTGTTTTTTCTGTCCGCATCATTGGCGCTCGTTGGCGTCTGCCACTAACATAGAAAAGTTTGGATGAAACCATACAACATTTTTAAAACTATTTTTAAAGGCTTTACTTACCAACTTTATGAAAGGGGATGCTGAAACTGGCCACCGTCGTTGTCCATACATTTTTGGCACCTCTTTAGGAAACTATCCATCACTCGCTGTAGTTTACATTGAAAAATGCTGGCAATTTCCTGGTGGATATTTTGTTTTAATTCTTCCAGGGTGTGTGGGTTTGTCTTGTACACTTTGTTTTATGTTACCCCAGAGATAAAAATTGCAGGGGTACCGAGGGGGCCACAAATCTCTGCTAATAATTCTGTCCTCAAACACACTTTCATAAAGTTATTAAGTAAAGCCTTTAAAAGTAGTTTTAAAAATGTTGTATGGTTTCATCTGCGCCTTTCTGTGATAGCGGCAGATGACAACAAGGACGCAGACAGGAAAAACGCTGTGCAACCGGTTCATAGTCTTTTGGCTCTCCCTGTATATTGGGCATGAAAGACTGGTAATTTTGCTCAGATGCCTCTTTATCAGACTTGAGATTCTTTTATGTGCTGTAAATCGACAATACGGGACCACTGGCTTTACTTCTATTCCAAAGGAAGCCATGCTTAGGAATTTTACACCCCAAAAAATCCATCTGCCTCTGCAGTGTTTGAACCTGCAACCTAGGAACAGAGGCTTGCAGCATTGTAAAGGCAGTGATACAAATATCATTTGCACCCACCAGGAAAGAGGATAACCTGTTTATGAAGAGCATTTTATTTTGAAGCTTGCAGTCTAAAAACCAATTTCCTACATTAACTAGTTGCACAGATATGGATGTGAATTGAGCTTGCTTTAACAAGGGATTCTGCTAAGACGCTTTAAACTTTTCTGTCCAACTCCCTTCGTGCCTCTTTTGTTTGTGTCAACATGTGATTCATAACAGATACCAGAACCAGCATGACGTAAACAATAAGGCCTCTAGTTGCCGATGTTATTGCTTCACTATAGATTTTTACTCTTGTGCTGCATTATTTTATTGGTGTCTAGTCAAAATGTCACTTAAAGAAGAAGGTACGAGTAGTGAAAGTCAACCAACAATACATAAACGGGAAGTGTTGCATCATCAAAGCAGGAATATAATTTACAATGTGTGTTCTGTTCACTTGGTCTACGCAAGATTTTTATTACTGTTATGAAGGTATGACTTGCAATGCATACGAAATTTGTTTGCTGAAGTACGAGGGTGGTTTAATAAGTTCTCGGAATCACCACGATGGGTCAGCACTAGCGCAACGAGTTGCTCACGTGATATTCATTGGACTGTTGACTGTAAACACGTGCCACGTCAGTACTCTTGGAAGAAAGCTGTGATGGTGACGTTGCTCTGTTGTTGTTCCCGCATAGTGATTTGCGAAGATGGAAAAAAATTGAGATTCGAGCAGTGATTAAGTACTTGTAAACAAAGGTATGAAAGCAAAGGACATTCCATGCTGACTTCCAGAATACACTGGGGGACTCTGCTCCTTCATATTCAACTGTTGCCAAATGAATTTAAATTTGGTCGGGAGAGCTTAGATGATGATCCGCACAGTGATCGGCCAATATGTGTCACTACTCCAGAAATCATTGCAAAAGTGCACAAAATGGTCATGGAGGATCGCCAATTGAAAGTGCGTGAAATTGCTCATGCTTGCCAGCTGTCATCTGGAAGGGTATATCACATTTTACTGAAGAATTAAACATGAAACAATTATCTGCGAGGTGGGTGCCATGACTCTTGACGCTGGAACAAAAACGCGTGAGAATGGAAATATCGGAACAATGTCTGGCCCCTTTTAGGAGAAACGAACAAGATTTTTTGCGCCGGTTTGTGACCACAGATGAAACTTGGGTGCATTACTATACTCCAGAGACAAAACAACAGTCAAAGCAGTGGAAACATGCTGATTCTTCGCCACCAAAGAAAGCAAAGACAATTCATTCGGCTGGAAAGGTCATGGCATCAGTATTCTGGGATGTGAAGGGGATTGTGTTTGTAGATTATCTCCCCACTGGACAAACAATTACTGGAGAATACTATGCTAACCTCCTGGACAAATTGCAACAAAAGATACGCGAAAAAAGACCAGGTTTAGCAAGGAAGAATCTCATCTTCCATTAAGACAATGTGCGCCCGCACACATGTGCCGTCGCCATAGCAAAATTACACGAACTAAGGTATGAATTGTTGCCACATCCACCTTATTCACCTGATATGGCTCCGTCATCAGACTTACATCTCTTCCCACAACTCAAGATTCACTTCAAATGAAGAATTGATAGCTGGAGTTGACAACTATTTTGCAGGCCTGGAGGAATCTCATTTTCGAGATGAAAAATAAAAAAAGTTTCAGTGATGTAACTACTTTTTTCTATTCCATTCCGAGAGCTTATCAAACCACCCTTGTACTACAGTAATACCCTATATATTGTTTTCATTTCGTCTTATTACTGCATGTGGCCATGTCATGCTTCTCCCACAGTGTTCAGCTAACAGCCGTCATCTGCCATGGCACTTATGTTTAATAAAGTAAGTCCAGTTTGCATATTCAAATTGATCTCAATATGTAGTGAATTTAACATGGAAACACCGCTTGTATTCAGTATGGAATGTGTAGTCTAATAAATTTCAATTCCCCACGGAAATGTAGTAATTGTTGTGTGAAGTGATGTAACAAGTTAATGTTTGCTGCATACAGGAAATTTTCATTCCAGAACACTAAACCAAAGAAAGACAAACAGATAACAACCAAGGTTCTACTGCATTAGTAAGATGTAATATTTAATCTTAATAACATTCATAGCAGAACAAATTTATGTGAAGTCAAATCTGCACGTGAACCTTAGAGCAAGATCGTAAAGCAGTCTGAAGGAGATATTACAAGAAATCTCAATAACTTACACTTAGATAGCCACAGGTTACTAAAAGCCTAGCAAGCATTTCCCATCTGGATATCTTAATGTATAACAAACTAGATACTTCAATAAAAAACTTAAATAAAGAATCTTTTAAAAGTAAACTAAGAAAGCTACTTATAAAAAGATAAAATTTACATATAAATGACTATTTAAATGGTCCATGTCTTCCATAATACACATAATTAAAGTACATAGATTATTTAATTTTGTTATTCTGTGACATGTAATTATTTTAGTATTACTTGCTGTAATGTGTTCTACATATCCAATCCTGATGTAAGTTGTTTCCCAAAGGATGAAATAAAAATAAAGATATTTCCAAAATTCAGTGGAATTACCAGAAGTGAGTGATCTATAATGCTCATTAAGCACAAAGTCCTGACTGGTTTTGGATTTCTGTTATTTGCATTTGCAAGGAAGGGGAGTGTTTATGAATCTCAGGCTTTGAAATGCAAATTGGATAAATGAATAAGTCAATACTGCTCTTTTCAAATTTGAAAGAGGAAGATTTTGTAATGATAAATATTTGACATCAGATCTTGAGCTATCGACAGGCCATAACTAGGGTTGGCCACCCCTGAATTAAATGTTTAGTTTTTGTTGCATGGTATAAAAACATCCTACAGGTCCTGGAGGTTGTCTAAGCATTAAACTAGTGTCCATGAACTCCCATACTGTTTAAAATCATCGGGACATGTATAAACTCCTCAATTATGGACCAATGCCTAGTCTCACAGGCAAAAGTAAAATCCTCAGAAGTTACAGAAATATTTTTAAAACAAATAATTAAAAGCATTATGCTTTACCAAATCTTAAAGCTGGCATTTTGTTTTGAATTGCAATCAGAAACTTGCTGGAGGTTTTATTACAAGATGCGTTTACAACACAGCGCAATTTATGTGCATGCCCATTCATAGGACAATGAACTGAATTAGTAAGAGTGTGTAGTGATAGGACAGGTCAAGTAGAGACATCATTCTGTTAGTGGAAGGAAGGAGTGGTGAAGCAGCTCCTGCTTACAACTGGGAATCTGCACGCAAGAATGTGAGTACTGGCCGTCTCCAGGAACACTGAGGTTGTGTCAGACAGGCCTCAGCTGCACACCATTATTCCTGACAATTTGGATATGAAAAAGGTGTGTGCACATTTGGTTCCACACAGCCCCAGAAGCAGAAAAGAGTTGAAGTCTGCTGTTGCTGAAGAATGAAAGAAAATGCAATCCTGGGAGTCCTCGGACAAGTCATCATCTTTTGGGACACTTGTGGTAATCAGCTAATGGACTGGCTTCCTCAAGGGTGTGTACTGTGACACCCTTACACGACTTAGACGCAGGATTAATGGGAAAGGGAAACTGGTTGAAAGAAGTGCTCTACTCAGCATGATAATGCAGGACTGTACATCAACAAAACTACAAACATTAAATTGAGTTTTATTTATGGACGCTCTTTAAATGCTGTGGTCCTTAGCGTCCCATTCTATATTGGGCGTGAAAGACCAGAGGTTTTGCTCAGAGGCCTCTTTATCAGACTTGAGGTTCTTTTACGTGCCGTAAATTTATAACACGGAACCACCAGCTTTACTTACTTTCTTTACACTCAAAAAATTCCATCACCCTCCTCTGGGTTTGAAGCTGCAACCTCGGGAACTAGAGACTAGCATGGTAACCACTACATCAGGGAGGACGATAGCAAAACTACGACTACAAAGTTGACATTGCTGGGGTTCATTGTTGCAACACACCTACCTTATTCATCAACTTGAACTTGCTGCAAGGTAAAAGCTTTAGCAACAATGAGAAAATGCAGGCAGCTACCCATGAGAGGACGCATCAAACAATGGTTTCATGATGCAATAATGAAGGTGGCAACAGTGCATTGTCACCATGTTAATAGATGAGGTACACAAAACTGCTGTTGTAAGCATGATGAACCTTGGCTATTACCTGAAACGAACCATCTTCACATAGTTCACGTGCGACCTGTAGAGATCCTCCAGTGTCTGAGCATGCTGAAGACTCCTCTGGAACTCGACCCAGCTGCCCTGTATGGCTGTGGAAGTGACGTAGTTCTGTAGCGCGCGTACAAAGTGTGTCATTTCGTAACGATGCAACTGCACGCGATGATACTGGTAAGAACTCTGGACTCCAGCGCCAACGTGCTTCAGGAGATGGAAGTCTTCTTCCAGTACCCACGAGATGCGACACAGACGTAGCAGGAACGAGAACACCTGACAAACAACGTTTTCCATACATGTTGACTATATTGAGTTACATAAAAACCTCTGTCCAACTTAAGCATCAAATTTATCTAATTTTTGTTTAACGGGCATTATAATTAGCATTATAAACTTTGAAGCCAGACTAATGAATTTTCATATTGCATTCAAGGAACTACCAGACTTATTCATCAATCGATGTGGGGAAAAAACTATCGTTTACATTGAACATTTGTTATTTATTTTCTCAAGATTAAAATGCCATACATTTAAGATAAATGTTTTGAATGCAATATAGAGTGGAGAAGATATCCAAAAATCTGGACAAAATCTATAGTAATACCAATATTCAAAAAGGAGATGTAGAAAACTGCGAAAATGACAGTCATAAGTTTATTAAACAGTGATTATAAAATCTATGGCAATGTTATAAAAACTAAATTAAATAAATATTACAACAGCATCATCAAAGATATACAAAGAGGCAGATCATGATGTGTTGGATTATTTTCAATGAAATTACTAATAGAAAAGTAGAAAGAGTTTAACTTATAAACTCATATGGCTTTCATTGACTTTGTGGCCCCTCACCCTTCTGTTCGTAATATATATGGATAAAATTATTCAACAATGGACACAAAAATAGCATGGCTACTTCCAAATGAATAGATATTTCAAAACCTGGTGCACACATTCACATGACTTTCTCTGCCCTCCATCGTTTATTACTAACTATACAAACTATACCTACTAAATTTTATTTTTCTCTACTACACTTTAATCCAAATAAACCTTTACAGTAACAGCTACATTACACATTTTGTTATAGATACAAAGGGAACAGCAATAGTCAAATGTTTAACAACTGGACGCTATATGCTGCCTTAAAATTATGTACTCTTTCCAAACAACTGAATGTTAACAGGATTTTAAGAGAATGACCAAGAAATGAACAATTCAAAACTTTTAATAATGGATATCTTGAAATTGTGTTACCACAAAAACCATTATTTGAAATGAATTGTGTATTTTAAAGCACTCTACATTTTTTGCATAGTACATTTTCGTCTCGCTTAACGTTTATCAGTTATACAAGATTCCTTCCAAATGAAGAGGACTTCACAGGCTATTCCCAGGAAATTCAAGGAATACATTTTATTTCTCATGTAAATATCTTTAATATATGCTATTTTAATCAAAATCGTTAGAACCGTTTTTTGGAGAATCAAAAACTTTGAAAAACGTTCCATGTAAAGAGTTGTATACAGTGCAGAAATTTTCTTGAAAATCTTTGTGTCGCATCTTTGGACAGTACTGAACCTAAATACCCAGTTTAGTATTTATTCAACTTTTTGTTTTTGAGTTATGCTCTTCACAAACACACACATGGAACCTTTTTCTAAAATGCTTTCCTTCCTTCCAAATTTTGCGAATTTGTTCACAGAATGTAACTCCATCCATTGTCCCTTAAATTCCACCCATCTAGATTTAAAAGCTGTCTCCATTATCACACCCTTCCCATTTCAGTTTAAGCAAATTGCTTTGCTGTTGTGTTTAGCATTCTCTGCACACTACCACCATATTATATATTTCTTGTAGCCACAACCTCCAACTCCTTTCACTTTATATTTAAATAAGACACTAATGGGTAAAGAACTAGATATACTCACATCACTGTACTTTTCAAGACTCATCTCTGTGAGGATGATATTGAGGGGCCAAGCCACCTGGTACTGCAGTGTAATGCTGTCCAACAGCTGTGGCGACGACTGAGAGTAACCTGCAGGAATGTACTTGACTCCAAAGCTAAACCTCTCGGCCCGAGGATCCGAGCTCAGAGTTAATGATCTGGCCAGGATCGAATTAAGTGCCACGCAGTCCAGTAACTCTGCGGCACTGCGCACCTTAGCCATGCGACCGAACAGGACACGTGTCATGCTGCGGCTGAACTCTCCGTCCAGAAGGAAGAAGTAGCTGCGTAACGTACTCAGGTGGGCCACCAGCTCCAGCTCCAACAGGAAGAACTTGATCAACGCACTGTTCACCAGTTTCACCTGCAACACATCAGAGACAATAATCTCACAACATTACAATACATGTTGTGTAGACGGGATCTCCTTGGGAAGTAATAATACCTCACACACAACATCATCTGCATCGCACGTGTACAAACACAATCCCAAAAGCCAGCTTCACTCTTGTCCAAATAGGAAAACATCTTTAGATCGTCCAAAGAAATGTTGCATTGAAAATTCAACTATGAGACTGTAACAGGCATAGGGCTAAGACTTTAAGAAGAAGGTGATGAATCTTCAATTATCCAATAGCTTGCATGTTTATGTGAGACTTGGATTAAAAGGCATAGTACGACTTCCCACATTCACACTGGAAGGACAGGCCCCATTGATGCATTACTTAAACACTAGATGATATGTATTGTCAATAAATCACATAAAAATAAACATTGAATAAAATTTAAATGTAGAGTCTTGCAAAGTCCAAGTTTATGTGTGCATAAAACATAAGAAACTAGCCAATCAGAGAGCAATTCTCATCATCCTGCATCTCCGTTGCCATGTGTGTAAGATCACGGACCAGCAACCACCTGGATATCAGTAAAACAAATTATGATGGTGCTTTTCTGTCAGTTTAATGTCTTTTAACCAGATTTTTTGTTCATTTTGATGCATGTACACTCGTCAAACTAAAAGTGGCTGGTCTCTTGTGAAGTTAAATTTGTTCAAAGTCCCTTCGAGTGAGCGCATGGTTCACAACCATCAACTTTTGTGCGCCGCTTTGGCTACCTCCACACAGAGCAGTGGTTAAGCTACTCTTCACTTGTACATACAAATATAATTACAATAATTGTGAAATTTGTGGTTATAAAATGAAATTGACTGAGTATGAAGCCTTCTCTCGACCAATAAATTACTGTCATGGTTGCCATCTACCAGTATGATTCACTACTAATGCAAAAATTAAAAATGGCAAAGAAAGTAGTTGCTACCTCAGGAACAGCAAGCTTGCGTGGCTTTACTCATACTGTACTTGAGAACCATAAATCAATAAAGTATGTTTTGGTTACAAATACTCAGTGTTGAAACATCTGTATGTTTGAAATCTTGTATATAATTATTGTCTCAGAAAACGTTTGTGATTATAGTTGTGTTCCCCGTTATAACTACAACAAGAACATACAGAGTCTCGTGAACAAGCGCTCATGGAAGTACCCATCTCTCAGATGCCGGCCAGTTTTTAATTGACAAAGTGTACATTACCTCTTTTGTCATGTGTACTGTAGCATATTAGCTCAGCTGTTTCATGCTCTCTTGCAATTGGTTGCTGTTCATGTTTTCATTTATTGATGTGAATGACAACCTATCACATTTACTTTATGTCCTCGCCATGATCCCTGGGTGCATTTTGCAGTTGAGACATGAAAGGGCAAAAATGCAAGATCCCTACGCTATAATTGGGAGCCACCAGCTAAGGGAGATACCGTGACAGAAAACCACCACTGCCTTGTGCTGTAGTTTGCGCTACAAAGCTAAGGGAGTAAACCATGAAAAAACAATCCTGGTCCTCCATAACATCTCAATCTGTAAATCCTATAGTCCAGCTAGACCAGCTTAAAAGAAGCTAGTCTACTCTAGGATGTAGATTATGTCATAAATACATAATTACATTGTGTACTTGTATGTAAATCAATTGTAGTTCTTATGGAGTACATTAGAGCTAAACAATTTTAAAACAGTATTATTTATACTTTATGCAGTTATAAAATTTAGTAACATTTTATAGTCAGTTATTTTTTTGAATGAAAGAAATCCTCCTCTGTATAGAAGGTGTGAGTGATGAGATATCTTTTTAATGCTAACTTGAATTTATTTTTATTAGCTTTCAGTTCCTTAATATATGATGTAAGTGAATTGAATAATACTATACCATTGTAGTAAGCCCCTTTTTGGAATACTTGTAGG
This sequence comes from Deroplatys truncata, assembly GCA_030765065.1. NCBI lineage: Eukaryota > Metazoa > Arthropoda > Insecta > Mantodea > Mantidae > Deroplatys > Deroplatys truncata. The sequence goes on from CM060987.1 coordinate 208,900,479, forward strand.
TTATTGCTTGGCCTGTGTAAGTCCTGCCCATTTCTGGTTTGTTTGCTGTGTATGTCTGAATTTTTTATGAACATTTCTGAGGGTCAACCACGGTTAAAAGTATAGCTAAAATATACTCACAGGTTAATGATAGAATTCCAAATGTTTTGAATAGTGGTTTACAATGAGTTGATTGCTTCACACCTGCCATTATTCTTATTACCTTTTTTTGCAAAAGAATTTTTTTTTTTGCATGTACTGAATTTCCCCAAAGTCATAATTGAATGAAAATAAGCATAATATACTGTTTTTAGGATGCTTTTATTTTGTAAAATGAATTAATGATATAATTGCAAAACATGCAGAGCTCAGTTTTGGTAGGATGTAGTCAATATGGTCTTTCCAATTCATATTATGATCTATAATAAGACCAAGAAATTTTGTTACAAGTTTCAGTAATTTCATTGACTTCATGTTCAATTCTTATGTCTGCAATACTTTTTATTTTTTATGCGAAAATTGATATCTTAGTTTTTTCAAAGTTTATATGCATTTTGTTACTATCGAACCAATTATTTAGCACACTGAAAATACTGTTGGATAACTCTGGGATGCGACTGCTGTTGTGTTCTTTAATTATAATACTTGTATCATCTGCAAAGAGAACTGGGTGAGCATGTTCATTTATTACTCTGGGGAGGTCATTGACATATATTAGAAATAATAATGGACCCAAAATCGAACCTTGTGGAACAGCATGCTTTATTTCTGACCATTTGGAATATATTTTGGAATTATCTGCAGAATATTCCAAGTTGGGGATTGAGCACATAGCTAGCAGCCTACTCTCATAAAAATATAAACTGCTACGTTTCCCAAACCAGATATAGCTGGGCGGGTTAATAAACACCTTTGAAAAAGGAGGATACCACTGAGTACCAATAAACAAGCTGTGGAACATACTGGTACTTCATTAATATTAGCAATTTAAAAATTACACAAGAAGAGCCGAGCTACAGTGAAAGTGGGAAGAAGCTGTCAACCCCATTTCCCACGTCAAAGGGTTTGAGGCAAGGATGTGGTATGTCCCCAACCCTTTAAGATATATCTGCAACACATTTTAGAGCGATGGAATCAGTCTTGCAATGGTATGGGAGTACCAGCTGGGCAAAGTACAATACACTCCCTTTTGTTTGCAGGTGCTAATTACTCAGTGTCATGAAGAAGCAGCTAATGGAAGCCTTCAGTTCAACATGACTAAAACTGAATACCTGGTGGTGGGAGGTAGGGGAAGAAACATTAAAATACGCCAGGGAACAATTAAATCTGTCTGGGAATTTAAATATTTGGGATGCATTGTCCATAGCTGTGGACTACATAATACAAGAAGCTAGGACGGCGCTAAAGATGTTGAATGAGGTTTTGTGGAGCAGAACTATTTCTAGGCAAATAAAGAAAAGCATTCTTCAAAATTTGAATTGATATTCACATATGGGGCAGAGGGCTGGACAATTGTTGCAAGCCAGAAAGGTATGATACAAGTGGTAGAAATGGACGGAATAAGGGCAGCCAGGTGTCTACATTGGAAAGGAAAAAGAACGTAGAGGTGGAAAAGTCAGTGATAGAAGGGATTAAACAAAGAATCCTCCAATAGTATAGACACATGAGAAGAATGAAAGAAGGCCAAGGGTTATCCTGCGGTGGTCCTGCAAGGAACAAGAAAATGTGTGCAGCCAAGGAAAACGTGGAAAGCTGTAGTATGATGAGGGATCAATGTATGCAGAGGGATGATTGGAAAGATAGTAGGAAGGAATTTAGGGCAACTGCTGAAAAGTGGAGAAGCCCACAAAAGCAAAGCAAGTTAATGCTTAATTTTCCGTGAATGGTTCCTTACTTCTTCATCAACGTTTTAGCAGCATTTAACCGACAATCTGGCAGAGACAGATCAAACATGGTGTTACAATTAATTAGATTGATAACCTATATACTTTAGCAAAAGGTATATAGTATCTGAAGAAAGTAAATATATATACCCTTTGTGGATTACTATCATTAAGGACTGCTTCTATACCCCCACCCCGCTGTAACATTGCACTTGACAGCTAGTGTTTAAGTTGGTACACTCGCAAAAAAACAGATGAAAAGCTTTAACCGTTTGACTTCCTAAGCCAATTACAAGACAGCATTCCGGATGGTCTATGACAAATCGGAACAGGAACTGGAAGCGGCTCTGTTGCCAGATGTAGCTATTCCCAACCACGTGCTTCAGTTTGTGAATCTCTAGCACGAGCGTCGAGTTATTCTTTGCAAGCTACATATTGTTCATTGTTATTTGTATTTGTGGTTATTGTCAATTTATACATATATTTATTTATTTATATTTATCTATTTTTACTTTCTCTACTACGTATAGTAACTAGGGGAAGTATTGTATTCCACCCAAAAATTTGATACCGAGATTTCATCGAAAATATGTTTTGAGACCCCCTGAATCCAAAAAAAGCATTTTTGGAATCATATCCATGTGTGTGTCTGTGAACAGCATAACTCAGAAACGAACATTCAGATAAACACCCAACTTGGTATTTAGGTTCAGTATCTTCCAGAGAAGCGACACAAAGGTTTTCAAGAAAATCCTCCCACCCCAGATTACCTTTACATGGAACATTTTTCGAAAATTTTAATTTTCTCAAAAATGGCTCTAACGATTTTGATTAAAATATCATATGTTTAAGATATTTTCATGACAAATCAAATGTATAATTCGAATTTTCTGGGAATGTCTCCAAAAGTATTCTTCATTGTGAACGACTTTTGCATAACTGGTAAACCATAAAATATAGACAAAATTTTACCACACAAAAAATGTAAATCGCGTTAAAATACACACTTTATGTCATATACATTTTTTTTATTGAGTGAACCATTTTTGAGATATTGCTTGTTATTCCCTTAAATTTTCCAATACTTTTTCTCAAATCGGAATTCGTTATTCATTTTTTTATGTCCTGGACACACAAAGAGAATGGAATACTCCACATAGCAACCAGCTCTTAAAACATTTGACTATCACTTAAAGCCTAGCAATTCCCCTTGCATCTACAAGAAAATTAGCAATAAGATTAACATGAAGCATAGGAGAATAAGCGTTTGTAAAAATAGTTTGTACAAGAGTAGAGAAAGTCATGTGAGTGTAACACATCAGATTTTTATACATATTTCATTCATATTATTTATTAATAAAAGATTGAAGTGCGACAATGTCTGAAAAATGACATCGATCGCTGAGTGATGATTCCCAAAGTGAAAAGGTGTGCCACTTAATAGTCAGGCATTGAAACTATTGAGGACCCGGGAATTCTTTGAACAGGAAAAGGAGTACGTGAAGCTTCACGGCCCTCCCTCTATTCCTGCTGATAAAGCCGTACACTGTCACTTCAACCCTATCAATTTAGTGTGGAGCGACATTAAGGTGTATGTGAGGGAGAACAATAAGTCATTTACCATTGCCGAGGTGGAAAGGCTTTTGTGGGAAGGTATGGCGATGGTGGACGTGGCTTTGTGGAAGAAGAAAGTAGATCATGTGAATAAGCTAATACAAAAAGCACAAGAAATAGACGGAATATTAGTGAGTGTGAGCCATTAATGATATACCTTGGTAAAGATGATGATGATGACTACGATGCTTGCATTTTTAAATCAGTAAGTGAAAATAACTTTGTTATTGCAGCTTATACACTACGTGATCAAAAGTATCCGGACCCCACCTTTAGCCTTGATGACTGCATTCACTCTCGCAGGCATACTTTCAATCAGGTACTGGAAGGTTTCTTGGGGAATGGCAGCCCATTCTTCATGGAGTGCGGAACTGAGGAAAGGTATCGATGTAGGTTGGTGAGGCCTGGCACGAAGTCGGCGTTCCAAAACATCCCAAAGGTGTTCTATAGGATTCAAGTCAGGACTCTGTGCAGTGCAGTCCAGTCCATTACAGGGATGTTATTGTCGTGTAACCACTTCGCCACAGCCCGTGCAGTATGAACAGGTGCTAGATCATGTTGAAAGATGCAATCGCCATCCCTGAATTGCTCTTTAACTGTGGGAAGCAAGAAGGTGCTTAAAATATCAATGTAGGTCTGTGCTGTGATCGTGCCATGCAAAATAACAAGGGGTGCAAGCCCCCTCCAGGAAAAACACCATAACACCACCACCTCCGAATTTCACTGTTGGCACTACACATGCTGGCAGATGACGTTCACTGGGCATTCGCCATACCCATACCCTGCCATCGGATGTCCACATTGTGTACCGTGATTCATCTCTCCACACAACGTTTTGCCACTGTTCAATCGTGTAATGTTGACGCTCCTTACACCAAGTGAGGCGACGTTTGGCATTTTCCTGCACGATGTGTGGCTTATGAGCAGCCGCTCAACCATGGAATCCAAGGTTTCTCACCTCACGCCTAACTGTCATAGTACTTGGAGTGGATCCTGATGCAGCTTGGAATTCCTGTGTGATGGTCTGCATAGATGTCTGCCTATTACTCTTTACGACCCTCTTCAAATGTCGGCGGTCTCTGTCAGTCAACAGACGAGGTCGGCCTGTACGCTTTTGTGCTGTACATGTCGTTTCACGTTTTCACTTCACTATTACGTGAGAAACAGTGGACCTAGGGATTTTTAGGAGTGTGGAAATCTCGCATACAGACTTTTGACACAAGTGACACCAAATCACCTGACTGCGTTCGAAGTCTGTGAGTACCACGGAGCATCTGATTCTGCTGTTTCATGATGTCTAGTGACTACTGAGGTCTCGGATAATGAATACCAGGCAGTAGGTGGCAGTACAATGCACCTAAGATGAAGAACGTATGTTTGTGGGGGTGTCCGGATACTTTTGATCACATAATGTAATTTGTTTCATTTCTCCTCATTGTAGCAGGCAAGTTTGCATTACTCTGTTTCTGTATTGTCAAAAGTGCATAATTTATTCTACATACGCTGCAATGTTTATGCAGAGTTATTTTCAATTAACAATAATAATACAAAATAGTTATTACTCATTGACATTCGCTACTTAGTACACTTTTTGTATGCGGCTTAGACACGATGGAAAGAACCATCAGCTGTTGCCATCTGGCAACGTCTCAATCACAATATAGCCAACTTTAAGCAAAGCCACACGAACTGTCAAGTGCAAAGATTCAGCAACGGGGGTATAGGAGGGGATGCAACACAGACCAAGTGCAGTGGGAGCCAACGTAGCAGGTTCCGCACTTCAAAGATTTCTGTGCCTCTATTTTCCCTTTTATGTGAAAGTATGCATGAAACAGAGTGCATGTGTTGTTATTACTGTGTAAGAAGCTAACACTGAAGAGTTCAAAATAGTGCTTAAAGAAACTGCATGTTTGATGTTTCTTTACAAAAGAACATACTGTTGCCCTAATTTCATTATTTACTTGGACTACATAATCCTCGTGATTGTGTGGGAAGCTGGCCTTACTATTCATTACACAGAACAGATGTTTTAAATGTCTGCATCCTACATTTACACCAGTAGGGGCACTGGGATATGTCAATGGTTTCATTCACAGCTCTCATGTTGAATATCCATGGTTCAAATCCTGGTTCTGCGATGGTGATTGGAAGTCTGCCGTGTTCAAGCCTTCATCTCATGTGAAGTATCTCCAAGCCCTGACGTGGTTCGGAGTCCACGGTAATAGTTGTAGGTCCCTCGTTCCATCACCATTTATCATTATTACCCCCTCATCAGAGTTTTTTTTATTTATGGACACTCTTTAACTACTGTGATTCTTAGCGTCCCATTCTATATTGGGCATGAAAGTCTGATAATTTTGCTCAGAGGCCTCTTTATTAGGCTTGAGGTTCTTTTACGTGCCGTAAATCTATAACACAAGACCACCGGCTTTACTTCCCTTATGAAGGAAGTCATGCTAAAAGATTTTTACGCCCAAAAAATGCATTGGCGTCTGCTGGGTTTGAACCCGCAACCTTGGGAACTAGAGGCTAGCACAGTACCCCTCATCGGAGGTAACAGACTTTGTCCTTGGTTGCCTCCAGTTAATAAATGGGGTCCATACATCACTTCATGGAGCAAGATGGGTCTGCTGGGTTTGAACCCGCAACCTTGGGAACTAGAGGCTAGCACAGTACCCCTAGACCCGGAGGACGACCCCCTCATCGGAGGTAACAGACTTTGTCCTTGGTTGCCTCCAGTTAATAAATGGGGTCCATACATCACTTCATGGAGCAAGATGGGTCTGCTGGGTTTGAACCCGCAACCTTGGTAACTAGAGGCTAGCACAGTACCCCTAGACCCGGAGGACGACCCCCTCATCGGAGGTAACAGACTTTGTCCTTGGTTGCCTCCAGTTAATAAATGGGGTCCATACATCACTTCATGGTGCAAGATGGGTCTGCTGGGTTTGAACCCGCAACCTTGGGAACTAGAGGCTAGCACAGTACCCCTCATCGGAGGTAACAGACTTTGTCCTTGGTTGCCTCCAGTTAATAAATGGGGTCCATACATCACTTCATGGAGCAAGATGGGTCTGCTGGGTTTGAACCCGCAACCTTGGGAACTAGAGGCTAGCACAGTACCCCTCATCGGAGGTAACAGACTTTGTCCTTGGTTGCCTCCAGTTAATAAATGGGGTCCATACATCACTTCATGGAGCAAGATGGGTCTGCTGGGTTTGAACCCGCAACCTTGGGAACTAGAGGCTAGCACAGTACCCCTCATCGGAGGTAACAGACTTTGTCCTTGGTTGCCTCCAGTTAATAAATGGGGTCCATACATCACTTCATGGAGCAAGATTTCCCTGGAGGCCATCAACCAACCAATACATTTTATTACATGTTCTCATGAAATGAGATGCGTTTGTTGCTTTGTTGCCTGAAAGAACACTCTTTCGCTACGTTCTTAGATATAACTGAACAAGGTTCAGTCCCTAATAATCTATTCATAACGGTGCTACTGAAATATTTATTTAATATAAAAAAATGGAAGTAAACAAATGTTACAAGCCAAAAATTACTGTTATTTGGTGTGGTTACAATAATACCATATCTTGAACATACTATTCTTCCAAACACGTAAACTGCAGTGTATCTAGTTCATCTGACAATCATGATACAGGCCCTAAAAATAACTTACAACACCTAAAATACAAACATGTTGGTGGAAAGAGGAACTAAATAGTGGGCAGGTCATTGGAAGTGCAATCAGGTAAAAAAAAAATCCGCAGAGATCCTGCTTCTGGGAACTAATTTGAAGACACGAGCAGGTTAGTGCTGTACACTCCCTTTGGATCTAAAGTGTTGACAACATTATGGATGGTCAACAAAGATACGTTCCTATAATGGCCGACTTTGATACACTAACAACTCAGTGAGTAAACATAAGTGATGTTAGTGTAACCAATTCTGTCTCACCCTATGTAAATTCAAAAACACATCACTGTTTCTACATTCTTTTTCGCATATTAATATAAAATAGTTGTTGTTACTTCACAGAAACTGTGTGTAAGACAAAAGCTGCAGATATTCCATTCCATTTAATATATACTATGGCTCAGGGTTATCAGGAGGTCAGTGCTGGGCAGTCTGACATAAACAAAGATAAGTGCCACTCACCTATGTTAATACAGGAAGTGCTATTGGCAGAAAACCAGAATTTTCTGGAAGTTTTTTCCCTCCCTCCTCCAGAAAGTGGTCGAGATAGTTCTAGAGTGTTCTGTGGAAGATTCCACTGGCTATATAACCAAGCATTCTCAGTCGGCCGGTTAGTGAGTGCATTCCCATTGCAACGAAAAGTGCACTTCTCCGAGCAAGTTTGTGGCAGGCAGCAAGAGATTGTAAAAGTCTTGTGTTCAACTCCTCAGCAAGTGAACCGTCAGGAAGAAGAGGCTGCGTCACAAAGGAAGTAAAGTGACAGGAATTGAATCAGTTCACATTAGTGAAGTGACAAAGTGAACTAGATAAAAACAGTGACATTGAGAACTCAGAGAAGTGACAGTTGAAAAACTGGACAAAGTTCAATATTGTGACCATGGCAAATTTGAGAGCATCCCAGTTCAACTACCTGACTGGCAGGTGCGGCTGATGACCAGCATTTCAAATCAATACCCATGCAACAAGCTCAGTATGTGCCACTTCCCTGTAGTTTGGGCAATTACTGCTCCAGAAGATCCCTTTTGTCAGGTTCTAGTAGCTTCCCCTTTGAGAATGTTCCACTTTGTATGCAGGGCCTATATAAGGGGGCTGAGAACAGTCAAGGAGTTCATTAGTTTTAGTTAAGTAGTTACAAGTGGGCAGTTCAGTTGTGTTCTGTTCTGAGCATGTATCAACAGTGACTCTAGTGAAATGTATTGAGCTACACTGAGTGTCTAAGTGATAAATCAACACTTGCATTTTTGTTATTCATGCACACACTATGCAGAGCAGTTATTAAAGTCGCTTTGTCTGTCTGTCTGTATGCATGCAGTGCTGACCACTTCAAGAACAGAACTGAGGTTTTATAAATAGGAATTTGGCACATTACAGAAGGATAAGGAATCCTGGGCAAAACTGCAGCAAACTGATAAAGTGAATGTGACTCGTCTCACCTGCATCTCCAGTGGGATCATGACCGACTTCTGAAGAGTTGCTGTTACTGAGGACACATCAAAGGTGCTGATATTGAAGGCATCAGTAGAAGGAAGGCAATCAGGTAACGTAGTGCCCCCTACACTAATCATTGGGACATCTCCCAGGCCTGATGGCAAAGTATAGTCTCTGCGGGGCAGTACTGGCAATATTTTGTCTTCTTGCTCTTCTTTTGTTTCCTCCACAGTCGCGGGTAGAGGTGGTTTCTCAGGGGCAACAACAGTGACAACTGAATGTTGGGACTCTCTATGCTGCCCTGTTACGATGTCAAACTCGCTCTCTAGAACACGTCGCCTGTTCCTCGCTCTGGCACTAGCAGCACTCTCAAACTGCTGCCTACAAAACTCGTTGAGGGTATCAACTGCTGATTGGTGTCCATGCGGTGGGCTTCGTACTGGCAATTCAGGAACATGAGGCTTATCTGGGCTCTGTAGCGGTGATTTTGGCAATTCAGGAGAATTAGAACCCTCTGGACTCTGCAGCGAGGAAGTTGGTGATTCAGGAACATGAGGACTCTGTACTGGTGACTCAGCAGCTGTAGTATCATCATCATCATCAAGGCAAGTGTCTGTCAAATTGTTGTTCTCTGTATCACATGGCTCCTGCTCTGCATTATTATTGTTATCATCGCCTAACAGTGACATATCGTTGTCCAGAGCAGACAGCAACTCAACGCGCTTCTCATGAAGATGTATCCTTTTCAAGTGCCACTCTGCCTGTAATCGTCGATGATCTGCTAGCTTTGACATGGTGGCATAGTGATTTTCCAGCCTCTGCCTGCAAACATCACAGTATGAAACATTTTAAATGAATAAAGCCTCTTTTTTACATTAATAGCAGAGATTATACTCTGTGGAATGTACATACTACATAAAAACCAGTAATAAAACTATATTAATTTAATTTATTTGTGCTAAATTATTTACACATTTGGGATCTGTTGGACTGCCTCTAGCCAGCTGTTCTCCACACCTCTGATATTACATTCTACAATCTCCATCTTTTCACATACCATTTCCAATTTCCGTCAACTTTCTATTGCTATTTCTTTCAAACATTCCACAAAAATTCACCTAAACCAATTTGAAAACATTTTATTTATTTTTACAATGCTATTATTTTTTAGCCATTTCTCTGTAGTAAATCTTTTCCTTTACATAGCATCAGAATGTGTATTCCATGTTCAATTTCTCCGCATGTCAGACATATTCCTTGTATAACATTACCTCCGAGTCTCCTAGTTTCCATACAGATTTCTATGTACTTTTCTCTTCCTAATTCCGTCTTTATCATTTTGGAAAATACCAATGATTTCATTTCATTACTCCTTGCCCTCAGCTCTTGCTTTTCTGGCAGAATCCCTGTATCATTTCATGTCTTTGTTCCCATACATCACGTAGCTGAGCTGTTGCTAAGGTCTCTTTAATTCTACTCAATCAACGTTCATCATTCAAATGTTTTTCTTGCTAATCTAAACAAAATATTGTTTTCTGACAACTGACTTATCCTATACTTCAAAATTCTTTCCATCATTCTTCTCATGTTAACTTTCCCCACTTCTAGTAAGTAATAAAAGTACTTTTTCTGGCGTGTTAATAATTTAAAACACCAGTAATAATTATTTATCCACGACCATTTATTACTGGCTACTTATCGAACATCATATCACCAGGGTAATGAATTAATATACCTACATGTCATACTTAATATTCAAAACTACTCTTCTATTTTATTATTATTATTATTATTATTATTATTATTATTATTATTTATTACTATTATAATATACATTTATAGAGTCAAACCTCAATCCTTTGTTTTCTGAGGGAACGAATAAAAACCTCATGAATATGGGAAAACAAGTGGAAATGAGAAATGCACAAACCATGTACCAAAATAAACAAAGCCAATATATAGGCAAACACTATATTTTACATGTTTGTCACTTTCCTAGCTGTTGTGAAACAATGAACTTTCCACATTAAACATATTCATCAGCACCACAGATCAATGCCCTTCGTTTCATATACTGTCAAAGCATTGGCTTCAGCTGTTGCATCGTCTAGCCCCTCATCACAAACATGTGCTGCTTCCCTTGTCACACACTTCATCTACGCCCCGCCATAACAGAACAGGCATGAACTTCGCTATTTTAATTCCTCACTCCAGCTGGTACAGGCTGCCCCAAAAGTATCGGCAACTACTGCAAATTACAATCGCTGCTCCAGCTTAAAAACAATTGTTCGAGAATACAATTTGTTTTGGACTAAATTTTTTTAATGAATACAATACAGTGAGGAACGATGAATGTGGGAAAATGATAGCTCCAGGAACAATAGATTGAGCAATTCAAACCATTAATAATGGATATCTCAGAAATGCCTGGTGCCACAAAAGATTATTTGAAATAAATTGTGTGTTTTAAAGAGATACACATTTTTTATAGTACGTTTCCATCTATTGCTTAACATTTACCAGTTATACAAGATTATACAAAATTTCTTCAGAATGAAGACAACTTCACAGGCTATCCCCAGAAAATTCAAAATATATATTTTATTTATCATGTAAATATACAGTGGAATCTCGTTAGCACGTTCCTCATTAACACGTTTTCCTACGTTGAATTATAAAAGTCCAGGTACCAAATCACCAAATATAATAAATAATGTTTGCTTAGTGCGTTTTCCTGGTCCCGCTTACTACGTTTGAAGTTTGACGTCCTCATTCGCTGTTTTGGCCAATCCTTGATCGGTACAGTGGGAGTAGGCATTTAACACGTTCATAGTTTGACGTCCTCATTTGCTACTTTGGTCAATCCTTGGTCACAGGGTGGATATCGGCAGCCAATCACATACATGCATTTAAATATTTGTGTGACACGATTTCTGTGGGCGGGATAGAGAATGCTTTACCTTGGCGTGGTAAACACGGTAAACGCTAACGATAGTTTCTAATGTTGAGTGATGACCAAACAACCGTAGATTGTATTTTAAGTTTTCATTTACAATGAAAAAAAGAAAGTGTAGTAGGTAAATAACCAACAGTGAAAAACTGAAAATTCTTGATGTAATCACAATCCAAATATAAAACATGTCGATATAGTGCGGAAGTTAAACATTCCTCCATCAATCTTAAACACGATTGTTAGCAAACCTAAATTGATTGAAACTGCTTTTAAAGAAGGGAAAAATACTAAAACAAAACTTTTCTCTTGGAAAATAGGATCAGAAGAGGACCAGAACGAAATTTGTTGCATGGAAACACCTCCGTGTTCAAATCGTCTTGTATACACCAAAGATAATATCGTCTATTGTACTCGTAACACGATGCACGCTCATAATTTTTTCTTTTTTAGCAGAAATTATCACGTGTGTAATAAAAAACACAGCAAAACCACTATTGCCGCTTCCACAATTCACAATTTATTTTCTCAAAAACATTCCTAACCTAAAAAATCCAAGTTGACCAAAATAAAAGCTTGAATTATTTATTCTCAGGCTTTGTGTATCCAAATCCATTTAAACATATTGAATTTAACATGGAAACGCGGATCGTATTCAGTATGAAATTGTACTCAAAATCGATTTAAATTGCCCATGGAGACGTAGTAATTATTAGATTTTTATTACCTATGTTCTTAAATTGCAGATTTTGCATTTTCGTTAACACGTTTTCCCGCCTATGACGTCCAAATCCTTAGGTCCCTGCAAAAACGTACTAACGGGATTCTACTGTATTTATATGGTATTTTATCAAAAATCATTAACAGCCTTTTTTATAAAATCAAAAATTTCAAAAAATTTTCCATGTTGATGCAGTAATTTGTATCACAAATTACTTAAATGTAAATAATGATTGTAATATGAATATGCATTTTTATGTGACATTGATTTCAGATGTTTATTAATTGTAATTATTATTGGGAAATAAGTTAATAAGGCTTTACTGAAACTGTCAATAATAGCGCAATAATGCAAAGCAGGGGGTGAGCTGTTTATCATTACTGGGAACAAGGAAGTTACGTAATGTTTCGCGCGTTTTCGGTAGAACCTTCTGGAATGTTTCCCTAAAAGCAATATGTATTCGTGGTTTTCATTGGATATTAAAATAGACGCTAATGTTGGCGCGTTTTATTAGCCAATTGCAGTTCAGTTATAATCTTTAGGCATATCGTGGAGTGGGAGTATAAATAGAAGCCAAGTTAGAGGTAAAGTCAGTCAGTCCTTCAGTTCACCGAAAGCATTCATACATTACACGTCGTATTCAGGCCAGTTCATCAAAATTCTTTGTGCAATACACGTCGCCTTAAGTTCGTCAGTTCGTCAAAATATTTGTATGAGATACGTCGGCTATAGATTCACAAGTTACGAAAATCTAAAGTATTATAAAGTTAATTATACACAAAGTTGAAGTACGTGAATTAAAAGTGATCAGTAAGAAGTATTATAACAGTTTCAGTTTGGCGAGTGTGAAGATCAATGTATAAATGTGATAGTTAACGTGTTCGACAATAAAAATTATAAAACAAATTTCTTCATCAGTGTAATTTTTGGATAAAAGATTCCTTTCCGTTTCACAACCTGTATAGAGATACATGTTCAACCCAAGATAAGATAATAGCTAGCCGGAGGACATTTGAAATGAATTATTTCAAAAACTGATACTAGGAACCGCAAATTGCTAACACCAGATGGAGCTACAAATCAAACAAATGAATGACGTCACAAGATGGCAACGCGTGAAGTAAGCAGCACAACATAAGATCTTCAAGTTCTAATAACTTACATAAAAACATATTACGTAAGCAATAATGTCATCTCGCAATGTAAAGAGTAGTTTGCGGTGGAGGATTTTCTCGAAAACCTTTGCATTACTCCTTGGAAGGTATCGAAATTAAATACCACGTTCTACTTCATTTAAATCAAGATAAACAGCTACATTACGTTATAGAGTACAGCGATAGTCAAATGTTTAACAACTGGACGCTATATGCTGGCCATGACATCGCGAGGAACAATGAATATTAACAGCACTTGAAAAGAATGACAAAGTATTGACATTTTATTTGTATTTTAATCAAAACTGTTACAGCAACTCAAAAATAAGATCATTTTCATGTAAAAGGTAGTTTAATCTTCACGCCTCATCTTTGGAAGATACTGAACTTAAATATGAGAAGGTTGAAGTCTTTACATTATTGAAAGCCAATTTGAAGGAGTTCCACTGTTGGGGAAGCAATCTGAAGATAGTTGCAGCCCCAGGTACGGTACAAAGTTTCCAGTTGCCTTCGCCCCAACTTTGTATTTTTATGTTTCTTTAAATATTATATATATTTATGTTTGCGTCAGTATTAATTTGTAGAAACATGTATCTCTTAGCAGGGGGTGACGCGGCTAAAGAATGTAGGCTTACACAAATTATAATTTTTACATCACTCCTTTTATTAATCCTTCACACGATTAAATAACACTTCACTGATATAGACAGCTGTGAGACTATTTATTAATTACTTGCACTTTTTAACACGTAAACTTTATAATATTGTCGCTGTAATGAATTTTATATGTCTCACACTGAATACGTATTTAGCTGCTTGGGAACGTGTCTAGCATCTGGTTGGGAACACTGTCTACTATCGACTGACGTTTACCGCTTAAATTTGTAAATTTCTCTATTTCAAGTCTCTGATTGCCTACTCCAATAGCATACTTTAATTTACCTTTCAGCTTTTCTAATTTTTGATTGGCTATTTATAAACTGTTTTAAATATTACATTATTGTTCCAAGAATTACTAGTAGCATTATTAAACTTTCTAATTCATTATTGCCTCAAGGTTACCTCATTGTTAGCAGCTTTCAGCTTCTATTCTCACAGCTCCTACATTATTAAATTACATAATACATTCATATAACATTCTTATACATGTACAGAATAATAATAAACATAATACAATGACTGTAAAATATACTTTATATATTATTACATACACATATTGCTTTAAGGCAGACTGTTATATTATATAATCAGATTGATATCATTTAAGTGTTAAAAATACTGCCTTGTGCTGTTTTTCTCTTTCTCTTTTTTGGATTGAGAGAGTCTAAAACATATTTCCAGTTAAATCTTGATATGAAACTTAGGATGCAATGTAATCTTCTTGAAGCAGTGGCTTGAGAAGTAAAAGAACACCTTAGAAACAGAACTTTGTACAGACTGGATGAATTTGTGTGAGAGCGCTCGCTCACATAATTTTATAACATAATATCTCTGCTGTAATTATAGCACATTCATGGACTTCCACTTTGGGTGTGTAATACAATTAAAACTACCTCAACTTTAGCTATGTCTTGTAATTATGTGCAAACTTTGTATTTACTTTTCCTCCTCTATGAGCTGCCGTTCATTGTCGTACTGTTGTGCCCGCAGTCTGTCTTCCTCTAACTCTCGTTGCTTCTCAATATCTCTCTGGACTGTTGCCACCTGCATCTGTTCCTTCAGTGCTGCCAGCTGTTCTCGCTTTTCCTTTGCCACTTCTTCAGCTCGTACTTGCTTTTCCTCTGCACCAACAAGTCAAACTTTAGTACTACATTGAAGATGCTATCATCTTATTCTATACTAACAAGTGGTATCAAAATAAATCTGAGGTGTCACACTCATATGACTTTCTCTGCCATTCCTCCACCAACTATTCTTACAAAAGCTTATTTTTATATCTACTTCATGTTAATCAAAATAAGCGTTTGCAGAAATAGTTTCATTCCTCATTTTGTTGTAGGTATAAGAGGAGAATGAAGTGATAGTCAAATTACGTGATATTGTAATGAAAAGAAGCTAGAAACAGCTAAATTATTTATGAGCTACTTAGAAACACACATAACAACTTCCTTTCCATACATGTTTAAAGTTTGGCACAGATATGTTGACGACATCTTCGCTGTTGTCCCTAACAGGTTCATACAAGACTCCTTAGCCTTACTAAACCTACAGAACCAATCAATAAAATTCACCATAGAAATAGAAAAAGAAGGCATGCTACCATTTTTAGACCTAAAAATCATCAGAGAACAAAAGAACCTAACCTTTGGCATATACAGGAAGCCAACACACTCTACTAATTACATAAAAAATAAGAGTTTCAATCCAACCACACACAAACATGCAGTACTAAACAGCCTAACACATAGACTGGTATATACCCCCTTAAATAAAAAAGAATACCAGTTAGAATACCAGCATATAGTAGACACAGCAATACATAATGGGTACAACAAAGCAACTATTGACAAAAAAATTGCAAAATTCAAACGACAGATGCACATCAGAAACACAACAAATCTCAGCCAGCAAGATAAAGAGCTAAGTTCAAGAAATTCACATACCACCCAGGAACATTTCACAAATTTAAGAAGATTTTCATGAAACATAACATCAGCCTAGCTCCACAGAACAAATTTAACATAGAGAAATTACTTTGTAACAAGTTAAAAGACCCCATTCCACAAGACAAAAAAGCTGGAATCTATAAAATCAATTGTTCAGATTGCAATAAAGTATACATAGGTAAGACAAAAAGAAACCTAGAAACTAGGCTAAAGGAGCACATGAGATGTATTAAATACAAACAAATGGACAAATCTGCAGTCTCACACCATTTTTGGATCACTAATCACAACATCAAACCCAATATTACATTAGTCAAACCAGCCAAATTTGCAGCCGAATTAGATGCATGGGAGAAGATCACCATTCTAAAACACAACACACATCTAATGAATTTTGATTTGCCGCCACCAAATCCTCTCTGGAAGTACATTTCTCCACCACAAGATGCCACCACAGGATCCAGTCCAAAAAACGGAAACACCAACAACACGGGCCAGTCGAATTAACCTTCTGAGGATGGGAACAACGGTTTCCCGAAACATGTTAAGTGAGTAAACTTAAGTGATGTTAGTGATAGTCAAATGTTTTAAAGTGGGTCACTATACGCTGGCTTTGAAATTCCACAATCTTCATATGACATTTGGAAAATTTAAACCAATAGCAATGAATAGCTTGGAAATGGCCAATGCCACAAAAAGTTTATTAGGTATAAACTATATGTCTTATGAAGATCTACTGTTTCATGTTCTATCTCTTACAGTTTACCAATCATACAAGTCATTCAGTATGAAGAGAACTTCACAGGGTATTCCCAGAAAATTCAACATATACATTTTGTTTGTCATGTAAATGTGTTGTATTTTAATAAAAATTGTTAAGCTATTTTTGAGAAAATAAAAAGTAATGAAAAGTTTGCATTTAAATGATAGTTGGGGATGAGAGGATTTGTGATGCATGTTTGGAAAATGCTCAATTTAAAACACAAAGTTTAATATTAATTCTGCATTTCATCTATGAGTGATGCTGTTTACAGACACTCATACATGCTTTTCTGGTGTAATCATGATATCAAAAATGTTAATGGATTCCTCTATATTCTACAGGTAAATGGAAGAGAAAGTTTACAATTCCCTGGAAACACAAACAAGAACGCGAAAGTGAACATGCCATGCACAATCAACTGAGAACAATCCTAACCTCAATCTGATATTTGGAATTTGTTGGTTTCTGAAGTTATTTCACAATAAGTCCGGAATGTAAAAGGCTGTTAATACACGATGCACCAGGAACAAGAATGGGAGTGCATATTGACAGCAAATTGGAAAGTAAGTTTTGCACATTGGGACATCATTTGTGTTTGTTACTGAGCGATGATATTTTGTGAGCTTCTTCTAGTTCAGCAAACATTTTCTAAATGCAGAACCATGACAATTTCAACTTGAGGCGTCCCTCTTCTCTTTATTTTGTATATAAATATCCTTCCTGTATTATTTAAAGCTGCCCAATATTAATATTACCCTTTTTGCTAATGACATTAACCTTTATAAAAGGAAAAGATAAGAACACTTTGGAAGCAGACAAACTTAACAATTAATTGGTTCTAAGTGAACCAGTTAGTGACGAATGACACTAAAACATGCATGTCTGGATCCTCTGGTCAAAATTGGGAATATTCCAGTTATATAATATGTAAATAACAACTAACGCCTGTGCTAGGATGCTGAAACTCGTTCTTTACCAACTAAGGGTTGTGTTACTTTGCATGCACATCGGTTGTATGGGGAAATTCTGTAAATAGTATCAAGATATTTAAATTTCAGAAGAGGGCTGTTAAAACCAACATGAATGTCCCATTAGCAGAAAGTTGTAGAACCTATTTAAGAACCTAATTAATATTCTCCCTCTTCCATGTATATATATAGGGTCGAATTCATAATCATCACTTATTTCAAGGAAGTCCTTAAGTAGTGATTTTGAATACACAGACGCTACTCTTTCAGGCAAATAAGGAAGCACCGACCTCTGCTTATAGCAATAAGAAGAGCTGACGCCATCTTGCATCAACTGTCTACAACGGAGGTTAACAATAATAGCCATTTCGTGGAGTATATGGAATTTCATAACGAAATTCTACGCATTAATAAACAAATTTGCGTTATTTGCAGAATTCACTTGAAACACATAGGGATGTCGAATTTAAGAAGCGATATCGGTTTACCAAAGCCGCTATTTTAATAATCTGACGTGAGACAGGCTTACTTGAAAAGATAATGTATAGAATATCAGTGCTATAACACTATCCATGTTTTCTATTCAGACATTTTCCCATTTATGTTGTCCAAAGCCCTTAGGTTCCAGAAAACGAGATTCTGCTGCAATTATTCAGAATCATTTAATAAAATGCAGAAATACTTGTGCAACAAATAAAGTACATCAATTACCACCACTTGACAAGTCTCACATCTTTACTATTAATTCACAAATATCTGTTGTAACTTATTGGGTACTTTTGCTCTTCTGATTACTGCTAGATGTTGTAATTGCACTTGTGATTTCTTTCCATGTGTAAATACTTGTAGCTACTAACACTACGCTAAAAAGTCAGGTTTTCAGTTTTAAAACAGTCTATGAGTAAATACAACTTCAGGCCACTCTCAGTGTCCCATTCTACAATGTCTTTGTGTCTCAGCACCAAATCTTAGTTGGTTTCTTTCCTGCTTGCTGAAATGTTTTCCTTTGGGATGCTTTCGACCTAACTAATGTAACTGTATAACTATTACTACAAACCCTTAACTAAATTTACAATCTACTTGATTGTAAACTAAAGTTAACTAATTTATTTAAAGGTGAGTCGGAATTGTAACACTAACATCACTTAAGTTTAATCACTTAACATGTTTCGGGAAACGGTTGTTCCCATCCTCAGAAGTTAATTCGTACACATCACTGTTTCTAGCTTCTTTTCATTACAATATATACGTAATTTAAGACCAACAAGTCACAAGAAGCAAAATTTATAATTGGCCACCACGTGGAAAAGATACAGAGTCGAATTAACTTCTGAGGATGGGAACAACCGTTTCCCGAAACATGTTAAGTGAGTAAACTTAAGTGATGTTAGTGTTACAATTCTGACTCACCTTTAAATAAATTCAATACACATCACTGTTTCTAGCTTCTTTTCATTACAATATCAACGTAAAGTTAACTAATTAATAAATGTACCATTTAAAACTTGCAAACTTCTACCACGTGCTCAACAGCTGTTGTGAACAAAACAACAACGAAAATGAAAACGGCGGCTGGCTATGTGGTGACCTGCATGTTCATTTACATATTCCTTGGTGCATCTGAATGGCTGTGAAACAGCTGAACCATGTTGCCACATGTGCTTCAGGAATAAGCAAGTGTTTAGCACTGAGCATATAAGTACCGTCTATGTATACCAAATGGTAACAAGCATTTCCTTATCAGAAGGAAATACTTATTGCTTAAGCATCTCCTTTTCACATAAGCAACGACTATAAATTCAACCCATAAAACATATTTTAATTTATATGAAAAAAAATTTAAATAAATTCATAACAAAGTTCATTCACATGAAAGATGCATAGAACTAAATTATTTGAAAAGTGCTCTTGGACTTACCTTCCTCATCACTTAACTAATACATTTCTGCTAGGAAAGCAGTTTTATTCAGTTGTTGGCTATTATGAGTAATGTCTAGGAGATGCATGACTGTGGCATTTGTATGCTGAACCTGACTGACTGTAAACTGAACTTTTATTGTACTATAATCTATTTTGTTTTTGTCCTATATCATGTACATGATATAATGGATGTAATAAATAAACATTCCCCATTCCTCTAGCGAAAGCATGTTACCAAATGTCATTCCTTCATTAATAGCATACATTAAAGTTATTTGTTGTTCTCCAACACTCACTGAACCAGAAGAAATCCTTCCAGTTTATTTTCACATCCTGAGCTGTGGCAGCTTTTAAAGTCATGGGCACCTTCAATAGTTTCTGCAGTAGAGAGTGTACTATGTGCAATTAAAACTAGACCAAGTTACAATTCCGACTCACCTTTAAATAGACCAAGTCTTCTTCTTTCCTGTTCCTGGGAAAGCTTGCCGCTGCTCACATTATAATATGTCATTACTGCCTGGTTCCTGAGAGCCAGCCATAAACAACACTGAGCTGTGGCAGCTTTTAAAGTCATGAGCACCTTCAATTGTTCCAGCAGTGAAGAGTTACTATGTGCAATTAAAACTAGACCAAGTCTTCTTCCCTGTTCCTGGGAAAGCTTGCCGCTGCTCACATTATAATATGTCATTCCCGCCTGGTTCCAGCACAACACTGTGCTGTGGCTATCGAGCAAACTAACAATTACTTACTCTGCAACTTTGCTAATCGTTGTTTCTGCAGCAGTTCAGCTTTGGTCTGCAAGAGTCTCTCTTGCTCCTCTGCTGCTGTAAATATAGCAGCGATATCCACAGGATCACCACACACCTCCAGAGCTCTCTGATAGAAGGTGTTGCACTCGGCTTTCAGTTCTTGTAGCTCTGATCCTTGCAAGCAGCAGCGTAGTGAGGGAAAACCACTGCGCAGCACTGAGCACAGAGGGTTCTGTACAAAATAACAACCATCACAGTATTAAAACACCAGTACACAAAACAATTTTAATGATTCTGGGAATGTCCTCAAGCCAAGTTTATTAAGCCCAAGGTGTCCTATTGTGGCGCAGCAACTGTGGGCCAAGGCAGTTGGAACAAACAACAATAAGTTGACTCACCAGCGTAAAGATCGGGTGCGCTATCGGTAGACAACCAGACCTTCTGGAAGTTTCTTTCCCCACCCCTGCTCCAGAACGTGTGTCAGAATAGTTCTAGAGTGTTCTCTGAAAGATTCCATTGGCTATATAAGCAAGCATTCGAGTCGAGTCAGTCAGCTGGTGAGCGAGAGAGTTGCGGGCAAGTTTGTGGTGTGTATTGAATGGTGGTGGTGGTGCTGCATGAGGGATTGTGGAGGTCTTGTGTTCAACTCCCCAGCAAATGAACCGTCCCGAAGAGGAAGCTATGTCATAAAAAAGGTGAAGTGATGGAGAATTGAACTAGTTCACATTAATGAGATGACAGTGTGAGTTGAGTGAACTCCCAGTGAAGTTGAACTAGATAAAAACAAAACAGTGACAATAAAGGCTCGGTCACAACAAACAACAATGACAAAGTTGAAAAATATATATATTCTAAAGGGAGCCTACACAATCAACAGCAAACTTTCCTGGGCCCTCAGAATGGGAAGACTTAAGTTCCTCATTCTCATTGCATGACATACTGTGCACATTAGACACTTCAATGTATAGGCTATTGTAGGTGGCCATGACATGGAACAGCTGCTAGTGCTCCCTGTGGTCACAAGCTGCAAGAACTTGGTAGCAAATGTGCTTCTTCTAGGGAATGGGTCATCTGTAGTTTGTGCATATACAACTCAAAAACAATGGTAAAAACTACAAAGGTAGAAATTAACAAAGACAATAAACAACTTTAATATACACGATTAAATAAAGGAATGAAAGGTTGACACAACTAGAGGGATCGGGGATATACATTTAGATAATGTTTACTCTATCAAATCTGTTCTCTAAATTGGAAGCAGGTAAAGAAATATCATCGGCCAGTTAAAAACAAATGAAATCGCAATGTGCCAAATTGACTTTCCACTTTATGATTGATATGCTCACCATTATCATTGCTGTTCTTGTTACCAGGTTGTTATGAACCAAAATCTGTAACTAATTTTGAAGATTGAGAAGTTAGTAACAGTGATGTGTCATAATTTAAAATAAAGAGTTGGAGGTTGTTACACTACATTACTAAAAGGTTCTTAATTGGAAACATGCTGACGATGGGAATGCGTTCAAAGTAAGAGCCTTTTAGTAATGTAGTGTAACAACCTCCAACTCTCTTTATTTTAAACCAAAATCTGGTATGTTGCATTGCTTTCCATCTTCATTACCATTCTCAGGCTATTGTTAAAATAAAAATTGAGTTTTATCTATGGACGTTCTTTAACTACCATGGTTCTTAACATCCCATTCTATATTGGGTGTGAATGCCTGGAAATTTTGCTCAGAGGCTTGAGGTTCATTTATGTGCCATAAATCTACGACACGGTACCACCGGCTTTACTTCCCTTCCAAAGGAAGCCATGCTAAGGATTTTTACGCCCAAAAAGAAAATGCATTGCCCTCCACCAGATTTGAACTCGTGACCTCGGGAACTAGAGGCTAGCATAATACCCCTAGACCACGGAGCACGACGAACCAGCCTTAAAAACAGTGAAGACTGACAGCTAAAAACTGGATAAACTCACAGTATCATTTACTGAATATTTGTTTAATGTTTAACCCCACAGAATTCATATTGTTTTATTAATGATAACCTTAAAACTTGCATCACTGTAACTTGGTTCAGTTTTACTAGCTCAATTCTTTACTTACGCTGGATGGTTCACTTCACTCAGGAGTTGAACACAAGACCTCCATAACCCATCGCTTCACTATCGCACTCGCTGCTCGTCACCACCAACTTGCTCGCAGAATCACACCAAAAACACGCTTGCCAACTCAGTCACTCACTCGCTCAACAACTCTTCTCACTGACGGTCTCTCACAAGAGCACTTGCTTATATAGTCAGTGGTTCTCAAACGTTCTAGAACTATTTCGAGGGGGATCTAAAGCTTCCAGAAGGTTCTGCTGATACCACACCTCATGTTTACACTGGCAAGTGCCCGTTATTGGTGTTTACTCTGACCACCCAATAATCTTGGGCCATAGCCCCTCACCACAATATGTTTATTTCCTGGAATTATGTTGATTTATTATATTCTTTTAGGTACTTTAGCATCTTGAAAATAATTATATATCTTATTAATTTATGTATGTACTATTCAATTTACTTATGCATATTTTCACTTTTGTACTCTTGATAATATCATGAATTATTATAATTCCCACAATTGGTAATAAATCAAATGTTTAAATATTGTTTTGAGATCAAAGAATATTTTAATAACTTGTAAATTCAAAATGTATACCATACGCAAAGGTTATGTTTAAATGTAGTGGCATTGTCATCACAAATATTTATGAATTATGTTAATATAAGATTTCCAGAAGGAGAGAAGCCAGTCATACCCACACCCACTGTCTCTCACAAGAAAAGTATTGTATCAATATATCAACGCATGTTTTAATATATATTCTTCTTTTTTTTATTGTGAATAAATGCCAAGTTCTCAGAAGCTACTTCATGAGGCCATTAACAGCAATAGCACATTCCTTGGTGAAGCAACAGTTCTCACCGATGGGGAAACATAGCTAAGGCAGGTAATTTCCACCTTGGTTATGGCATCATGGAACAGTGCATGGCAAAGCACACCGCAGCAGAACACTGTAGGTATCTGCCCCACAACAACAAACTGGACCCAGCAATTCTCATTAAAAGATTCTGCTAATAACTAGTTCAAACATATCCAAACACAAATCTCAAGTTAATTATAACATAACCAGGTTATATGCATTCATTATACAGTGGAATCTCGTTAGCACGTTCCTCATTAACACGTTTTCCCGTGTATTGTGTTGAATTATAAAAGTCCCGGCACAAAATGCATCAAATGCATTAATAACGTTCGTTTAGTACGTTTTCTCGCTCCCGCTTACTACGTTCGAAGTTTGATGCCCTCATTCGCTATAAAAGTAACGGTCCAGTGGGAGTAGATTTACTACATTCAAAGTTAGGCGTTCTCATTCGCTACTTTGGTCAAACCAGGCGGGGTGGAACCGGCAGCCAATACCATGCATGTACGTATTTGTGGGACGCGTTTTGTGTGTGTGTGGGGGGGGGGGGGATGCTTTAGTGATGCTCTTTGGTGTTCTGCGGTGACGCTTTAGTTTAACAGTGGCTTGGTGTGGTTAGTTTATGCTGTTGAGTGTTGACGAAACGTAAAAGTATTTTAACTTTTTGTTCGCAATGGAGAAAAAGAAAGTGCGGCAAATAACCAACAGTGAAAAACTGAAAATCCTTGAGGAAGTAGATCGCAATCCAAATATGAAACGTGTGGATATAGCGCGGAAGTTAAACATTCCTCCGTCAACCTTAAACACAATTGTTAGCAAATGTAAACTAATTGAAACTGCTTTTGAAGAAGGAAAAAATGCTAAAAGAAAACGTAATCGCCCTGGCCAGTTTCCAGAATTAGAAGATGTTCTGCTAAAGTGGTTTACACAAGCTAGAGCTTCAAATGTGCCAATAGACGGTACTGTGGCATAATTCGGTGCATGAAACATGCGTATCGTAAGAGGCTGGTACAGAGAAGGTTGGCTGCACTGAAATCGACGACAAGAAAAATCACCGTCTTAAATGTCATGCATTTTATTAGAACTGCTTGGGATTGTGTGACGCAAGATACCATTAGGACCTGCTTTAATAAAGCCGGTTTTTGCCGAGTTCTTGGTGATGAAATTACGCAGGAAGACGAGTTTTCCGAGAGTGAAGAATGGCGCCAAATAGCAGACGATGCCGGCGTGTCTTTCGAAAACTATGTAAACATTGACAATGAAATTCCAGTGTGTGAAACAACAGAAATACTTGATGAAATACTTGAAGAACAAGTGAAAGATGAAGCATTAGTGGGAGACGAAAGTGACGATGAACCAGATCCTGAGCCAGTACCTACAGTGTCAGAAGCCATGCAGGCAATGGACATAGTGAAGCGATATGTGTGCAGTTTCGAAGTTGATGATGAAATGACTTTACTAAACAAGATGGACAGTAAACTTTTGGCATTAAAACCAACAAAGCAATCAACTATCGATATGTATTTCAAACCAATGTAAATAGTGTCTATATTTCACATCCGTTTTTGAGGTAAGATGTATTATTAGATTTTATTACATAAATATGTTCTTAAGTTGCAGATTATGTATTTTCGTTAACACGTTTTCCCGTCTATGACGTCCAAATCCTTGGGTCCCTGCAAAAACGTACTAACGAGATTTTACTGTATTACTTTCTAGTACTCAATGAGAATATCTTGGCAAAGTCACTTCCATTATATATTCTAGTTAGCAATTTTTTTTTTATTTATTTCATCCTTTGGGAAACAACTTACAGTGTTTTTGGACACATCAGGATTGGTTTTACATTACAGCAAGTAATACTAAAATAAGTACATGTTAGTTTCTTTACAAAAAAAATCTGATGTGTTACACTCACATGACTTTCTCTACTCTTGTACAAACTATTTTTACAAACGCTTATTCTCCATATTGTTCATGTTAATCAAGATGTTAATCTTATTGCTAATTTTCTTGTAGGTGCAAGGGGAATTGCTAGGCTTTAAGCGATAGTCAAATGTTTTAAGAGCTGGTTGCTATATGGCGTATTCCATTCTCTTTGCATTACCAGGACAAAAAAAAAATTAATAACAAATTCCCATTTGAGAAAAAATATAAGTATTGGAAAATTTAAGGGAATAACAAGCAATATCTCAAAAATGGTTCACTCAACAAAAACAAATGTATACAACATAAACTCTGTATTTTAACGCGATCTATATTTTTTGCGTAGTAAAATTTTGTCTATCTCTTATGGTTTACCAGTTATGCAAAAGTCGTTCACAATGAAGAATACTTTTGGAGACATTCCCAGGAAATTCAAGATATACATTTTATTTCTCATGAAAATATCTTAAACATATGATATTTTAATCAAAATCATTAGAGAAATTTAAAATTTTCGGAAAATGTTCCATGTAAAGGGTAATCTGGGCTGGGGGGATTTTCTTGGGGGGGGAAAAAAAAAAACGCATGCACGCGCACACAGAGAGAGAGAGAGATGGACATGTTTCCAAAAATGCTTTATATGCATTCAGTGCACCTCAAAACATGTATTTCTGGTGAACTCTCGGTATTAAATTTTTGGGTGGAATGCAATACTTCCCCTACTTATTATACATAGTAGAGAAAGTAATACTATGTCACAGAACAACCAAATTAAATAATCTATGAACAAAATTTAATAATCTATGTACTTTAATTATGTGATTATGGAAAACATGGTTGATTTAAATAGTCATTTATATGTAAATATTGCCTTTTTAGAAGTAGCTTTCTTAGTTTACCTTTAAAAGATTCTTTATTTAAGTTTTTTATTGAAGTACCTAGTTTGTTATACATTAAGATACCCAGATGGGATCATTATTACTGACATTTTAATGAATCAATAAGAGTTATAGGTATATTACGTAGCAACAAATATTTATAACAATTCTTCACTTATCTTTGTGAATCAGAAATTAAATTGAACAGCTGGACATGTTCCATAACCCATTTGATTACATTCTCAGTTTCATTTCTCTTTGACTGTTGTTTATTTACATCGTTATGGTTACTGTCATTAGGTGACGGATTGTTAGCTTTGGTATTGCCACCTACTGGAAATAAAACAAATTTTTTCACAGATTCAATTGGTGGTATTTCAAAATTCATTACATGATCTTTGTTCTTTAAAATAAATATTTTCTGCAAACCATTAAATCTATGGGTCCATTTAAATGTTTCAATTATTTAACTTCCAGATTTATTTCATGATTAAATGACCAAAAATGATCTGCTAAAGCTGATTTATCAATTTCTTTGTATTTAATATTCCCAAAGTTCCTTTACGCTGGTTTCCAAAACACAACGTACTCTGTATTTAAAATAAAGAGAGTTGAAGAACATCACTAAAATGTTCTTACTTGAACGTGTTTCGGGAGACGGTTTGCTCTCATCGTCAGCGTGTCCTCAACTCTCTATTGTAGCTTGGAGCAGGGACAGTTCCAAGGTCTCACATACTTGTGACTTTGTATTGTAACACAACATACTCTCTACATTCAGAATGTTGCTTTTGGAACTGTTATTTTGAAATTGTACAAAAAGACCTTATGTCCCTCCCCCTACCATGCTGTATGATCTTTGATAGGGCTGTGTATGGCAAGGGAACAAGTATAGATATTAAGTAAAAACTTTTAACAAATGCTTAGTGAATCTTCATGGATTTAATTTGTTTGAAATCTATAGAAATTTAAGAGTCTGATAAAACTGTAGGTTGTTTTACAATGTTTCCTTAAGTGTCTATTAAATACCCAAACACGTCGTAAATGTAACACTGGGAGTATTGCCACCAAAAGTAGAAAGTATTTCACATGTTTATAGCATGCTGATGAGAGCCCTTACCTGTGGACAACACAGTTTCAGAAGGTTGAGGGCCTTGCCACACTGGAAGATTATCTCTGCAAGATTTTTAAGGAAACTGGGTACTGCATCATGAAGCAGGATATGACCCTTGGACCAGTATTCTCTGCTACGACACACCATCATGTCCGTCACCTCCTGGATGAAGAATTCTTGGTGAGTTTGCTGGCAGTTGCCTTCAAAAATCCATTTCTCCAACAGTCTGTACACATACAAGTGAAGAATAGCAGGTGATTTGAAAGACAATTGGTTCTGAATCTGACAAATAGATGGTGCTGGCATTATCAAAGTGGTATCCTTTAGATGGTACAAAGTGCAATTTTATATATGTGCTTTCATTTGTTTGGTTGTTATAGTACTATAAAATAAACAAGTTGAGATTTCTTCCAATTAAATGGTTCATATTAAAAGGTTTAATGATGTGTTTCATTCACATGATTTTCTCTACCCTCCAATATTTATTAATGGATATACAAGCTTTCTTATGAATATTTACTTTTTTATCTACTTGATTTTAATCAAGATAAACCTTTGCAGAAACAGCTACATTACACGTAGATACAAAGAGAACAGCGATACTCAAATGTTTAAGAACTGGGCACTATATGCTGGCCTTGAAATTCAATACTCTTTCCATACAATCATGAGAAACAACTGAATGTCAACATAAGTTTACAAGAATGACAAACTATTGAACAATTTGAACTATTAATAATGGATATCTTGAAAATGGCTTATGTCACAAAAAACAGTTGTTTGAAATAAATTGTGTGTGTTTTAAAAAGATCTTCATTTTCTGTGTAGTATGTTTTCATACATTACTTAATGTTTATTAGTTATACAAGATTATATAGAATTCTTTCTGAATAAAGAGAACTTCACAGGCTAATACCAGAGAATTCAACATATACATTTTATTTGTCATGTAAATATCTTTAATATATGGTGTTTTAATTCAAACAGTTATAGCCATTTTTGAGGAAAAAAAAATTTTGAAAAATTTTCTATGTATAGTTGGGGGTGATGGGACTTTCTTGAAAATTGTGTCACGTCTTTGGAAGATCCTAAACTGTTGTTGTTGTTGACCAATGGCACTGGGGATTAATTGATCTGCATCATTTTCCCTCTAGCTTCCCAATATAAAGTCTGTAAGTTATCACTTTTAAGGCCTTTGAGATGCTGTTTGTTCAGGATGACATGTTCTTCACAGAGAGTGCACTTGGGTGTAGGTAGGCATCCTATCTTGTAGAGATGTTCTGCGAGGCAATCGTGGCCACTTGCCATCCTAAATAAGGACACTGCAGTCTTCCTTGGCACTTTTTGTATATCAACTCTATGTTTAATATTCTTATAATCTTTATCTTTTAATTTATCTTTTTCATCAAGTCTCTGCTGTCTTTTGAAATGTTGTTTAATGTTATTTAATTGTTTATTTATTTCTATTTGTCCTACAGGTTTTATTTGTTGTATTGCACCTTTCTTTGCTAATTGAGCCGCATGTTCATAGCCCATAAGTCCAACATGAGCTGGGATCCACTGTAGAGCGACTTGATTTCTAGTTTCAACTGCTTTAATTAGGCTTATTTGTTTAATCTCCTTGTTGTTTTACTATTGTAATTTACTATTCCATCTATGGCTGATTTTGAGTCTGATAAGATGACTATTTTTTGTTTTATGTATGGTCTATATAAAATGTTGTGTAATGCTGCTTTTATAGCTGTTAATTCTCCATCATAGTGGTTTGATGTTTCATCTAATGTTAGATACTGTGCAAAATGTTTACAGTATACTCCTGCACTGCCATTTTTTTTATTGATGAGGGATCCATCTGTATATATTTGCAGGCATTCTTTTTCTGGGTATCTTTCATTTTCTGTAGCTATTGCTATGCTCTCATTTCATCTGGTATATTGTTTAGTTTGTGTATTGTATATATCAGGTCATTCTGATATTGTATATCAATAAATATTCTATTGGACTCGTTACCTCTGTTGTAATTATATTCTTGTATTTTAAAGATAATATAATTACAACAAATATACTAAACTTAGGAGTCTAGTGCTGACAGCGGTAGAAGGTTGTGCAGAGCGAGAGCTGAAAAATTGACGGAGTGGAGGTGAAAACAGGAGCGGCAGAAATGAACCAACTAATGGAATCCGAGGAAAACTCAAGTTGACTCGAAGAGGTTATGAAGAAGCAGAGAGAAGAGATGGTACAGCAGATAATGGATTAGAAGAAAAAAATTGAAGATATAGAGAAAAGATTCGACGCAGGATAGAGAAGAAAGAATTATGTAATTTTTGGAGTGACAGAAGAATACGAAAACCTAGAAGTAGTGTATGCGATCATGGAAGAAGGACTAGGTATAAAAACTTCTGGTTTGGAGATAGAGGACGTGTACCAAATCGGAAAAAGAGGAAAAAAATCTAGATACATTTGTATAAGAATAACGACAATGGAAAAAAAGAAGGAAATTTTAAGGAACAGCAGGAAGTTAAGAGGCTCAAAAATGTTCATAGAGCATGACTATACGAGAGAGGAACAAATTTTGAAAAAAGAACTAATTGCCAGGATGAGAGAAGCAAGAGCAGCTGGGAAAAAGGCATTTTTGAAAGGTTTAAAATTATTCGTGGAAGGAGAAGAATGGAGTATAAGGAGGAATGAATGAGAAAAAATGTGCGAATGTTAGCAGAAACAAAGGCCCAGGACACATACAAGACAAAGAACTGAGAGAATAGCAGAGTCGACAGTTTGGGGAAAGGAGCAGATCAAGTCACAAAATCAACAGACGCGAGAAACAACCATGAAAGGAGAACAGAAGAAATTAGAGAGGAAGACCCAACAGCCATGGAGGGAGAAGAGGAGATAACATTGGTAGCAGTGGCGGGGCAGGAAGAGATGCAAAGAAGGAGAAGTGGGGAGAAGCTGACAGAAGAATATAGGGCGGAAGAGCTAACATTGGTTGCAGAGGCGGGGCGAGGAATGCAAAGAAGAAGAAGCAAGGAGAAGCCGAGTGAACAGTTGATAAACAGTGCAGCAAGAAATACATATGTGGAGGAGGGAGCGGCACGCGTGGGGAAATAATGAGAGTGAGAACGGTCAGTGAAGCGGAAGAAATTGCAAGAAGGAGGGTATAAAATAATAGATTTGAGAGAAGGGAGGGTAACGCTACAAGGGAAGGAAAGTGTTGACCCGGTATCCAGATGTACTAGACTCAGAAAAGCAAGGGAGAAATTTACGTATCAGGATAAAACAAAGAACAAATAGGGAAAGGAAGTAAATTGATACAAAAGAAAATAAGAGTAAGGCAGGGATGTAAATTGAGTTCATATTAGTAATCTATTTATAGATGATATTAGGAATAAAAATAAGAAATTAGCGTTATCCGGTAATAGGAGATAAGGAGATTCCAGGTTCAGGCTCTATATATGCAGACGATTTTAAGGTAGGCACCATATCATTGATAGGGTTACAAAAGTGATAAATGAAATTCAAGAAAGTGTGAAAAATGGGGAATTGGGGTAAAAACCATAAAGATGATTGACTCAATAAAAGGCTCTAAGAAATCAAGAACTTGAGAGAATAATAAGGAAGGCAAAGGGAAGAAAATGGTATAGAAAAGTAAGAGAAGTAAGGGCCGCTCAGTGAGCGAAAAGGCCAGGGAGCCAAGCAATCTGAATGGCCCAATAAGAAAACAAGCACCAGACAAATTGTACAACAGATGTAGGGGTATAAATGAATATACATTGTATGTATTGTAAACATGTAAACCAAATTGTACAATAAATCTATCTATCTACTAAACTTAAACACCACATTATACACACATGCAGACCTGTTTTTTTGGAATGAGGAGACAGTTGTTTCCAGTCAAATGTTGGTATCAGAGTTTTGGGTGGGATACAATACCTACTACATGTGAGCATAAACAGCACGCACCTGAAGTATATCTGACAGCAGGAACGGAAGAAGAAGAGCACACAAGCAAGGTCGGGGCTGGTGGCTCTGCAGATCTGCTGGTACATGTGCGCCAGCAGTTTAACGCCTTCTGGGAGATTCATCTCCTTTGTCCCAAAGTCAGGATGTATTCCAACCAGCTGACTTATGCAAGACATCTGAATATGCAGGCCGTTGAACCTCTGGTGCAACTTGTGCAGTAATGGGCCATTAGGTAGCGATACCACCGCAGCTCTGTGTAGCTTTAGGTATCTCTGCATGCTGTCAAACAATGCCTGCAACATAACAACTGTATGCTGATCAAGATAGCCCACACTACTGCTGTTAGGACACACACTGGTAGAATCAGACTGAAAATTGCAATGACACAGTTCTTCTGCTGTTGCTCTAACCACCTGAGCTACCATGGCAACATGCCAGTACAACACTCACTTGCAGTATTTACAAGTATCAAGTAAGTACATAGGTATGTATATATTTATTTCCATAATGCTATACAAAATTCTTACAATTTTTAATACATTACTTTGAGTTGCTAGTTTTTCTTTCTTTGGTCCATCATGCATTTTAACACCGTGGTATTTATGCATGGTGGGTCATAACAAATTCATATTGCTTTATTTTTCTAAACAATTTTTCTCTTACTCTCCCCATATATTCTCCTATTCTTTTTATATCCCTCCCCTTTTCTATTTTCATTATCCTAACTTTTAATACTTCTTTGTTAACATTCTCCCATTCTTTAGGTAAAAA
This sequence comes from Deroplatys truncata, assembly GCA_030765065.1. NCBI lineage: Eukaryota > Metazoa > Arthropoda > Insecta > Mantodea > Mantidae > Deroplatys > Deroplatys truncata. Next base: position 208,932,526 of record CM060987.1, read on the forward strand.
CTGATCTCTCCACAAAGAGACACCTATCCAAATTAGTTTCCTTCCTATCTCCCCTTAGCCTATATGTACTTAATCTAGACCAGGCCCACCCTTCTCTCACTAACCTATTACATACATCCACATACTTCTCCCTTCCCCAGTCCACCTTTAATTGTCTATATAGTTCCAAACTTTTATTTCCTTCCAGACTTTGAAATAATTCTTGTTTCTCTATATCTTTTACTCTGTTCCTCACTTCTTTCCAGAAACCTTTAACTAACCTCTCTCTCTCCTCCCATAGGTTACCCATTCCTATTTCCTGTAAAATTCTCCTTATTTCTTGAGCCCATTTCATCCCAGCACTGGATTTTTCTTGTATTATTAAATATTGCCTCAAGATATTATGCTCGTCCAATGATTTCAATCTATGCCAATATTTAAGTATCCTTTCTACTATCATGCCCTTACTACCTACTCTTCCCAACTCCAACATTGCTGCCCCATTAGGTGATGAAATAGATAAACCTAACATACATTTACAGAACGATCTAAGTATTTAATCAATCATCTCCCATCCTTTCTCACTTTCCCAAATCTCTGATCCATAGACCATTTTTGCTTCAACTACAGCTTTGTAAACCCTTTCCAACCATTTAATTTGCATATCTGGTATTTTCTTTAAGCATATTCTTATAGCAGTCAATGCTAATCTTCCCTTAGCTAAGGCACTTATCTTGTGATCATTCCATCTCCCATTACTACTTATTCTCACTCCCAAATAATCAAACTTGTTTACTATTTGCAACTCTTCACCTTCCACATACCACTTTTCCTCCTTCAATTTATAGCTCGTTTTAAATACCATTATCTTTGACTTTATACTTTCTCTACTATGTATAGTAAGTAGGGGAAGTATTACATTCTTTCCAAAAATTTGATATTGAGATTTCACAAGAAATACATGTTTTGAGGTGCACTGAATGCATATAAAGCATTTTTGGAAACATGTCCGTGTGTGTGTCTGTCTGTGAACAGCATAACTCAGAAACGAACAGTCTGATAAACATCAAACTTGGTTTAAAATAGAGAGTTGAGGGTTGTTACACTACATCACTATGATATTCTTACTTGAACGCGTTTCGGGAGACGGCTTGTTCCCATCGTCAGTATTTTCTCTCAACTGAGAGTTGAGAGAAAATACTGACGATGGGAACAAGCCGTCTCCCGAAACGCGTTCAAGTAAGAATATCATAGTGATGTAGTGTAACAACCCTCAACTCTCTATTTTAAATTATGACACATCACTGTTACTAGCTTCTAAATCTTCAAAATTAGTCAACCAAACTTGGTATTTAGGTTCAGTATCTTCCAGAGATGTGACACAAAGGTTTTCAAGAAAATCCCCCCTCCCCCGAGATTACTCTTTACATGGAACATTTTTCGAAAATTTTAATTTTCTAAAAAATGGCTCCAACGATTTTGATTAAAATATCGTATGTTCAAGATATTTTCATGACAAACGAAATGTGTATCTTGAATTCTCTGGGAATGTCCCCAAAAGTCCTCTTCATTCTGAATGACTTTTGCATAACCATAAGAGATGGACAAAATTTTACTACACAAAAAATGTATATCGCATTAAAATACACAATTTATGTCATATACAGTTTTTTTGTTAAGTGAACCATTTTCAAGATATTGCTTGTTATTCCCTTAAATTTTCCAATACTTATACTTTTTCGTAAATGGGAATTTGTTATTCATTTTTTTTTGTCCTGGCAATGCAAAGAGAATGGAATACTCCACACAGCAACCAGCTCTTAAAACATTTGACTATCGCTTAAAGTCTACCATATTCCCCTTGCATCTACAAGAAAATTAGCAATAAGATTAACATCTCGATTAACATGAAGCATATGGAGAATAAGCATTTGTAAAAATAGTTTGTACAAGCGTAGAGAAAGTCATGTGACTGTAACACATCACATTTTTAAAATTTATTCTTAAACCCCATTTCTTACAAAATGAATATATGATGTGTAACACTTTTGTTAGACCTCCTACTGAAATAGAACCTACCACTAAATCATCTGCAAAAAAGTAGTCCTGGAATTTCTCTATTATTTACTGTGGGTAAATATAAGTTATCCTTATTCAATTCTTCCAAGATATCGTCAATAAATAAGTTAAACAGTATAGGGCTAAGTTTGCAACCTTGACTTAACCCCATATTTCTATCAATTTTTCCCATAATTTCATCGTTACAATTGGGGTATCTTATCTCAAAATGAATTTCAGACCCCCTTATGGTTTACTTGGAAAAGTTCAAGTCAGTTGGGGAATTTAATATCATATTGGCATGTTGCCATGGTAGGTCAATTGGCTAAAGCAATGGCACGTAAAACCAAAGATCCATAGCTCAAATCCCAGCTTTGGCATTGAATTTTTCAGTCTGATTGTACCTTTTCAACCTTGTCCTATATATGGCGTGTGTGGGGGAACAATCAATTATAAATGCTAACAATGTTACATCTATCTTGAATTATAAAAGATGTACTATACAAGCCTGACACCTGTTGAACGCATTGCTGAAAACACAAACTGACTTCTAATTTGTCGAGCATATCTTACATAAACTTTATCTCTAAGAAATACATAGAGACATGATATTCTTGGAGTTTTTTCCCCCAACCCCATAAATCGTCTTAATTTTTCCTCAGTCATATTTGTTGGCCGTCATTGTTTCTTTCTGCCTAACACGAAGCTAGTCTGCTTGAATTTTTCTAGCAGTGTATAAATTGTGTATTTGTTAGGAAATGTAGAACTTCTGTACCAATTCAAGCTGGACTCTTTGAGCAAACGTTGGTTCACAATAACCCAAGAATGGTAACTGAAATGGAAACGAGACTGGGAATGCATATCAATTGGAAAGTCAATTTTACGCATTGAAATTTCGTTTGTTTTTAACTGATCAATGATAATTCATTTTGAAGAACTATATATGAGTCATTTTGAATGCCATATTACTAAATCTTTCCCACATCTATTCAAAACCTGGTATAGGTATGTAGATGATATTTTTGCTATTGTTCCAAAAAAACTTTCAGAAGATGCTTTGAAATTATTAAATTTACAAAAAAGATCTATTAAATTCACAATAGAAAAAGAAGACAATGGCCAATTACCTTACCTAGACATCAGGATCATCAGAAATAATGCACACAACAAACTAACGTTCGGCATTTACAGGAAACCAACTCACACAGAAAATTATATTAAAACAATAGCTACAATTCTACAAGCCACAAACATGCAATTTTAAATAGTATTACAAACAGGTTAGTACATATACCAATGGAGAAAGAGGAATACCAGAAAGAATACCAACACATTATCAACATAGCCACGATGAATGATACCAGAAAAAAACAATAGATAAGAAGATAAAAAAGTTTGAAAGACAGAAATACATCCAACAAACAACTACTTTACTCAGACAACAAAAACCACAAGCATATAGGAAATTCACTTACCACCCTTGGACACATCATAAATTTCAAAGGATTTTCAAGAAATACAACATCACCCTGTCTCCACAGTATAACCACAATATACAGAAACTACTATGCAACAGAACAAAAGATTCTATCCCCAATGATAAATCAGCTGGTATATATCAAATTGTTTGTAATGACTGTAACCTGGTATACATAGGAAGAACCAAAGAAATCCTGAAATAAGACTTATAGAGCATATGAGATGCATTTACCAAAAACAGATGCATAAATCAGCAGTAGCACATCATTTCTGGTCTTCAAACCATGAAATCATTCTGAACATAAAACTCTTAAAACCGATCAACAGCAGTAATGAATTGGACATCTGGGAAAAAATACATATCGTCAAACACAGGAATCACCTAATGAATTTCGAACTACCACCACCCAGCAGCCTTTGGAGGTTCATCAGCCCAGCACCAGAGAACACCACTAGCCACACATATTCCCCAGACAATAACCGGCAAAATCAGTTGGAAACATGCCGATGATGGGAGCAAACCGTCTCCCGAAACGCGTTCAAGTAAGAACATTTTAGTGAACTCTCTTTATTTTAAATGATCAATGATATTTTCTCGCTTGCTTCCAATTCAGCCAACATCAAAATTCAATAAACATTATCTAAATGTAGAAGCATTACATTTCAGATTCCTCTAGTCATACCAAGCTTTCATTCCGTTATTTAATGGTGTACATTAAAGTTGTTTGTAATTTTTACCATTGTATTTGAGTCAACAGACAGTTTTGAGGTGCATATAAACAAACTATGAATGTCCCTTTCAATAGAAGAACCAACACTCAATGGATCTACAGGCTGTCAGGATCTGAGGTTAGGGCACATGTGCTAGAATTTCTTCCAGTTTTATGTCACAGCCACCTAGAATAATCTCTACAGAGAAGAGTTTAATATGCACAATATGTATCCAATATGCCATGCCTGACAACAAGAACAAGGAAAAAGTTAAAACTTGGCCAAGTCCTCTTTCTCGTTCCCAGGACCCAAGAAAGCTTCTGGTCAATTAAGAATGCTCCCATTAAAATGCATGTATTACAAACTTTGACATTCTCGTTCTGGTTGCTGTGAACCAGTTCTGCACTATTCAACAACTGTTATTGCAAGAAATTATTTTTCTATCTGCTTCATGTTAATTGAGATAAACGTTTGCAGAAATAAGTTTCATTACATACTGTAGATACAAGAAACAATAGTCGAATCTTTAAAAAACAGGTAACTATATACTCATATTAAAATTCCATGATACTGCAAGAAACAACTGAACAATGACAGCACTACAAAACATCAAAGTGTTGAAATATTCAAACTAATAAAAATAAATATCAAAGCTGAATAATTGTGTGTTTTAACGAGATCTACATTTTTTGTATAATAAGATTTTGTCTACCTCTTACAGTTTACCAGTTATACAAAAGTAATTCAGAATGAAGACTATTTCTAGAAAATTCAATATATACATTTTATTAGTGATGCAAATGTCTTAAATGTATGGCATTTTAATCAAAACCATTTGAGCCATTTCTGAGTAAATAAAAAATAATGAAAACTTTTCCACACATAAAGGGTGATTGGTGTGGGGACGTTTTCTTGAAGCATCCTTGGACGATACAAACTTAAATACCAAGTTTGGCGTTTATTTGGAACTATTCACTGCAACCTTGATTAGTACGGCCTTTATCTAAACTAATTTCAATCAAATTTTCTTGAAAATAAAATGTCAACTCTGTACTTGGGTCAACATACCTGAAAGATCAGTCCCTCCCTGCACGACCAGAGAGCGACAGAGTTCCTGGAGACAAGCTCCCAGAGACGATAGCAGCATGTTCCACTCATTATGAAGTCTGTGCTATACTTCGTTAGTGTCTCTGCTGTAATTCCATCAATGTGTATGCCTTTCTTCATTTCAAACATCTGCAATTCCTGCAAATAAAACAATATTCTCATGATACGAGGGCAGTCCAGAAAGTCCCACACGTTTTGGCCTATCGTGGCTAGAGCCGCCATCTTGGTGTCCCTACATTCAGTACGCATCCAGCTGTGGTAGCGTGAGGACTGTGCCTTCCTTACTGTGCTCTCTGTGAGTTGTTAAAATGTGCGCTACAATAGAAAATCCCGCCACTTGTGAAGTGCGGTTGGCTAAAAAGAACAAACCAATTGAAATTTATCGTCAACTTTGTGATGTTTACAGGCAGGGAACAATGAGTGAAAGCCGAGTCAGGCAATGGCCGTACCAATGTTCACGACGAGGCTTGCAGTGGTAGCCTTAAGACTGATGAACTGTCAATGCAAATCAATGACAAAATTCGTGAAAATCGTCGTTTCACGATTACAGAACTTTCGGAACATTTTCCCCAAATTTCACGGAGTTTGGTGCATCAAATGGCGCTGAACTGCATGCCGGTGTAAACCAGTGGTTGAAGTCGCAGGCGGCAGATTTCTACAGAGAGGGTATTGAAAAACTTGTGCCACGGTATGATAAATGCCTCAATTTGAATGGCAATTATGCAGAAAAATAGCTTAAGAGTGTACCTTTCAAATGTAGATAATAAACATTGATATTTGCATTTTGTTAATTGTTTATTTCAAAATGTCTGGGACTTTCTGGATTACCCTCATAGTTATTATTAAGAAATGTTACTGCCACATAACTTTCTCATCTCGTCACCATAACACCCAACATAAATCTCTTAAAATGTGCAAGAAACAATGAACTAGACACACAACCATGTGCTGTAGGCTAGTATCTCAACTGACTGACTACCGGAGCATGCTGTCTCCAACATCAGGCAAGACTCCTGTCTGTGGCTTGTAGATGATGTACTGCACCATGAAGGCATTTTCATATGGGACATCAAATTTAATAAACTGTTTACTTTTTATGTATAAGTAGTTCTTCCCAAACAAAGAGTTCTACTGGTTTTCTAAGGGCTATTATAAGATTAGTTTTTCTTTCGACTGATGATCTCTGGACCAAAAATGCTCTTCAAGTGTCAATTTATCAGTTTTTTTTGTATTTTATATTTCTCGTGTATTATTTAAACCTCGTACCCACGTTCCTCTTTGTCTTCTCTATGTATAAATCCAAGAAGCAAGAGCTGGTAACTTGGGGAGACAAACCCTCCTGCTTTCACAGGAACAGAAGTGGATATGCCGCTTACGCACGTCAACCCCAGAGGAGAAGACTACCAAAGACCTCAGTGCGGGTGACAGTGACTAGCACACCATCTATCAGCTTTCCAGGGTTGCTGAATCTCACTTGGGCTTTGCCCAGATGAACCCAATCATCCATGGGTATCAGGAACCACTGCCCTACCGAGTCCAACCCAATCCAAACAGCTCCCTTCCAGGAGGGGCTCAAGAGTGCTAGGGGTCCGCTGTGTCTGCACCACTCTCTATGTATATTTAACCACATCCAATTTCATAAATGCCTGGAATTTTGTCATTTGTGTTGGTCCTGACTATGTTTATTTTTAATGGGGCTAGGGTTCTATCACGTTCTTCAAAATTTTATCACTACATATTCGTGTAGCAATTTCCTTTATTTGTTCCTTCTTTTTAAATTTATCTTTCTGTTCAAAATTTGCTCTGTAAAGCCATCTTATGCTCCATTTCTTGGATGCTGTTGTTGCTCAGGGTATGTTTATCAGTACTGAAACTGAGGCATATCTGTGTTCAGTTCCATTTTTAACGTGGAAAAGCCTTTGTAACTGACTCATGATATGGGTTCCACGTAGCTGTACAACCAAAGTATGATGGATAGCTGGTGGAAGACATCAATTAAGCATTTTCTGTAAAACTAAGCCCCAATTCTTGGAACTTGCACATTACATAGTTTTCTTTTATCCAAGAAAGATAAAATCAAAATTTCATACCAAAAGATGTATTCCAAACCTTTATGATAATTAACTGAGTTGGCTTTGTGTTAACGTGAGGTTTGCATTCAGGTGGTCCAGGATTCGATTCCTGTCAGCCATCCACTCTGAACTTGGGTTTTTCTGGTTTTCCCTGGTCACTAGACCAGGGTGGCTGCTCATCTACCATGATTTCCTTTTCTTACTTCTAGGTTTCATGGCGTGAGGTGGTGCGGATGTTTGCTAAGGAAAGAGTGGACCTGCTTAATTCTTGTCCTCTTGGGCAGCTCCAGTAGTGGGAAAGTCTTTCAGCCAGGAAATGTTAGGGCACCTGTGGCCTGTAGTTCCTTCACTTCATCCCTTCCTCCTGGAGGATGGCAACCACAAACTGCAGTGTGCAAGGTGTACCCCTCTGTTGTATACCCCATACCTAATAACCATCAAATTCATAGTTTGCGCTTATATCAAGGAAGCCCTTATGCAGCTGTTTTCGATTCTCAGATGTTACTCTTTCAGGCGAATATGGAACCTCCAACCTCCACTTATATGCAATAACGAGTGCAGATGCCATCTTGAATCAAATGCCTACAATGGAGGTTAACAATAACAGCAATTTCATGGAGTATAACAAAACTGTACAGCGCAATAATAGTGATATTTGCGTGATTTGCAGAATGTGCTTGAAACGTATAGCAATGCTGGATTTAAGAAGTGATATCAGTTTACCAAAGTTGTAATAATCTAATGCCTCTGGTAACAACGTAAACTTGACAGAGGTTATGAAGTTGCAACGTGAGACAGACTTACTTAAAAAGATGATGCATAGAATCTCAGTGCATAACACTAATTAATATTTCCTGTTCAAACATTTTCCCATTTATGATGTCCAAAGTTCTTTGGTCCCTACAAAACGAGATTAAGCTGCATTTAATCAGAATCATTTACTAAATTCCTAAAAATAAAATGCAGAAATAGTTGTGCAATAAACAAAGAACATCTCTGCAGTGCTTTTACCCCATCAACTTGCCTAAAAGGTATCATCTGGTGTGTACATGATAAAGCTGCTTAGATTGTTGAGTGGCACGATTTCAAAGTTCATTGTCGTTTTCATGCACTTCCACGCCACCTAGACCTACGGACTTGAATTCCCAGCATGCTCAGTCGGAAAAAAGCTGAAGATGAAAGCAAGCGGTGCTCTTGAAAGATGTCCGATTAATTTAAAGTGAAGTTTTATTGTATCCACCACTGACTCAGAATTCAATTAAATTATTGTTTTGCTTCACTGTCTCTAACTTCCGAATAACACTTCAAGTGTAAACATTATCTAAATGCACATCCATACATTTTCAATTCCTCTAGTCGTACCAAGCTTTCATTCGTATATTTAATGGCGTACATTAAAGTTGTTTATTGTTCTTTGTTAATTTCTACCAGTTTTACTAATCTTTGTATTTTTTGAGACAAAAACCAGTTTTGAGTTGCATATAAACAAATTATAAATGACCCTTTCGCTAGATGAATCAGCCCTCAATGCATCTGTGGTGGGAGTCAGGATCTCAGGTTAGGAAGCATATATACCACTAAATATTAATTTTTTCCAGTTTCCAACTTGCGATTATAGAAAACACTAGGAGCTGCCTAGAATAACCTGTACAGTAAAGAGTCTAACATGCCATGCCCGAGAACGAGAAAGTTAAAACTTGGCCAAGTCTTTTTTTCTCATTCCTGGGGCCAGGGAGGGCTTCCCATGAATTGTGAATGCTCACATAAAATACATGTACTTTAACTTTGTCGTTCTCAGTTGTTAGTCTTAGTGTACAGAATTGTGTTTTGTTTCTCAGACCTAGAACTATACACACCTTATTGAAGAGGAAAGTGTTTGATGGAATGCCCATGAGCAGCAGTTTCAAGTCCTGGACAAACTCCTTCCTGCTGATTGGAGGAACCACGATGTCTTGCGTTGCTGCCACCTTGTGATACATCTGCTCCAGAGCCATGTTTGCCAACCACGCACGATGTAGAGCTTCCGGACCAGCCTCTACCGGCGACTGTTTCTCCTTGGGAGGGTCCAAGCTCCCTAGAGCATCCCAAGTACGTTGCTGGGGCATCTGTACCTTGAGTACTACGTCCCACATATTTTCTTCGCACTTCTTCTCATTGGCCGTCGCCATGCTGATGCTAAGTGAACGGAACTGTTCGTCCCCTGGTGAACCATAGCCTTCATCACGGTAGTGCAGCATATCATGTGTGGGAATATGCACCGTCGGTATGATGAGCTCTCTCGGTTTGCTGAGAACTGTCACCATCTGCTGGTGTATCTCCTCCATACCAATCCTCCAATTGCTGTTCCAACAGATACACATATCTAATGTGGTAGACTCACACAACTTTCTCTACCACTTACCTATAGGTAGAGGAAGTATTGCATTTCACCCAAAAATTTGATGTCAACATTTCACAGAAATAATCTTCTGAGGCCATTAAGTAAAAAATATTTTTTTTAAAAAATTACAATCCAAAGAAAAAGGTTGTGTGTGTGTGTGTGTGTGTGTGTGTGTGTGTGTGTGTGTGTGTGTGTGTGTGTGTGTGTGTGTGTGTGTGTGTGTGTGTGCAAACAGCCTAAACCAATAAACAAAGTGTCATTTATATATCAAACTGGTATTTAGGTTCAACATTTTGCAAAGATGTAACATCCACATTTTAAAGAAAATTCCCCCATACTAAACTACACTTTACATGGAAGATTTTCCAAAATGTTGGATTATTTTTTTTAAAAAATGGCTCTAATGATTTATATAAACGCCATACATTTAAGTACCTACATGATGAATAAAATGTATATGTTGAATTTTCTGCGAATAGCCTGAGAAGGAATTTTGTATAACTGGCAAACTAAAACAGATTGACAAAAGCTTACTCCACAAAAAATGTAGATCTCTTTAAAGCATACGTTTACTTTTTTTATGACATCAACCATTTCTGAAATATCCGTTACCCAGTTTGAATTGTTTAATAGTCTGCAATTTAATTCTTTTTTAAAAGTGCTTTTGCTATTCTTGCAATGTCATGGAATTTCTAGGCCAGTATACAGCAACTCACTTTTAAACATCTGACTATCAATTGATTTGCTCTATCCTCTGGAATCTTCAAAAAAGTGTGTAACAAAACTATTTCTGCAGAAAATTAACATGAACAACGTTAAAAAATAAGCTTTGGAAAGAGTAGTTTGTATAAATGACTGATAGTGAGTAAAGGAAATCACGTGAACGTAACATATTAGTAACAAAAACTGATTTACATATTCACACAGTTGGATTTGTTTTCCATATAGTGCTTGTAACCAAGTGAGATTATTTCTAGTCATGTTCAATCTTTATATGAATACTGCAATACATGGGTAGAGAAAGTCATGCGAGTGTGACACGTCAGAATTGTTTTCTTAATGTATAACGGGCCATTCACAATAAAATTAAGCATTAACATAAACTTAATGCAATATGTTCTCATTCATAGCCACAAATGGAAACATAACCAACAGCCAATTGCAACAGCTGAGCTAACAGGGGCGGCCTCTGACAATACACAGGACAAAAGAGGTTATGTACATGTGTCAAAATGAACTCAAGCAGTTCTAATATTTGATGTTAACACAAAAAAGAACTTATCTGATAATTATGTGTCAACATATTTGTTATTTGCTTATGTTTTTTAATTAATATAATTAAAATTTTTCTTTATTTGTTAATAATTATATTTATTTCAAATATATATATCTGTTATAATGAGGAAGCGAATCAAAATAACTAAAATTTTAAAGCTGCATGGCTACCCTTAATATAAAGTGTCAACAAAGAAAATATTTTAACTTTTGTTTAAAACCACAGAAAAATAACAATCAAGAATGGTTGTTGATATATTGACAAGGAGATAGCCTGCATATTTTCAGAAGTACCCATCAGTCTGCCATAGTATTTTGGACAGGCTTAACCTTTGGTCTTCCTTAATGTTCTGGACGGATATAACCTTCAGCATTAAGTCAATGTATGGTGCGAGTCAGCATGTTTTTTAACTTTGTTGTTATTATTATTATTATTATTATTATTATTATTATTATTATTATTATTATTATTATTATTATTATTATTATTATTATTATTATTATTATTACGAAAATTTAAATTTTGAAATACAAAGAAACCTGAAAATTAAAAAGGAGATTAATTTATTTCAAATCACCTTCCTTGTACCACAAACCTGAGAAAGATGAGCGATCTCATCACTTTAAAAAACATAATAAGAAAACTTGAAAATACATGATGCAGCATTAAAACCAACAAAACTTAGACTTGAACCATGCTGCACATCATCTTATTAAAAACCGTCACAGAACAAGAGCTGGTTAAAGAATTTTAAACTCCCAAAAAAAGCATCACCTAACATCACAAATTGTTTTGCTGCTGATTCCTCTCACATAGTCTAAACACTGGTTCACAACATCCGACAATGAGAACGACAAAGTTAAAACATGTGTATTGCAGTGTTAGTGTTCACAATTAACGGGAACCTTTACCAGGAATGGGAAAGAAGCCTCGGCTAAGTTTTAACTTCCTCATTCCCGTTCAGCAGAAAATATTCAAGGTGGCGTAACACGAAACACCTGCTAGAGCTCTCTCTAGTTGCAAGCTGGGAAATGTGCATCCTCAACTGCTCAGAGCTATTGACAGAGGTAAAAAGAGATAAGCAACACCCTTGCCCAGCAAGTGCTATCGGCAAATAACCAGAATCTTCTGGAAGTTTCTTCTCCCCTCCTCCAGAACATGTGTCCAGATAGTTCTAGAATGTTCTGTGTAAGACTTCACTGGCTATGTAAGCAAGCGTTCTCGTGAGGACAGTCGGTCAGCTGCAGCATCAAGTGTAGTTCTCCAAGCAAGTTGGTGTGCTACTGCAGAGCAACAAATCTTGGGTTCAATTCCCCAGCAAGTGAGCCATCCGGACGTTGTCGCGGTAACTCGTGTTATCTTATTTCCTGAGCACCTGTTATCGTATTACTAGTTCGAATTTTGGGTTCTTTGTCCTCCGGCTAGCTATTATTTCTCAGTCGAGCATATCTCTAAAACAGGGTGTGTAAACGCAAAGGAGTTTTTACTGAAAGATAACACTGATAAAAGAATTTGTTTTTACACTTTTATTGCCGTCACACTTTATTCATTTCACATAATTATTCTTGATACACACCCGACTGAAACTGTTATATTTTCTAATGTTACTATAATCACTTATTTGCTGCACATTATTAATTCACGTATTTCACATTTATAACTAACTTTACGACACGAGAGATTCTGTTAAACTGTGCGACATGTAACCCGCGAATGATTCTGATGAACTGAGCAATGTATAACCTTTGTATGATTCTGTTGGACTGAATGATGTATTACCCGCGAATGCTTCTGTTGGACTGAACGACGTTTGCCTTATGAATTATTCTGTCAAACTGCGTGTTACCCGTCTCTGGCACGGAATTTATACTCCCTCATCTGATATGCCTAAAGATTATAACAGAGCTGTTATTGGTTAATAAAGCGCGCCAACATTAGCGTCTATTTTTATATCCAATCAACATTACGAACACATATGCTCTAGGGAAGATATTCCCTCCATTTCTAAGAAAAGCGCGCTAATCTGACGTCATTTGTTTGTCTCTTATAATTGATAAACAACTCACCCCCTTGTTTCATTGTTACCCGCTCCTATTATCGGTTTCAGTGAGGCTGTGTAAACTTATTTCCTAACAATGCTTATAATTAACAACATCTCAAATCATTGCTTATTTACACTATAATCACTCTGGCATTTACATTGTTGTGATATAAAATACTGCCACAACGTCACAAAGAAAGTGAAGTGACAAAGATATTGAACTAGTCCCTGTGAAAGTTGAACCAGAGCAACCATAGCGTCGGTGAGAACTGAGAAAAGCTGGACAAAGTCATGTAGTTTTTAAGTTTACGTTATGCTTAGGTTTAATTTTCATTGTGAAGGGGGCATATTAATTTTGATAACAATCAGTATTAGACATACTCTGAGTTCTGTTGCTCCCCAAAGCTGCCCAGCAGGGAGAGTCCTGTGCCTGGATCCTTGTCGAAAGGGAAGTTTCCATATCGCAAGTATCTCGGTTCTTCAGGTGCAGCAAATATACTGAGATCAAACTCCTGGTAACATCGCTTTGGTATGCTCGGCATCATCAACACTTCTGCCTGGAAACAAATAATCACTTGCTTCACAACTGAAGTGTTTCTAATCCTAGTTTGATGTGTGTTTACAGACCCTTTATTACTTGCCATGCACTGCGCTGTTTCTAACAGGTCCCATTCCCTCTCCATGTGCCAGCTAATCTGTTGACACCAAGTCCATGCTGCACAGAAGCTGATATGTTGTGAGACCACATGTTTCAGGTTACTGTATGTTCATGCACCTCACAGAACTATGGTTCATAATCTTGTGAATGGATTTAGGGAAACAGGATCTATTCTTGATGAGAAACCATACTCTTACAGGTGAAGAACTCAATAACTTCGCAGAAAAGTTGGAAAGAAGTCCAAAGAAATCTCTAAATCAAAATCAAACTGATTTTTATTTAGGGATGCTGTTTAACTACTATGGTCCTTAGCATCCCAATCTATATTGGATGTGAAAGACCAGAAATTTTTCTCAGAGACAAGATGGCACCATCTATTTCCCTTCTGAAGGAAGCCATGCTAAGAATTCTTATACTCAAAAAAATCCATTGCCCTCTGCCAAGTTTGAACCCAAGACCTCAGGAACTAGAGGCTAACATGGTACCCCTAGGTTATGGAGAACAACAAAGAAATCTCTGAGATGGCTTGCACAGGAATTTCACAAACCTCGGCTTGGAATGCCACTAAACTTTTAAAATAAAAATGCTATAAGATAACTGTAGTGAGGAACTGCGATAATGTGAATGATCACTCTGTGGCCATGTTAAAAGGTGTCAGACAACATCCTCTATGTGGTTGTTGTAGTTATAATTTGAATTTAAGGAACTATGAATATCTCACTCTGCCCACAAACAGTGAGCTTTCCAGTGCTAATAAAATTCCTATTAGGCTGGCCACGCATCCAAATGAAGACTGCGTATATTGGTGTCCATATCTTTGTTTATCTAGCACATATGCATAAAACAACTTAAAAACCACTGCATATATAAAGCTAAAATTTGTGTTTGAAAAATAGTTTTTGATACATTTCAATCTGATTGCAATCAGTTATATTTAAGGGTGGTTCATGTAGACAACTATTCACAAATGTTGTAATTATTCCCTATCTAGAAGACTTGTATACTGAATCCTTTCCTCTGCTTCTTATAACTGGCACATCAGCACGTGCATTTCTGATTTCCTTAACCGCCCCCAACAGCCTTCCACTTCTGAAAATGTTCTGTAGTCTCTAAGTACCTTTTGGTGGTTAAACAATTATTAGAATGGTCGAGTAAACTTTACATAATCACAACAGATGAAAGTTTAAACTTATGTGTCTTCTCTTTGGTCCTGTAGCTATTTAATAACATAAAGGCCACACGGTTTTCACCCCCAACATCAGTATACAACAAAACAAGGTGAAGCTGGTGAATATTAAGACTCCACATTCCCAGGTCACCAAGTTAAACGTTTTGGAATTGACACAGTTTGTAATCATCAAGAGAAATAATCTCCTCATTTGAGTAATTTCTGATGCTACACTGGACACATTTTTCTCTCTTTATATGATTATTTAGCACTCACTGGTAATGAACATACAGAGTAAATACAACAAAACTTTCTTACATAAGAGCTATTAAAACATTTTGACCTAAGTATCAATACATAATGCACTGTTATAAGCAAATTCAATTGTATTTTGTTGCATCTACTGATTTCTCAGCTGCTAAATCTTGACCATCTATGTATATGCTTGGAAATAAATATCCACACCTTTTGTTTTCTTTTTTCATACACTTTCTGTGAAGTAACAATTATTTTCTTATATGCCAGTTATCAAGAATCGGGAAATACCCGAGTTACTGTACACTGATGATCTAACGGCAGGTTCAATAACACATATTGGACTAAGTCATGCTATATTGGAACTGGAAAGGTATTGCAGGAGCCTGAAAATAAACCAAAATAAGTAAAAGACTTTAGTGTTTAAAAAAAGGAAAGAAACTGAAAAAATCTGAAAAAAAAAGGTGCATGGAAGGGAAAGAAATCAAATATTGGAGGATTTTATCATCTGGGAGTAAAATTAAGTAGAAAAGGGGACTGGAATAAAAACAAATCGGCATTAGCAAAAGGGAAGTCAGCACTGGGATTAGTAAGAAAATGTTTATAAAATTGCCCACATGATGAGGGTGGAGTGCTTTGAGAGGTTATGCACAGCACTTGTAGAGTCAAGATGGCTGTACGGAATAGAAATATGGGGAGTAGAAGAAGGGTGGGTCAAAGTGGATATGATCTTTGTAGTTAATGCTGGGTGTGCCCCAGAACACGGCTATTGTAAGAGCCATTCTAGAAATGGGAAAAGTTAACATGAGAAGAATGATGATGGAAAGAATTTTGAAGTATTGGTATAGGATAAGTTAGCTGTCAGAAGATAATATTTTCTTTAGATTAGCAAGAAAAACATTTGAATGATGAATGTTGATTGAGTAGAAATAAAGCTCGGTTACGTGATATATGGGAACAAAGACATGAAATGATACAGGGATTCTGCCAGAAAAACAAGAGCTGAGGGCAAGGAGTAATGAAATGAGATCATTGGTATTTTCCAAAATGATAAAGACGGAATTAGGAAGAGAAAAGTACATAGAAATCTGTATGGAAACTAGGGGATTCAGAGGTAATGTTATACAAGGAATATGTCTTTCATGCGGAGAAATTGAACATGGAATACACATTCTGAAGCTATGTAAAACAACAAATGAATGTAGGAAAAGATTTATTAGAGAGAAACTGCTAAAAAATAATAGCATTGTAAAAATAAATAAAATGCTTTAGACTAGCCTCAAGTTAGAGGTTAATGGGAATTTTTGTGGAATGTAAGAAGGAAATGGAAATAGAGAAGTTGGAAATAGTACGTAAAAAGATGGAGAGTGAGGAAGATTGTGGAATTTAAGAATGTGAGAGATATAACATCAGAGGTCTGGGGAACATCTGGCCAGGCCAACCTTAACAGAACTGTGAATGCATAAATAACTTAGCAGCACAAATAAGTTAAATTAAGCAATATTTTCTTCTCAATGAAAAGTCAAAGACATCTTCTTAAGCGTCTTCTTTTACGACTCAACATGTTCATATTCTAACATCCTTTTTCTATCTTTTAGTCATTTACGAGTTGAAATTTAAAAGATATCTTATAGCCTATGTATGCTGAGAAGAACAGGGCTTTCCAATGAAACCATTATCAAAATAGGTTGAGTGGTTTCTGAGATTACCTTATACAGGGTGAATCACCTAAAACTTGCACCACAAATATTTCGGAAATGGAAAGTGCTATTGATGTGCAGTTTTCACAGCATTGATTGATAGTCAGGGGCTGGTACATTTAGCCTATAACAGATTTTAATAATACTAAGAAAGTGTATTTTTTGAGCAAACATACAATTTTTTAAATGGAGCAATGCCTAGTTACATCAACAGAATAAAGGTAGGGTAAATTAAAATGTCAGTGGCGTTTGTTGCAAGATTCTAGTGCAAGTGGTTTATGAGAAATCTTATTTTGAAACCTTTATGCACCGACACTTGTACAACCTGTAGCACAAACTAAAGAAAAACAAAAGGGAATTACAATACTGCTGTGGATTCTTACAAGTAAAGAGAACATAGCCCTTCAAAGATTGTGTTCAAAATGACCACCGGCAGCTTCAATACGTGCTTCCAGTCTGCTATGGAAAGACTGCTGCACACGTTCTAGCACTTCCGCGGAAATTTCAGAGCAGGCAGCAGTAATACATCGTTTCATATCGTCTGGTGTAGTTGGTACATCCTTGTAGACGGTGTCTTTCAGCCTTCTCCACAGAAAAAAGTTTGAATGGGCCGGCCAAGGTCCTCTTCGTCCAATCCAGTGATTTGGAAATCCATTAAGACAAGCTGCAGTACTTCGTGCACTATGGGCTGGACAGCCATCATGTTGGTACCACCACAGTTCCTGCTAGTCTGCAAAGGAACGTCTTCTAGCATCTGTGGCAGATGGTCTGTCAGGAGGCTGCGATACTTGTGCGAGTTCATTGTTCTTTCTATGAACAAAGGGCCTATGAGCTGATGGTTCACTATCCCACACCACACGTTTAAATTCCATGGCCGCTGACGTTCCACCTGACAAAGCCAACAGGGATTGTCAGCTGACCAATAGTGTATGTTTCTGCGGTTTACCTGGCCATGATCAGTAAATGTTGCCTCATCACTAAACAAGATGCATGATGAATCAGGAATATCATGTCTTAATGCCCATGTACAAAAGTTAACACGATTCTCAAAATTGTTTCCATGCAGCTCTTGATGGAAAGAGATGTGATAGGGATGGAAGCTATGTGGATGGAAAATGCGCAGTATACTTGCCTGACTTATGCCACTTCCACGTGTGATTGTGCGGGAATTAATTTGCGGATCTACTGCAATGGCAGCCAAAACATTAATTTCTGCCTCTTCTCCAGTCACTTGTTTGTTTCTGTTACGTTTTCTAGGTATTACAGTACCACTTTCACGTAATTGGTTGAAGAGGTTGATAAATAATTGCTGAGATGGTTGCTGTCTACTGGCATACGTTTCTGCATACACCGTACAGGAACGAACTGCACTCTTCCTACACTCTCCATACACCACGCGCATGTCGGCTTTTTCTGCATTAGTAAACCCCATCTTCCACTCACGACGTACTGCTTGAACTGTCACAAACTAACTGACCAGAAAGTCGCAATGCAATCAATGAACAGAAAACACAATGCTAACAAACATAACATCGTACCTAGCAACTAAGCAGGTTGAAGGGGACAAACAATTGTCGGGGTGGAAACTTTTCAAAATATGATTTCTCGTAAACCATTTGCACTAGAATTCTGCAACAAAGACCATTGACATTCTAGTTTACCCTAGTTTTATTTTGTTGATGTAACTAGGCATTGTTCCATTTAAAAAATTGTATGTTTGCATAAAAAATACACTTTCTCAGTATTTTTAAAAACTGTTTATAACCTAAATGTACGAGTCCCTGGCTACCAATCAATGCTGTGAAAACTGCACATCAACAGCACTTTCCATTTCCGAAATATTTGCGGTGTTTAGGTGATTCACCCTGTATATATACAAATACTGCATAACTTGCTTAAAATTATTAATGATATTTCAACAAATTTTGTTTCACACTGTTCCATTATCTATTATTTAACTAAGATGATGGGTGTGTACTAACCTGAACGTGAGATGATTGAGGAACATTGTTTCCCTCGCCTGCCATCAGAGCAAGGAAGTGCAGCACAGACTCCACAGAGGTGTCCTGTGGAAGTTGGTCTAGAAGCGTACAGAGTCTCTTGTGCTCATCTTGCTGATGGAGGGCACACGAGTGTGCCAGAACCTCTGACGTACCATCCCACAAGTCATCTGCAACTATAAGTTATGTCAGTGACAACGTTCAAACAGCAAGGATTCTTGTCTTGTGCCCACAAAGCTTATTACTTCCTCTACCATGTACAAGTAGACAGAGAAGGTATTCCACTCCACCCAAAAAAATTCAATACCGAGATTTCAACAGAAATACATGTTTTGAAGCCCCTGAATCGAATAAAGCATTTTTGGAAACTGTGTGGGTGTGAACAGCGTAACTCAAAAATGAAAAGTCAGATAAATACCAAACTTGGCATTTGTCCATTATCTTCCAAGGATACGACACAAAGATTATCAAGATAATCCCTCATCCCCCAACATTTCTTTCTTTCTTTTTTTCTAAAAGGTGACTAACGATTTTCATTAAAATAACTTATATTGAAGATATTTACATGACATATGAAATGTGTATCTCAAATTTTCTGGGAATAGCTGTGAGGTCCTCTTCATTTGGAAGGAATTCTGTATAATCTTGTATAACTGGTAAACATTAAACGATAGACAAAAACGCACTACACAAAAACTGTCTATCTCTTGCGGCAGTGTCGTGTGTTAATAAAGTTTTTAAAGTTTAATTACTTATGATTTTTTTATTAAATTTATTTATTTATGCCTCGGCTGCATCAGTGATAGCCGGTAGAGCAAGTATCTCTAAATAGGGGTGATACGGCTGCAGAATAATGTTTACACAAATTATAAGTCTAAGCTTTCACTTCTTTATTAATCCTTCACGGCAGTTGAATGTGGAGCTGTGAGATATTATTCCTAAGTACATTTTTTTAAACGGTCAAAATTTATGTATTATCCGCACTGCACTAAATTCTCATGTCTGCATACTCTGAGATACAACCACTGAACTGAACTGCTTGGACACGCTACCTCTTATTGCCTAAAGTTGAAATTTTTACATTTTTATCTTTCTAGTTAGTTTCTGGTGGCTGAGCCTACTCTAACAGAACACCTTTAGTTTTACTTTGATTGGCTTTCTGCACCCTCGTGACCATTTACAAACAGTTTTGAACATTACATTGGTATTGTTCCATGGACTGTTGGTAGCCTTTTTTTAACTTTCTAAGTTATTGTTATCTCAAGGTTACCTTATTATTAGCAACCTTCGGCTTCCACTTTGTGACTCTGTTTTCTACGAAAAGCAGCTTGCTTAATACAATGGCTATAATATACACCGATTGATTATAGGCGGGCTATTATTTTTATACTGTATAATTAAACTGACATCAGTTAAGCGATAAAAAATACTGCCTCACTCTCTGAAACACACAGTTTATTTCAAACAAGTTTTTTTGTGGCATAAGCCATTTCTGAGATATTCGTAATGAATTGTTCATTATTTGGTCATTCTCTTTAGGTCCTGACAACATTCAGTTGTTACTTGTGATGTCATGGAAACAGTATGGAATTTTAAGGCCAGTGTATAGCGTGCAGTTGTTAAACATTTGACTATCGCTGTTCTCTATAATGAAATGTGTAATGTAGTTGTTTCTGTGAAGGTTTATATGGATTCAAATAAGCTTTAGTAAGACTAGTTTGTATACCCACTAATAAAAGATAGAGGGTAGAGAAAATCATGTGAATGTATCACATCATAATTTCTTTCCTATCTACTTCATGTTGATTTACAGAAATAGTTACATTACACATTTGCTTGTAGATACAAGAGGAGAGCGAAGTGATGAACCCTGAGTGGCCTCTTATCCTGAAGTCGAATGGTCCGTATAAAACAGGCCACATCCTTGATCTCTCTTCAGACTCCAAAAAGGAGCCTACGGAATAGGCATAGCGAATCCTTTGATTCACATAGTATATGCTGGAGGTCTCAGAGTCTTGTGTAAGCGCCATAAGTGTCTGTGGCCTGCAGCTCCTCTGAGCTTAGATCTAGTCAAATTCAGGAGAGACTCGCTCACTTTCTCATAAGACTAGGCTGTCTGGCAGTGGGTTGCTTACTCCAGATTTGAAGATGAGCCCTCGCCGTAAGCTGGGTTATCTCAAACTTGATAGTTCTAGATGACACCCTACAGAACGCTCAGGCCCAATAAAATAAAGTCCTGATCCCCTGTTTGCAAGAGAGTCTGCCACCTCACTTCCAGCATGCCCAGGGACCCAGAGAAGTACAACCAGACAATGGCACAGAGTCTAACATCCTCTGACATTGTCACACCAATCCGGATGCAGTTTTAACTGCCCCAAGGGCTTTCAAAGCTGCCATGCTACCCAGCAGATGTACACCCGTGTTTGTCTGCATGGTATAAAAAGAATATGCATACCTCAGCCTGAAAAACCATGGCAACACAGCCGAGGAGAATGACAAGCCTAATTCTAGCGGCCAAGCCTTTGGGAGAGACCCCGTCTCTGGGTCCCACTCCTCCCTCGAAGGTATTAAAAGCCAAATGTTTAAAAAGTAGATCACTATATGCTGGCTTTCCAATTCCAAACTCTTTTTATGATGTCACAGGCTACGAAAGAATGGTTTCAAAAAATGACAAAGTAGTGAATAACTTAAACCAATAACAAATATCTCCGAAATAGCTGATGCCATAAAAAGCTTTGTGAAATAAATTGTGTGTTTTTAAGGGATCTACCTACATTTTATTTTTGTATAGCAAGCTTTTGTTATCTCTAGGGCCCAGATTTTTAGGTTTTACGCTATATTTTTCCCCGCTATTTAATTAACACATTTCAAGATATATACTTGTTTCACACTTCCAGGAGCAGAATATGCGAATTTCATTACACCTAAAAATACCTAAATGAGCGGCTGACACCTAAAATAACCTAAATAGCTGTTTTTTGTTTTTCGAAAT
This sequence comes from Deroplatys truncata, assembly GCA_030765065.1. NCBI lineage: Eukaryota > Metazoa > Arthropoda > Insecta > Mantodea > Mantidae > Deroplatys > Deroplatys truncata. The sequence continues at coordinate 208,954,402 of CM060987.1, forward strand.
AAAGAATGTTATTTTCGGATTAAAACTCATTGTAAAATTATTTCCACCACTTATAGCCAGTAGACAGTTCAAGTTACTACAGTTAAATGCAGCACATGTGGTATGGATGCAGCTGATATAAGGTCAGGAGGAGAGTACTTGGCTGTCTGCTGCCATATACTATGCAGAGCACTTAAAAGACGTTAAAAAATGTTGTCAATGAATTGGATGAAACAGAAGCTTCCTACATTGCCATGGCTAAGAAATCACTCGAGTGCCCCACTCTTGCCGCTTCCCTTGCATTACATTAAGACACATTAAGATTTCTAGATATCATTGGCAATGTTTCCAGTAAAGAAATACCTGGACCAGTGGGAGTTGCGTGTTCTTCAAAGTTGCACATGATTCTTCAACGAAATCCTGCTTTTGAAGATATGAAAATCATCAAGTCGGTATTGCAGGGAGAAAAGTATACAGGAGAACTACCCCTAGAACCTGCTGCACTGGCATCTATGTTCTACGCTCCAATGATGTCATGCTCCGTTGAAAGAACCTTTTCTTTATACAAGAATGTGTTACGTGATAATAGGAAATCGTTTACGTCAGAAAATTTGAGAATGCATATATCTACTGCAAGCCAAAAAATAAATCTTACAGCTAAGTATCAGGAAAGCAAAATTATTTATATCTGTATTGATCCACGAAGCAAAACATATAAAAAAAACTATTTTAATCAAGAAAAACCTAAAGAAACCTATTTCAAGCATATAAGAAACCTAAAATGAAGGTTTATTCCACCTAAAAATGTGGGCCCTAGTTATGTCATACAGTTTATCGTTACACAAAATTCAACCCAAATGAAGAGGAGTTTATGAGCTATTTACACAAAATTCAAGATACACGAGGGCTATTTTTTTTCAACCTCCGATCACTCTGCTACATGACCATAAGGAGGTGGATCTCCATATGTATTACTGCTAACTACCCTACCATAACGTCCGCCAAGGCCAAGCTACAAGAACTTCAACATGGCCGGTATCATTGATTTTCCCGCCAAGTGCAAGCTGTGAAGCGTCCTTTGTTTTCTCCGGGCAGAAGCAAATAGTGCAGCAGAAATTCATCACAAAATGAGCCATGTTTATGGTGCAAATTGTATGAGGAGAGCATTGTGCATGAATGGTGTAACCGAACTGACATTCACGATGAAGGTGGACACCAGTGAAGACCTTGTTGATCAAACAGTTCAAGAGAGACGGAGATTTACCATCAATCAGTTGTTTGTGGATTTCCCAGACATTCCAAGGCCAACTCTGCACACAATTGTTACAGAACACCTAGGCTGTGGTCTGAGCACCTTATGCTTTCTCACACATTACACGGATGCTGGGGAAGAGTTTTTGAACCCTATTGTGACAGGGGATGAAACATGGATTCTTTACGACAATCTAGAAGCAAAAGAACAATGGAAACACACACTCCCCAAAAAGTTGAAACAAACTTTGAGCAGCAGGAAGACCATGGCTACTGGAGCCAAGGACTACGATCAAGCAAATGTGTGCGGAGAGCCATTCAAAACAAAAGAAGAGGTACGCTGTCATCGGATTGTTTTGATTCCTGACAATGCAGTAACCCAACAGCTGCTTACTCAGTTTCATTGGGAAGGGTTCAATCACCCAGCAGATCTAGCGCTAAGTGACTTTCATCTTAGCTGAAGAAAGGTGTGGGAGGACAATGCAGAACTTCAAGACGCCTCCATACGCTGATGGCAACCTTCTATGAAGAGGGTATTGGAAAGTCGTCTGTTGATATAACAAATGCCTTAATCTTCTCAGTCACTATGTGGAAAAGTAACTTGACTCCTGGTAATAAAGCCATTTTGTGATTCACATTTGTCTTTCGGTTATGATTGGAGGTTAAAACAAAATGGCCCTAGTGCATTTTCTTTAGTTATGCAAATATCTTGAACTTAGGATATTTTAATCAAAATCATTAGCGTTTTAAAGACAATAACGAGGAGAAATATTGGGTAATGTTGCTGCCAGCCTCTCCCTGTCCTACATCACCGTGCTGCCAACCCACTCAGTTAAAAAAATTGCTAAAAATATACGAGTACCACTACTGCAGAATACGAGTGTTGTTGGCAGTACGTATTCCATGCCACCGAGAGAGGGAAAGCACTGGGAAAAAGTCATTGCTGGGGTGAGTTTAGGATTGTGTGGTTTCTTTAACCAAACAGATACAACAGTAGCCCTTTTTAAGGCTAACATTTGCATCATAAAAGAGCAAGTAGACCTTAAGTTACAATTATTATTTGTTTACTATTATTCCTAATAGGTGTTATTTGCTTTCGTTTATCTCCACATTTTCATTGGCTGCTTATCATGTGAAGATCTGGTTGGATTATTCTTAAAGTTACAATTATTATTTACTTTAATTACGACTTTTACTGCCATATACATTGACTGCTAGCAATTATTTGATAGTGGCATGTTGCCTATGCATTACATTCCTTAATTCAATAAAAAAAAAAATAACTCAATGTAAGACTGAGCAGTACAATTGCAGAATAAATAAGGGCCTCTTCATATTGTGATGAAATAACCTTTAGCTAAGTTATGTGCCACATAATCTCAAATAACTAATAAATCACAACCTCGCGCATTTCCCCAATAAGTAAATAAATACATTTCTAATGAAATAAACTTAAGGTAATGCGTATACCATGCAAATGACAGTAAGTAATAGGTGTGTTCCATATTGTATCTGCATATTCTTATTTGCATTTTCTACGATCCGTTTCAGTTTCAATTTAGGACCTTTCTGCCACAGAACAACAATGCTTTCCACAAACACTACCTCTATGAAATTCCAACAGACTCTCCTTGCCAACCAACACATCCCTCTCACATTTTTCAATGCTACAAGGTTGGTATGGTTTAGCGACGTGACATAAGACAGGCAGAGGCAGGGCAGCAACATTACCAAATATTGTATGTAAAGGGTAATTTAGGTTGTCAGGAATTTCTTAAAATCTGTACTTAAATATCAAGTTTGGCATTTATCAGACTTCTTGTTTTCGCATTATGTTGTTCACAGACAGACAAAATATTCATAACATACGTTCACTAGTTGCACGCAAATTTAGTAGTGTTTTAGGAACATTGATTACAATGCTCACCTGAGTAAGAGCTGAGTAGAATCCTATAACTACGAGTGCGCAGTGTGCGCACAGCACTGTTGTGTGCAGGAACATTATGTGATTGGTGGATACACTCACACAGACGAGTGATGTTCTTTGATATGCTGACTGACTCCATGGCTCCTGTAACAGTCACAACAATGTCTACATGTATGAGAATACCTTCAGACAGCAATGAACACAGAGGAATATGATGATGATGATGATGATGATGCGGAAAATGGCGATCATAATTATGCAAATGATGAACTGGCTGACAAAATTCCAAATACATATAAAAAAAAGTGTTGTATTCAGTGACTTTCTCTACTCACTTGTCTACAAACTATTATTTCTGTCTACTTCCCGTTAATCGAGATAAACTTTCTTTACACATTTCATTGTAGGTAGAGAGTGGTTATTTTATGGCACGGCCCAGATCGGTATGCACACCATTACATCAGGGGTCTTCCATTCTAAAACTCCCGCATTACATAACCCAGTAACATGCACTGTAATGAGTACTGACCTTGTTATAAGTAGTGCACACCTGCATTGAGACATTTGTCATCACGAGGTTGTAATTCATGAACAGTCACCCTGTAGTGTTACAATTTTGAAAGTTTAGCAGCTCTATGAACAGAGTTGTTTGAAACCCCCACTTGCTGTGCAACACATCCTAGAGGCTTCTTTGGAGAGCGTTCGAATGATGCACAATTTTATCAATGTGTTCCTCAGTTAGAACACATCTTTTCACTTCTTGGATTAACAAATCCCACTGTCCGAAACTTATTCACCAGACATGTGACAGTTATCTCTATTTGGAACTGGAATAACAGCAAATTATCTACACACCTGTCTACAGGATTTGGGTTTTACGTATCATACATAAAAATTCTTTGTTCAAGCATGAATTTTTCAGTAAGCATTACATTGGACTAATAACAAGACAAGAACAGCAACAACAATAAGAATACTCTAAAGTAATTCACAGATGTTTGAATAAGCTTTCACTTTTGAGATGCACAATGATCAAACTCTAGTCTTTACAGCAGCAACTGACAGTTGACATTCACAGCTTTGAGTGGGTCATTCACTGCTAGTGGAACATACCAAGGTCAGTGCAGTGCAAGTGAACCATGCCAGGCCAACTGCTCTGTATGAGAAGAATACATAGGCTAAAGTGATAATTGGATGTTTAAAGATTGTGCCACTATATGATGGCTTTGAAATTGCATGCTCTTTGTATGACCACAAGGGAAAACAAATAGTGACTTACAACTTGAAAGAGGTAGAAGTATTTAAAAATGGTTAACACCATAAAAAATTGTTATTTGTAATAAACTGTGCGCTTTAACGACATCAACGTTGAAACCAGAAGAAAAGAACATTTCAATTGCATTACTAGCAAACAAATAGAAAAATCAGTCATAGCAAATCAGTTTTGGACTGCCAACCATAACTTTAATCCAAAAGTTACAACATTGACAAATGTCAGTATATCCGCTGAACTAAAAGTTTGGGAGAACATCCACATTGTAAAAAGCAAACAGCATGTAATGGCTTTTGAAATCCTGCCCCTAAATAACCTCAGCAGTTTCATTCTGCAGAAACCAGATGACACCACTTCTGCAACCAATGCCAGTACTGAGTTGCAAGTCAGAACATGGCTGAAGATGGAAGAACCCACTTCTGAAATAATTTTAAATAAAGTTAGCATTACAAACTGACTCAACTATCCATCTTTCAAGTTTTTGTTTTGCTTCACTGTCTCAAACTCCTAAGCTCAACACAGCCACCTACTTGGGTTATTGCATCTTACAGGATGACCTTTTACACCAAGGAGTGGAAGTTCTACCTTCTCTGTCATCTATCTATAGGAAGTAGTCAGTGGAGCAAATGATGTCCAGACTGAAAGGTATGGAAGCAAGTTTAAGCAACAGAATGAATACAGCGCTACAATGGAAATTAAAAAAGAAATCAAACAGAGAATGAATAGGGAGATGGAGGCAATGAGAATAAGAATGGTCAAGATGGAAGAAAGAAACAGAAAACTAACTTAGAGGGCTCTGGCTGATGCAAGAAGTGAATGAAATTATGAAGTATCTTGAAATCAAATCCAAGGATGGGGGTGAGAGATGCCTTCAGAGTGGGAAGACAGAATGGGATAAGGATAATAACTGCAAGATTCGCATCATCCCAAATGGTGTATGAGGTGCCAAAGAGAGCTAAAATGTTAAAAGGAACACAAATATTCATCACTCTATCTGCAGAACAACAAAGATTGAAATCCAGGTTAATACAAGACATGAAAAATGCAAGAGCAGAAGGAAAGCACGCACACAGTTGAAACTTCCAAATGTGGCTAGAAGAAAGAAGAGGAAATCAAATCAGCAGGTCTTCAGGATGTTGCAGAACCTGGAGCGTGACTATGGTCCAAAGTCATGTAAGAACGTAGGTTTTCACGGCCGGTGTCACAATTATAACTAATATTATTTTCCGGGCTGTTATGCCGTGGTCTGCTGAAGAAAGATTTCCCAAAATCTTTCTTCAGCAGACCACGGCATAACAGCCCGGAAAATCATATTAGTTATAATTATGGTCCAAAGGTTGCAGTATCCGCTGAATCGCTTGATTGCATGACAGAGATGGAGACATGCCAAGTCATGGAAAATGTGAAGTCAGACAAGATGAAAGTGTGGCAACTGGGATTTCTCCGATGCATAGGACAGGGCAGCTGTTGACACAATAAGAGTGGAGCCTAATAGAAATAGAAAAACTTAGGCAAGAAGATAAAGAGAAACTAGATGTATGGAGACTAGATCGGGCGAGGGAAGGAACTGTAAGGATGGATGCTATGCGAAGTAAGGAGAGGAATGTAAGAGAAACCAAGGGTAGATTCCAAAGATGCTGAAAACTTTGACACAGTGTACTCTTGTGATCCAGCAGTATGGCCCAAGGTTATGAGGAGGTCGGCACCAAGCAGTTGGAGATGAACAATAAGTAGTGCTTGCCCTTGTAAACACCAGAAGTGCTATCAGCAGACAACCAGAATTTTCTGGAACTTTCCTTCCCTCCTCCTCCAGAACAATTGTGAGATAATTCTAGGATGTTTCCATTGGCTATATAAATGAGCGTTCTCGCAAGAGCAGTCAGTCAGCAAGTTGCTGAGCGTGTTTCTGTTGAGACATCAAATGCAATTCTCTGAGCAAGTTGGTGTGACATGCATCAAGTGCTACTGCAAAGACAGGGATTGTAGAAGTGTTGTGTTCGACTCTCCGAGTGAACCGTTCAAAAGAAGTGACTATGTCAAGAAGGAAAGTGAAGTGACAGAGAAATTGAACTGGTTCACATTAGTGAAGTGACAGAACTAAATGAACTCCAAGTGAAATTGAACTAGTAATACAGTGAAGTGACATTGAGAACTTAGAGAAGTGACCGTTGAAAAACTGTACATATATTAAAGTACAATTTAAGTAATTTAAATGTACATTTACCAAAATCTTTGGGTAACTGTGTTCATGTTTTTCAACTTCATAGTTTTAAAGCTGCCCCACTGGCACAAACATGACTGCAATGACTATGAAGCCCTTCCACACATCCTGGGAAGTTGTCCTAAGGGACAACTACTGAAAATCAAGAGACACAACACTGTACACAAGATGCTGGCAAATGCTCTCCTAATTAAAGTCCGGTGGTTCACGAAGTGACAGTCTGTATGTCATCAAATGACATCATCGTGATTAACCTCAAGCTGAAATTATGATGCAACCCTAAGAATTGAAATACCCAGCCTTTGGAAGTTGACAATAAAAGGAAAAGCATAGGAATATGAACCCAGAATGCCACATTTTCTAAACAAAAACAACCTTAATCACATTAAGGTGATTGGTATTTTTTTTTACATCACGTGGTACCATTTTAAAGTTTTTCGTTAAATGGAGAGACTGCTACAAAACTGATAAGCAATTAAAGACTAACATTGTAATCTGCATTATAAAGCATTCAGTTGCTATTCTTCGACACCACTTATGTGGTATAAGAAGTTTTAACTCTGTTCCTGTTTATAGAATCTATTTTCCTATTTAAGCTATATTCAATTTATAACTTATTTCAAGAAAAACTACTGTACAACTTTTATATTCTGCTTTTTAATGTATCTTTTCTGTTAAGAATTTTTGTGTGTTATTCTGTGTTTTTATGGCAAACACATTTCAGGTCAGATTTAAATAAATATGTTTTCAATTTGTATTTCTTTGTATTTACTTATATTGCATTGTGCAATTCTGTATAATGTTTTCACCACTCTCTTGAAATATAAAATTACAAATTGCAAACATTAATGAGAATTATCTGTCAATGTATTGGTTCAAACCACAATTCTGAGACCACACGTAATGTAGTATTAGTTCTCATCATTAAGTTTATGTAACTGCTGAATTAAGGAATGTGTGCTTGTAGGCAGAATAAATTCCTCTGCTTATTAGAGAGAGTGAATTAAGTTTAAAAATTGATACCGTAATTATCGACAGGAAGATATAAATAATAATTGAAGAAAGAAATAACAGTAAAATAGGGAAATAATTGTAATAAATAATTTCTGTATATTAAATCAATGCATAATATAACAAGCTTGAGTTGAAATGTTTGTCTAGAAAGATGGAGATAATTAGGCAGTCAGGTTAACCAGTCATTAGTGACAGCAGAATACAGAATGCATTAGCATTAGAAGTTCCTGGAAGGCAGTTAAATTATGAGTTCAGTATGCTTCAACACGCATGTAGGCCAATTCTAAAATTAGAGACAGGAAGGTATTTCCAAGATTTTTAGCTAAGCCCCTAGTAACAGTGTCACATTTGTATACTAAGAGTTTTGAGATTTCGTAATATATAAGTAGAATGTGGCAGTGGAATAAAATGTAGGCAGAGCTAAAATTAATAAATGGGCATGCATCTAGATTCAGTGTTAATCTGACTCTGGTACCATAGCGGTATCGATAGACGTTGGTGTACACATTAACCATCTTACTCTGGTATTGTTGTGTTATTTTAAGCGCCCAGTGACACCTTGTGAGTAGCGACTAGTGCAAGGGATCTTGCTGGTCAACATTTTAACGACTCATGGCTAGTTACGCATCTAGTTTTTTTTACTGAAGAAACAGTTATTTCCAACTGTACCTTTGATACTGCAGGTTTAATAATTCAGTGCTACATTCATAATCAGTCTATTTCTTTATCTCACATGGTCGCAACTCAATTTCATAACTCAAACAGCAGTTCACAATAAATTTCTCAGCCAATTTAAACTGGCATTGTCTTCACAATACATCCACACACACTCTGAGGGGAAATACTCATAGCTCTACCACTGCAGCAGAACGAACAGCAGATATTGGAGATAACAAGAAAAGGTGGTAACTAACAGCATTCCTGCTTCAAATTGTCGCACCTTCGTGGCAGAATAACAACAACTTCAAACTGGCGACCATCATGGGGCTGTAACGACCATCATTCCTGCATCAAAATCTAAATTCAAAAGCTAATCTTAGCTTATCTGGCTGAGTGAGCTATGCTCTCCACAGACATAACCATGAACACAACATGCAGTTTTTCCAACTACTCATTTTAGTTATTTATCACTTGACAGGCTGGGAAGGATATGAAAATTAAGTCAGTAAGTGCATATAACACTCTTACTAGGAAGAAATTTCGCTGCATGGACAAAGAAGTAATGTAATTTGATCAACTTCAAAAATAAATGTTTGGAATCACTTTTAATTTAGAGTAAGTTGATGATAAACCTGACATCCAAATTTACATGTAATGAAAGTGAAAAACATTTTGTGACAGATGCGAAAGGTTTGTTAGCTAATTAAACATATGCTGCAAAAAGTGTTGCACATTAGCATTATTAACATGAATTAAATACGCATCCGAGATGGAAAACCTTATTTTGAACTAGAGGCATAAACACAATTCAGATTTTTTCACAAATTTGCTCTCTTTATTTCTTGAAATATTTTACATGTCATTTTTACTGCCAAACTGTTAATTTAATGAATATGCAAGGACTCTGTAAAATATTAAACTCAAAACTGCTATAATTTTCCAGTTTCGATATAAAAAAGAAAACTAAACAGCCAATAACCTTATGATAGAATTAAACAAAGGGCAATATTATTAGCTAAAATTAAAGATTTGCTGTAAGTATTAAGGTGAAAAGCAAAGGTCGAGTTATAGATATGTGGCCCTATTACGTTTCACATTGATAGAATATAAATGCAATATCTATATGGTACAAGTTCAAAATTGCTAAATGTACAAGGAAACCGGGCGAGAGCTGTGCCTGGGTGGCTGCTGTTTTACACTTTTGAAAACAGAAATAAAAACACTAAAATTAACCTTACTGTCAGTATTCAGCAGTGTCAATGTAATCTATTCAGGAAACTTTACAATTTACTTGCCTCTACACGTAGTATGTTGTGAGTAAATCGGTACTTGCAATGGTGAAGGCCACATCACATATTCCTTCATCGATTATGACAGAAATAACTTGAATTTGACATTCTTTCGGTGCAGTCGTTCAAACCTAATCTGTGCCAGAGACGAAACAGATATCGCATTTTGGAAGGGGTATACTATTTGTTTAAAATTCTAAACAACACCCCGCCCTTTTCGCTTTTCATAAAATATCGAAAACGTATACCGCCATCTGCCGAGTTTCTTGAAGAGTGCGTGTTATGTTTATTTTTATTTTTATATTGACTCAAGTAGTATAGCAATGTGGAGTGCGCTTGTACATCTAAACAATATTTTGCTGTTCTGTGATCTAAACACGAGAATGTGAAGTGTAAATTTTACAGAATAAGTTCCGGCAAATTCTATTACAAGGTCGTTTTTGATAACCATTTATTTGTGGGAAAGACGATTCAGGTAAGAATCATTCTTTGCGAGAAAATTAATTAGGAAATAAACGTGTCGAAGTTTGTTGTAGACAGTGGCGCACATAAACATGAAATCAAATGTCCGAATTATTGGTTAAAGGCTGACATTCGTTTATAAATAATAAACTCCTGTTAATGAATATTTACATCAAAACGTGGTGCATCCATATTAATGCTAAAACAAGAAAAAGAAAACTAATTTGTAAACTACCGGCCACATACAAAAAGTTTAGCCACTCGTGTTAGGTTATATTTTGACATTATTGTTTTAGGAGATAATCCATCAAGATGTCACTGTATGATGATATGGATGCTATCAAACAGAAGTCGGAGCAGGTAGCAGGATGGTCTTCTGGAATAAAACTGCTACAATCACAACTACAGCTCAAGAAAGCTGTGCAAACCCAGGTGCAGTATCACTTTGTTTTTCTTATACAGATAACAAGACATGTATAAGAGTGGGGCAACACTTACATTGTTCAGTAAAAAGGCTACCAATGAAAATGGTTTTGGAATTAGAATATAATTTGTGTTTTGTATAGACTCATTGCATTAATGATAAGATTCAGTATCGGGATCCAGGCCACATTCACTGTGTCACACAACTCCCATCGCATGCAACCCACCCGAGGCATTATGGGAGCGCTGCCAACATTGAGGGCCATAAACTGCAAGGTGTAACCCAGCATTGTTGGCCCTAAATTGCAAAGCGTAGTCAAGAAATGTTTATTTAGAAGTAGAGCAGTGGAACAGTTATTGCCAACTGCTAAGCAATAACAAGACATAGCCGAAGGTTCTGTGAGACTAAACCCAAATGATTCAATTACTTAGCGACATTTTGTCTTCTGTTGGCAACTATTCCTCTCAAAATGGATTTTGTACGAGGGCTGAATGAAAAGTAATTCCCCTACCTTCATAACTCCTCAGCAGATGGCAGCAGTGGTATGTGGCAGGTACTGGACTGTTCGCTAGACTCTCCTCTACTGCTTCAATTAGTGGGAAGCCTTAGCAGTGAGCGGTTGTATTGTTACAGCTTAAAGAACGGAACTCTGTGCAGACGATCAGTCAATGCGAGTTAAGCAACGTGCTATCATTGAATCCTTGACAGCAGGTGTCACCCCTGAGGAAATTCATTAGAGAGTACAAGCCATTTATTTTGATTGTGTTGATGTGAGCACTGTGTGCCATTGGACCAAAAGGTGTAGCTGGAAGATTTGATTTGCTTGACTAAGAAAGAGTTGGATGCAACCACTAACTTCCACAGGCAAAAAATTGACAGACTGATTTAGGACAATTGTCATATCACTCAGAAAGAAATTGCAAGCATAATCAGCATTTCACAAGAACTGGTAGGTCACACTATTGCACAATGGGTAACCCAGGTGCTGATGCCTGAAATGAAAGCACAGACTTGAAATTTGCCAAGAACTCCCCTTGCATTACGAGAATGAAGGTAATGCCTTTCTGCATGCAACTGTGACAGGAGACAAAACATGGATATACCACTACAACCCAGAGACGAAATGTCAGTCTATGGAATATTGACACAAAGACTCAATGCAGAAAATGAAATTCAAGACACAACCCTCAGCTGAAAAAATCATGGCAACGGTGTTTTAGGATGCAGATGGTGTTATCCATGTTGATTTCCTTGAACGTTTAACATTGTAATGTAACGTGTATGTAATTAAAGAGCACATTCCAAGAATTATTTCTGGTTTGATTTATTAAAATATTCCAATTGAGGCCCAAGTTACGAAGGACGAGGCATTAGTTTTCATTCAACCCTCATAAGTATTTGAGGTGCATTTTGCCTGTAATGCAATATTGAATAAGAACCCTCGCTTCTAAAATAATATAAGGCATCAAGCTGGTTTAGGCTTAGGTACTGATTATTTACAAAGTTGAAACTGGAACACAACATAACTGTCTATTCATATGAAGTATTTAAGATAGCAGTGACATGTGCCTTTTAGCTTCAAGATACATGCTTTTAAAAATGTAACTGTTTTTTCCTGACTGCATTACAATACAAATATTATCAGCTGTCTCTCAATGAAAAGTGAGGCCAATCCCTTTTTGTGGGAGAACACTGCAACTTCTTTATGCAAGCAAATAGCTTTGCTCACAGTACAGTACAAAAATGTTTGTGACAGTTTAATTTTCATGTTCATAGCTGCTGGTTATCATTTGGTTAATTACTGTTCTCTTAGGCTTCTGCGGCCAGCGTCTTTGATATAACTGGTTTCTGCCGCATCATATTAACTATCTTGAATAGCCAACGTTTTGACCTTTTGTTGAGGTTGTCCTCAGGGCTGCACTGCACCACATGCTGTGAGTTGTCGCCCCTTTATCCCAAAAGGACCCAGAATTTGACACTTCCTATTCACCCGCATAAAATCACCAATCGCAGGCCCAAGTTCTTCCTTGTTATATGGTTGGCCACATGTTTGTGGCACGTAATGCGTTTTCCTGCCGGTCCATGCCAGAGAGTGGGTCCGCCAGCCTGCCATGTAGTGCTCCACAGATAATTGTTTTATTTGATTGGTGAATGACAAAGTCATATTTTGCTTGGCTGGTCGTCCACTATGCCACTGGAGAATGCATCTATATGATCGGCTTGTGCATTTTTCTTATTTTTGGCAAGGTTGCACCATAAGTTGTTGATCTCTACACCCTTATCTAAGTTTAAATTGTGTGGATGTCTCGCTATTTCTAGAGCCTCCTTTATTACTTTCTCTACTACGTATAGTAAGTAGGGGAAGTATTGTATTCCACCCAAAAATTTGATACTGAGATTTCACCGGAAATACATGTTTTGAGGTGCTCTGAATGTATATAAAGCATTTTTGGAAACATGTCCGTGTGTGTGTCTGTCTGTGTGTGTGTGTGTCTGTGAACAGCATAACTCAAGAACGAACAGTCGGATAAACACCAAACTTGGTATTTAGGTTCAGTATCTTCCAGAGATGTGACATGAAGGCTTTCAAGAAAATCCCCCCACCCCAGATTACCTTTACATGGAACATTTTTCGAAAATTTTAATTTTCTCAAAAATGGCTCTAACGATTTTGAATAAAACACCATAAGTTTAAGATATTTTCATGACAAATGAATTGTATATCTTGAATTTTCTGGGAATGTCTCCAAAAGTATTCTTCATTATGAACAACTTTTGTATAACTGGTAAACCGTAAGAGATAGACAAAATTTTACTACACAAAAAATGTAGATCGTGTTAAAATACACAATTTATGTCATATACATTTATTTTGTAGAGTAAAGCATTTTCGAGATATTGCTTGTTATTCTCTTAAATTTTCCAATACTTATACTTTTTCTCAAATGGGAATCCGTTATTCATTTTTTTTGTCCTGCTAATACAAAGAGAATGGAATACTCCACATTGCAACCAGCTCTTAAAACATTTGACTATCGCTTAAAACCTACCATATTCCCCTTGCATCTACAAGAAAATTAGCAATAAGATTAACATCTCGATTAACATGAAACATATGGAGAATAAGCGTTTGTAAAAATAGTTTGTACAAGAGTAGAGAAAGTCATGTGAGTGTAACACATCAGATTTTTTTCTTCCCTTGCCAGTGTCATCAAATAGTATAGAGTGTTTGGTATCCGCCGCATGTAGTGCAAGAGCCAGTTTTTCAATGCTATTTTGTTTACAGTGGCGAATATGTTGCTTCCTGCGTTCCTCCACAGTGAGGCCCGTTTCTCCACAACTCATGCACCCCTGTTACTTGTAGAGGTGGTAAGGGATCCTTATTCCGAACCAAGGATTGATGTAAAGACCGCGTGAATGTTTTCTTTTCACAGCAACTTCCCTATTCTATCCGTAATCCCTTGAATATAGGGTAACACCACTGTCCTCCTCTTCCTTTAACTTCATGGTAGGTTCTTTTGCGGTTCTCAACGCCCGGTTAACGAGGATCTTGGAATAACCATTTGGCATAGTATACTCTCCTTATCACGCAAGTCGTCCTCCATGGACTAGTGGTACCGTGCTAGCCTCTAGTTCCCAAGGTCGCGGGTTCAAACCCGGCGGAGGGCGATGGATTTTTTCGGGCGTAAAAATCCTTAGCATGGCTTCCTTCGGAAGGGAAGTAAAGCCGGTGGTCCCATGTCGTAGATTTACGGCACGTAAAAGAACCTCAAGCCTGATAAAGAGGCCTCTGAGCAAAATTACAGGTGTTTCACGCCCAATATAGAATGGGACGCTAAGGACCATAGTAGTTAAAGAGCGTCCATAAATAAAACTCAATAAAACTTATCACGCAACCTAATGGCTCTGGTTGCTAATGTTTTCACTACACCTCTCTTGGTGGTGTGACTGCATGTAAATGAAGGTTAGTGTGCACCATATGTCCCAGGGTTCCATCTTTATGCCTCATCTCCAGAATATCCAAGAATGTCAGCTGACCGTCCACTTCCATTGTAAATTTTATCTGTTCATGTGCTTTATTCAAATAATCCAAGAAGGCATTTAGTTTTTCCTGTCCATGAGACCAGATTATTCCAAATGTATCATGGTTATTTACTACTGGGTGTAAATGTGCATCTGCTTGCAATAATGTACAACCTTTATAATTATAAGAATAGTTCTGTGAAAAATATTCATTTGTAACTACAGTCAGTAGTTTCCTTAATTTGTATTTTTGTGAAATAGGCCCTTAGATACTAACATCACCTAGGAGTCTAAGAGTAATGCAGCCATCATATGGGGAAAGGTGTCTTGCTTTCAGAAGTGTGAGATGGTGGTGTTCGTGTATCGGTGATTGATGACAATTTTATCACCTGCTGTTGCATTTCCCGTATACATAAATATATCTTAAGAAACAAAAGACTATTAGAGGACAACACTAAGAGATATGTTAAATAATAGGAATTAGTAAAGCATGGGAAAAGAATTGTGTAAGAGATTACGAAAAAAAAAGTAAAAGAAATAAGTAACACTAAAGTCGCTATAAAATACGTATCTGAGAATGCATATTATAGCATGGAAGAGTACAAATATAACTTGTAAATAAAAGTTTTGTTGTAATCATGTACATACATTTAAACTTTGACGTGTCCTTTGTTGTAGATCTTAAAGGCTGAACAAAATTACTAGCCCAGATGTAATCCATACTGAATAACAATATTATAATTAGTACTCACTAACTCATGTTAAAGGAATTCACACACATCATCATCATTATAGTAACCGTCTTGTATCAGTTTGCAGATGCTAATTATTATATGTTCCAAAATGGCATCTCTCAGTAGCATAAAGAAATCTGATTTCTAGTGTATGTTGCCCTCTACTGGAACTTGTAAAGGCTGGTTCACAAAGCCTGAGAATGGAAATGAGAACAGAGTATATCAATGATCATATCCATCACAAAGTGGAAACTCAGTTTTGCGCATTATGATTTCATTTGTTTTTAACTGACCAATGATATTTTCTCACCTGCTTCTAATTCAGCCAATATAACACAGGTTAGCCAACCTCAAAATTTGATACAGTAACCATTATCTAAATGCAGATCCATTAAATTTCCAATTCCTTTGTCGTACCAAGCTTTCATTCCTTTATTTGACAGCATACATTAAAGTTGTTTGTTGTTCTCTGTTAATTTCCAGCAGGTTTGCTGTTCTTTATAGCTTTTGCCATTGTTTTTTAGGCAATAGCCAGTTTTGAGTTGCATATAAACAAACTTTCACTAGAAGAATGGATCTGCATGTGTCAGGATCTAAGGTTATGAAGCACATATGCTACTAATTTCTTGCAGTTTGATGTTTCCAGCTTGCAGCTATTGAAAGCACTAGCAGCTGTTTCATGTCACGGCCACATAGAATAGCCTTTACAGTGAAAAGCACAACATGCCATGCCCGGGGGCGAGAACGGTAAAGTTAAAACTTGGCCAGATTTTCTTTTCTGTTCCCAGGGCCCAGGAAAGCTTCCTGTCAATTTTGAACATTCCCATTAGAATACATGTATTTCAAGTTTGTTGTTCTCGCTCTGGTTGTTGTTAACCAGCCTTAAGCAGGGGCAGTTCCAACGTCTCGCATATACCTACTTGTACAGCATTCCTTAGAGCAGTGCATGACGAGAGAACAAGTGAATGTTAACAAATTTAAGAGTAGTTTATTTGGGGAATGTGTACTATATAGATTGCTGTGTGTTGCAGCCAAAACGAGAGGCGATGCGCAAGGCAGGCATTACACTGGCTCCAGTGATTGACCTCAAGTCAAAGAAGGATGACGAGGACTCAAATTCAAACTCCAGCTTTGGTAGCTATCACTCAAACAAGGTACAGTTCTGCCAATATAAATCATATTTGTGATACATGTAGTTTTACATTTGCTCATGAAGGAGAAATAAAGAAAAAAAGTACAGTAGAACACTACTTAACCAACCTAAAGGGGGCACATCTATTTTGAGTTTTTTTTGGGGGGGGGTAATCAATGGTAATGATTTTAAGCAGCAAAAGGAAGAAAATGATTGTATTCCAAATGTATGTAATAATGTTTAATAAAAACTACTACTATATGCATTACAGCATTTACAAACACTATTTCATAAAGTTAGTAGTTTTTTTCTGGATTTTGCTCTTGTAACGCTTGCGAGCAGCTATATCACGTCACCATTTGATAAGCATTATATCTGTTGGTGTTGATTCACTGCTTAGTTCCACAAAATGCAAGGCAAACTGAAAAAAAAAGTTTTGTGTTATGATAATGATGTAATTCAATATTTAATACGAATTTGTAGTCTTTCTTACCTCCGATGCTTCGGGTTTCTGTTAAATGCTTATTACAACTGCTTTCTTTTGCTGATATCTTCAAATAAACCACACTGACCAACACCAACATTAAAATAACATTGAATGTGTGTGTAAGCAGTTAACAGTTATCATTAGAATATTTCTTGGAATGTGGGGTACCAATACCTATATTGGAATTTAGAGTTGGAATAAAACAACATTACAAACTGTCACAGTACCACTGCCAGCTCAGTTTTGAGCATCTCATGTTTTTTCATTCATTCTTTCTTACTTTCTTTTTCTTTCCCTTCATACCGTTTCATTTAGGTGCAATTCATTTAAGCAAGGTTTTACTGTATTGCAATAATAAGCATTTGTTACTTTATATATAAATATTTGTATCATAATGGGTTTCAGTGTCAGAAAATGGGTGTCACAAACAAGTTTTGGCACAAATAATGTGATTTGTCATACTCAGACAACTTTCTCTATCCCTTATAATTACACACAATCCATTACTTATAATAGTTTTCAAACAAAAAGTTATCTATTCATTTTACATTACTTACAACAAATTTTAGTTTGTCAACCACCATCTATAGCAGTTAGAGGAGCTATTGTGTTCCACCCAAAGATTCTATATCAAGATTTGACTGGAAATATATCTTTCAAGGCCCCCTTCTACCAAAACATGAAGTGGATTATTTGTTGGTAGTTGGAAGATGCTTCATGTTTATCTGCACAACGTTTGGAAGCCAATTTGTTGCGGTAACTTCGTGTTATCTATTGCTGGGCGCCTGTTATTGAATTACTACTTTGAATGTTGGGTTCATTTTCCTCCAGATAGCTATTATTATTATTCAGTCGAGCACATCTCTTAAACAAGGTGTGTAAACGGAAAGGATTTGTTACTCAAAGATAACACTGATAAAAGAATTTGTTTTTACACTTTTATTACCGTCACAATTAATTAAGTTCACATATTGACTCATGATACACGCCAGACTGAAACTGTTATATTTTCTAATATCACTATAATCACTTATTTACTGCACATTATTAATTCGCGTGTTTCCATTTATAACAAACTTTAAGACGCGAGAGATTCTGTAGAATTGCGACGTGTAACTCGCGAACGATTCTGATGAACTAAGCGACGTTTAACTTCTGAATGATTCTGTTGGACTCAGCGACGTGTAATGCACAAATGTTTCTGTTGGACTGACGAAATCTGCCTCTGACTTTAACTTTTTATACTCCCACACCCCGATATGCCTAAAGATTATAACCGAGCTGCTATTGGTTAATAAAACGCGCCAACATTAGCGTCTATTTTTATATCCAATCAAAAATTACAAAAACATATGCTCTAGGAAAAATATACCCGCTATTTCTAAGAAAAGCGTGCCAATCTGACATCATTTGTTTGTCGCTTCTAATTAATATTCAACTCACCCCCTCGCACATTGTTATCCGCTCCTATTGTCAGTTTCAGTGAGGCCGTGTAAACTTATTTCCTAACAATGCTTATAATTAACAAACATCTGAAATCATTGTCATACAATAATGCTTATTTACACTACAATCTCTCTGGCATTCACATTATTGTGATACAAATTACTGCCACAAAGAAAAACAAAGACTGTGTGCGAGAGAACAGCGTTAATTAGAAAGAAAAAAAAGAAGACATACTGGATAAATACCAAATTTGGTATTCAAGTTTGACATCTTCTAAGGGTACAGCACAAAAATGTTCAAGCAAATCCTCCCACTCCAAACTCCCTTAACTGGAAAAATGTTTCCATCTTCCCCCATTATTTGTCAAGTTTTCCTTTAAATATGAGCTGATGAACACAGCTTTGATTCACGTAAGGTGAACGCAGTCAGAGGCAGGTGCCAAGAATGATGCTTTGGTGGCACAACAATGTGAACTCTGCTTTTGTCCTTGTCTGGGGCAATAGCTGCCAATATTGGCATCTGGAACACAAATGTAAAAATTAAACATTTAGAAACAAGTATGAAAGATTTATTGGAAATGTTTGATACCGCTAGTATCGAGGTCCCATCCATTATAATGTACATAATATTGGAACAACCTGCAAGTAATACATTGTAACTGTTATAGGATGCAAGAGGCATACCACGGGATGCTGACTGGAACGTGGAAGGAGAATATGATCCCATGTGGCCCAACGACTACGAAAAAGTTGTGAAGGGTATGTTGCTCTCTGCTTGTTGATTTAGTAGGGAACAAGAATATGAACATTACATGCGATGATTTGTGTTGGCAGACCTGCGGGAGATCAGAGAACGAGAAAAGGAAAAGGAAGAGGAAGAGAAGAGAAGGAAGAACCGAGAAGAACGGGAGAGGCGAGCGAGAGATAGGTGAGATAGGGATAGTTCAGATTGACATGTTATTGAGTGTAGCAATGCCGAGATGTGACACATGTGCTTGTTGCAGGTTCGAGAATAGCAACGAGGAGAGAAGAAAGTCTGGGTTTGCAGGACGCAAGGAATCTGATGAGGAAGAAGAAGAAGAGAAACCCCCGACAACACCTAGAGCAAGTGGCGCAGCTATTGCACCACCACCATCATTACAAGAACCTAGCGAGCCAGCCCAGAGATCGCCTGTGCCACCGCCAGTGTCAGCTGAAAAATATGGCATGTCGTTTGGTGGCTCGGTTGCAGCGAAGATCATGGCCAAGTACGGCTTCAAAGTAAGTAAGAGTTATATTCACATGACTTTCTCAGTGTACTCTTCTACAAACGATTCTTACAAAAGCCTATTTTTCCATCTGCTTCATGTTAATCGAGATAAACATTTATAGAAATGGTTTCATTAAACATTTTGTTGTAGGTACAAGGGAAACACAGGAGGTGTAAAGTGATAGTCACTGTTTAAAATTATTCATACTCTTCCTGTGACAGCAAGGAACAATTGAATGCTGAGGAATGACAAAGTACTGAAAAATTAAAAGTTATATCTCTTATGCTTTACTAGTTATTCAGAATGAAGAGAATGCCACATGCTTTTACAGATAATTCAACAAATATATTTTATTAGCCCCTAAATATCTTAAACGTGTACAGTAGAATCTCGTTAGTACATTTTTGCATGGACCTAAAGATTTGGACATCATAGGCGGGAAAATGTGTTAATGAAAATACAAAATCTGCAATTTAAGAATATAGTTATGTAATAAAATCTAATAATTACTACGTCTCCATGGACAATTGAAATCGATTTCGAGTACAATTTCATACTGAATACGATCCGTGTTTCCATGCTAAATTCAATATGTGTTCAAATGGATTTTGATACACAAAACCTGAGAATAAATAATTCAAGCTTTTATGTTGTTCATCTAGGATTTTTAAGAAAATAAAGCGAATTATTGAAGCGACAATAGTGGCTTTGCTGTGTGTTTTATTGCACATGTGATAAAAATTTCCACTAAAAATAGAAAACAAAATTATGAGTGCAATAGATGATAGTATCTTTGGTGTATTCAATACAATTTGAATACGATAGGTGTTTCCATGCAACAAATTTCGTTTTGATTCTATTTTCCAAGAGGAAAGTTTTGTTTTAGCATTTTTCCTTTCTTTAAAAGCAGTTTCAATCAATTTAGGTTTGCTAACAATCGTGTTTAAGGTTGACAGAAGAGTGTTTAACTTCTGCACTATATCGACATGTTTCATATTTGGATTGTGATCTACTTCAAAGATTTTCAGTTTTTCACTGTTGCTTATTTACTACGCTTTCTTTTTTTCATTCCAAATGAAAAGTTAAAATACAATCTACGTATTTTGGGTCAACCCTCAACAGTAGAAACTATCATTGGCGTTTACCACGCCAAGGTAAAGCATTCTCCATCCCACCCACACAAATATTTACATACATACATGTGATTGGCTGCCAGTATCCACCGTGTGACTGAGGATTGACCAAAGTAACAAATGAGGACATCAAAGAGCCTGCTCCCACTGGACCGATCAAGGATTGGCCAAAACAGCGAATGAGGACGTCAGACTTGAAATGTAGTAAGCGGGATCGGGAAAACACACTAAGCAAACGTTATTTATTACATTTGGTACCGGGACTTTTATAATTCAACATAATACACAGGAAAACTGTTAATGAGGAACGTGCTAACAAGATTCCACTGTAGTACTTTAATGAAAATCATTAGAGCCATTTTTGAGAAAATAACAAATGCTCCACATAAAGGGTAATTGAGGGTGGGGGATTTTACTAACAATCTTTGTCATATCCTTGGAAGATGCTGAAGTTTACTATTTATCTGACTTTTTGTTCTTGAGTTCACAAACCTTTCCAGCAAAATCTGGATATTGAGTTTTCTGGGTGGAATGCAATACTTGCTCTATGTACCACAAGTAGATGTTAGAGAAAGCTCATGTCCTAGTAAGCTTTCAGATGTAGCATGTTTGAGCTGGAATTGTTTTATAACCATTACAGAAAGTGAAATGTCAGCTGAAGCTGTTATGTTGTATTGGTTCTTCCCCTACCTGTAACAGTAAATGTGTTGATATCGAGATTTCACTGCAAATACATATTAAGTGTCTTTAGAGGAAAACTCGCATGAGTATGTGTTTGTAAACAGTATAACTCAAAAACAAAAACTCTTTAATACCAAACATGGTATATAATATGAATGAGTCGCTATTCACACTTATACCCCCGCCGCTGTATCTTTGCACTTGACAGTTCGTGTGGCTTCGCGTAAGGTTGGCTACATTGTGGTTGCGGCGTTGCCAGAGTGGCTAGTAAACAACAGCTGATTGTTCTTTCTATCGTGTCTAAGCCACATACAAAAAATGTACGTAAGTAGCGAACATCAATGAATAATAACTATCACGTATTATTATTGTTAATTGAAAATAAGCAATATAAGCAGCTTTG
Organism: Deroplatys truncata; assembly: GCA_030765065.1. NCBI lineage: Eukaryota > Metazoa > Arthropoda > Insecta > Mantodea > Mantidae > Deroplatys > Deroplatys truncata. The sequence continues at coordinate 208,976,190 of CM060987.1, forward strand.
GTATGGTTGGATACTTCTTTCTATGATAATAGGCATAAATGTGTCTACATATGGCGTCTAATTGGAAAGCATCAAGATTTGTGACTGACGAGGCTGCTTTCTTTTCTTCCCTGGAGTTGATAGAAATACCTGTTGCATTCCAGATGGTTCAGGAATTTTGTCCTCTTTCTCTTGGAGTTTCACTCCCTTGTAAATAACAGTTCTCGTGATTAGTCCAAGCACTGCTGCAGTTTGTTGTATGGCTTTATCAGCAGGAATAGAGGGATTGCCATGAAGCTTCACGTACTCCTTTTCCTGTTCAAAGAATTCCCGGGTTCATCTTAATAGTTCCAATGCCTGACTATTAAGTGGCACACCTCGGCGCAAAGGATTTTCACTTCGTGAATCATCACCCGGCGATTGGCGTCGTTTTTTCAGACATTGTCGTACTTAAGTTTTGTTTAAATAAATAATATGAATGAAATATATATAAAATAGATAATTATAAATAAATATATATGTATAGATGAATAATAACAAAAGTATCAAAAAATAACCACAAATATAAATAACAATGAACAATATGTAGCTTGCAAAGAGCAGCTCGACACTCTGCTAGAGATTCACAAACTGAAGCACGTGGTTGGGAATAGTTACATCCGGCAACAGAGCCGATTCTAGTTCCGGTTCCACTTTGTCATCGACCATTCGGAATGCTGCCTTGTGATTGGCTTAGGAAGTCAAACAGTTGAAGTTTTTCATCTGTTTTTTTGCGAGTGTACCAACTTAAACGCTAGCTGTAAAGTGCAACATTACAGCGGCGGGGGTATAAGCTTCACTTACGTCAAATTGTAAAATCACAAAACATTTTCGGAGATGCTTGTCTCAGCATTGTGGCAAGTGATGGTTGTTCTCTTTCCTCATGCTGCCATCTAAAGGTAAACTTAATGACGTTGCTTACTGAAGGATCTCAAAATTTAACAGGCTATTGCAATTTTTAAAAATGAAGATTTTTTCCCACGTAATAACATAACAGCTTCAGCTGACATTTCACCTTCTTCAGTAATGGATGTGCAGTCACATTAAATGTGAGGAGGACTGTGACAGTGCGTGACCAAGAGGAACTTGAATGTCACATTGGAAGAGCATACAAGAAATACCAAATTTAAACAAGTAGCACACCACTTTTGGACAGACCATCACAATATTGCAAAAGAAATTAAATTATTAATACCTTTGAACGACCACACTAGAATTTATCACATGCAAAAAGATCTTCGTTTTTAAAAATTCCAATAACCTGTTAAATCCCGAGATGCCATCAGTAAGCAATATCATTAAGTTTACCTCTAGAGGATGCTCAGCATGAGGAAGGAGATAGAGCAACTGTCAGTCGCCACAATGCTCAGGATGGAGGTGAATGTCTCCGAAAACGTTGCATGATTTTGCAACTTGACATAAGTGAAGTTAGGTGTGAACATTAACTCATTCATATTATACAAATCAAAATTAAAGTAACTTCATAGTTAATAGTGCTTCTGTTTTTAATATTTATGGTATTTACGTTCAGCATCTTCCAAGAATGCAACAAGCGCAAAGATTTTCAAGAGAATCCCCCTGCCCCAAGCTACCCTTTATGTGGAAAAAGATTTTTTGTTTTTAATTTTCTCATTAATGGTTTTGATTAAAATGTACATGTTTAATGTATTGACAAAATAAAATGTGTATCTTTGGTTATTTTATGCATATTCTGTGAACTTTTGCACATTGGCTTAATTTTGTATAACAAGGAAATTTTAAAAGATAGACAAACAAGAAACATGCAGAGGTCAATAAGGTACATAATTTATGTGAAATAAATTTTTTCATAGTATTAGCTGTGCTTCAAATATTTCATGTTGCAAGTTTAGACTTTTTCTAAGCGTCACTTTCAAACATGCTTGAAAGTTTGTGATTTCTGTTTTTCTTTCATTGCAAGAGCTTGTTACAATGAATAAGCATTTGAATGCTGTTTCTGCATGTTGAAAACCATCTTGTTAATTTGAAAAAATTCTTAGCTAAAAATATTACACGAGCACAATTTTGAAAGTGGAGCTCTGTTTCCCGGGTATAGCACCAGTACCCATTCAGCATCATGAGGAAAGTGAGGAGCTGCAATAGGTAGCGGTCCTGGTCTTATGAGCAAACTTTCTGGCTAGGGGATGTGTAATGCTTGCCACATCACTTGCCCATATTGGTTGGATGATCGTCCACAAGTGAGCGTGAGGCTGCAGTGCCACTATTTAGCATAGCGAGGATAAAAGAATCAGTTTTTGTACAAATAGTATTGTGTATATAATTTTATGGTTAGTAGAGAAAGTCATGTTAATGTGTCACAAAGTTTGATGCTGAAACATTATATATTTTCCAAAGCTCCAGAATGGTATACTTCTGGCATTAACACTCTGACCTTTTCTTTCCACCTTTATCAACCACATGATGTTATTTGTATATAAAGTTGCTACAGTGAAATTTAACTCGGTAATCAAAAGGAAATAAACATGAAGCGTATTTCATGTGGCACGCAAATTGCTCACAAAAACATGAAAATCTATAAATAATTTAATTCACGAAAGTTAAAGAGATGACCAGTGTTGGGAGAAGAGAGAAACAGGCAGGTGATGCTTGTGTATAAACTGTTGCAGGAGGGGCAGGGCCTGGGTAAACAAGAACAGGGCATCTCAATGGCTCTCCAGGTGGAGAAAACAAGCAAACGAGGAGGTCGCATCATCAGCGAGAAGGAAATCATGCCACCGCCACCATTGTCTACATCTCCTGGCACACAGAGTCCTGCACAGCAACAGTCAAAACCTGAGCCATCCATCACGGAGATCATGCGCAGTCCTTCCAAAGTGGTGCTGCTCAGGGTAAGCGTACAGTAATATTGCATTGAGCTGGCTTTAAACACACAAACTTCATGGGGGTATACTCAGCTAGGTTCATGTGTTCATCCTTTTCTGTGGAGAAGATTTTCATCTTGAAAAATAGCCAGCAAGTTTTGTTATTTGAAACCGCCAAGGAGAAGGACCTAACTTACAACCATCACTAGAGAGGTTAGGAACGTAGCTGAGGATGGGGTAAGTAACATGTTCCTACTTGAACATATCCTCTTCTCCAATGATATGAAACTCTTGGTTGTTACACCACTCTTACTCGAGCATCCCAGTAAAGTCTGTCAGGTCCTTATTACCTTTGTAACAAATCCTCCTTGTCCATAACAAAACTGAAATTGTTGCACAGTGTGCAGTTGTCAAAACTTAACGTAAGTGTTTTGCCAAGCAGTCCCATTTCCATTCTAAAAGTTACTACTGCTTCTTTCCTTGACTATGTCAGCGGGTTAGGGCAGGTTCAGAATAACTAGCAGCTGAAATCAGAACGAAAAAGGTAACATACTATATTGCAATGTGAGTGTTCACAGTTAGCAGGTTCTGGGAGTAGCATACTAGAGCCTTCAAGGGGATGATGACCTAGAGCTCCCTCTAGTCGCAAGCTGGGAAAATCAAATACTCTCTCACATTCAATGAGCGTAGTAAAGCAATGACACTTGATAATACACTTTCACTAGAGGGATATCAAATAGCAATGCTCTGCATCCCAAAAATGTTTACTCCATCAAATGTTGATATTGACCAAATTGGAAGGAGGTGAAAAAATATAAAATGACATCCCTATGTGCAAAGTTGACTTTCCACTTTACTTACGATTTTGTCATCAATGTGCATTCCCATTTTTTCCCCAGTGTGCTGTGAACCAGCCTTTAATTGATTTAACACACTAATTATTTAAAGTACAAATGCAAAAGTGTGGTAACAATAGACATGAATAGCTTAAAACACTAAATAAGGAGATAAATGTAAAAATACATTTATACATGAGATTATATAAAATTATAAAAATTACAAGTTGCTATAGGCCGGTTTCACCAACAGATGCTAAATTTTAACACAATGTTAAACTGTTTTAGCACTGAAGTTAACACAAATTCTGTTTCTTCAAACAATGTGTTAAAGTCCATGTTAAGTTAACATCCTTATACCCCTGTGTTAAGGCGTTTAACAAATTTTAGAAATTGGAAAATGGCTGCCACAAACCAAGCTGTTGATGCGAGTTTGCTACAATTGGCATTTTTTAATGTCATTCCTAATAGAAGAGTAGTGTACATCATAATAAATTTGAAACCTTGCAAAAAGAGAAATTTTTAAAGCAGTATAGACTGTCCAAGGAGTCATGAGCATGGTTTTCTGGGAAATATGAGAGGTTACAATACTACCAACAGAAGCATGTCTCTTTCTCCTATGCTAAGTGTTAATAAGGAAGGTACTTTGATTTTATGCTACTAACATTTTTCATTTACTTGCGATAATGCTGGTATTTCCAAAACTACCATTTGTAGGTTTATCTGGAAGGTTTTCAAAGCAATTAATTTAAGAAGCAAATTATTTTTTTCAGTTCTGCTTGATTAATCAGAGATAACACATTTTCATCCAGTTTAGTTTTAATGCACTGTCCACCACCAGTTTTAAACCGTCTTAAATGCTCTTCGCACCTAACGTTTCTGGTGCTGCACTTTATGTTAGCGTAAAATTGCCATAGTTGCTTACTGGAGTTAAGAGAAACGCATTCATTCCAATTAAATTACTCGTGGATTTTGTCCCAGGTTGCAATCTTATCCTTTAATGTAAGACCGTCAGCTTTTTCACACTTGACAATACGTCTGTACTTATTAACACATTTCAAACGATGAAACATTTATTTCAGTTGACATCATGATTCTAACCTCAAACAACCAGGAACATCACATGGCCATTGCCATGAATGTAAATAGTTGTTGGCTACTGACATAGAGAGCGCAGCAATACATAGACAAAAGTGTATCAGAGTATGTTCAGAAGCAGTGTAGTTTGGCCACCGCCTTCTCGAAAGCTAGTGTTCGCAGTTGTCTTTGACGTTAACAAAATGTTAGCTAACAATTTGCTGTAAAAACTTGATGAAATGCAAAAGTTTTAACCTTATGTTAAACTTTGAACACCATGTTAACAAACAAGATGTTAGAGCATTTTTAACATCGGTTGGTGAAACCGGCCCTATATGTTTTTAATGTAAAATTGCTAGTTTCAATGAAAAGCATAGTTTGATAAAAGTGCTAGATTCAGTACATGCAATACCTAAAAACTGTTTATACAATAATGGGAGATTATGATTATTAGATGCATTTACATTCCTTCTCCCTGAGAAATGTAACAAACTCATATTGATGCAAAGATAAAGAAATGAATTACAACTGTGCTGCATGAAGTAAACATCTGATTGCAGTGGATGTTACCGTTGCCAGACTGAAACAAACTTTAATTGCCAGGTTCATCATCTCATTTTATGCAAAAACTGTGTGCAGTCATGGTCATCTTTATTCACCATAATATTCTTTTACAGAATTAGGTTTCATCAAGTAGTATTGGTTACAATAGTAGAATACATATATTTACATAAGAAAAACATATTATTATTTACATTGCACAGAGCATAATTTACAAATACAGTGGAATCTTGTGAGCACGTTCCTCATTAACACGTTTTCCCATGTATTACATTGAATTATAAAAGTCCCGGTACCAAATGTAATAAATAACGTTTGCTTAGTGCATTTTCCCAGTCCCGCTTACTACATTTGAACTTTGACGTCCTCATTGGCTGTTTTAGCCAATCCTTGGTCAGTCCAGTGGGAGTAGGCGCTTAACACATTCAAAGTTTGACGTTCTCATTTGCTACTTTGGTCAATCCTTGGTCACGGGGTGGATACCGGCAGCCAGTCACATACATATATGTAAATATTTGTGTGGGCGGGATAGAGAATGCTTTAACTTGGCATGGAAATGCCAACAATAGTTTCTACTGTTGAGTGTTGACCAAACATACGTAGATTGTATTTTAACTTTTCATTTGCAATGAAAAAAAAGAAAGTGTAGTAAATAACCAACAGTGAAAAACTGAAAATCCTTGAAATAGATCACAATCCAAATATGAAACATGTGGATATAGTGCGGAAGTTAAACATTCCTCCGTCAACCTTAAACACGAATGTTAGCAAACCTAAATTGATTGATACTGCTCTTAAAGAAAGGAAAAATGCTAAAACAAAACTTTGTTCTTGGAAAATAGGATCAGAACGACATTTGTTGCGTGGAAACACCTACTGTATTCAAATCGTATTGAATACACCAAAGATACTATCATCTATTGTACTCGTAACACAATGCACGCTCATAATTTTGTTTTCTTTTTTAGTGGAAATTGTTATCACATGTGTAATAAAACACACAACAAAGCCACTATTGTCGCTTCCATAATTCACAATCTATTTTCTCAAAAACATTCATAACCTCAAAAATCCAAGTTGACCAACATAAAAGCTTGAATTATTTCAGGTTTGTGTATCCAAAACCATTTGAACACATATTGAAATTAACATGAAAACACGGATCGTATTCAGTATGAAATTGTACTTAAAATCTATTTCAATTGTCCATGGAGACGTAATTATTAAATTTTATTACATAAATATGTTCTTAAATTGCAGATTTTGTATTTTCGTTAACACGTTTTCCTGCCTATGATGTCCAAATCCTAGGTCCCTACAAAAACGTGCTAACGAGATTCTACTGTACGTGGTTTGCACTTTTGACAATTATTGCTGGAGTTGTTGAGGTATTCAAGAAACTCCTTTGTGCTGTAGAAGCACTGTGATATTAACAATTGCTTTACTACATGCTTGAATTGGTTGCATTGAATAGTAGAATTCTTGTGTGAAAAATTGACTGATGCTTATTATTTTCTACATGAATCTGATTACAATTACAGGTAAAATGAGTATGAATTTCACGGTTAAAATTGAGCAGGTGAACATTTTTATGTATAAAACAGATGGTTTCCAAGATATAAATACACTTCAAAGTGAATGAAGTAAGGTTTACAAGTGCTGTTCTGAATTTATTTTAAAAAATTAACCTATCATATTGGTTTTACTTTCTCTATTGCTGCCTATAGTGGATAGATTAGATTAGATGACAGGGGTTTTTGACCTCCCGCACGTCAGCCTAAAAGGCTTATTGTGCAACCCCATTGCAAAGGAAGTTGTTTCCCAAAATGTGTTCCCTGAACAAGTTGCAGTATCAGCATGCTTTCCTAGATCTTCCCTGGGTATACAAAGAGTAAGTCTCTGGGCAGTCAGAGAGGATGTGCGAGGCAGTTTACTCATTCTCTTTGCACATTCTACAACATCTTTAAGTAGATGTTTCCTGAAGTGACCATGTTCACAAATTATAGTGCAATTACTTTCATTATTCACGTTCTCTCCAATCTCAGGAGAGTGTTGCATGGACCTAGGACCAGGATAGGTTTTGCCACCTGAGTTTTACCAAGGTTTTGGCAGATTTCAACAGGGTCAACATAGGGCATCTTAGCGCCCTTTTAGCTCACTGATTGCTTTTTCATTTCCATTGCCCGGACACCCACCACATTTGAGCCTGCTATGAGATGACAAGGCACTAAGGGCATTTAGACATTCCCGTACCAGTTTTGATTTTACCTGGTCTGAAGAGAGTGCTTTTAAAGCATAGCTATAGAAGGTACAGGAGGAATTTTAATCCACTCTAAAATTCAATACCAAGATTTCACCAAGAAATATACATTTTGAGGTCCCTTACACGAACAAAATAGGAGCATTTTTAGCAAAAAGTCAAGGGTGATACCAGAAGTGGCATTAACTTCATCTTCAAAAGATGTGACACAATTTTCAAGAAAATTTTCCCACTAGAAAACTACGTTTATATGAAAAATGTTCTGTTATCTTTGATTGATGTTCCACTCTAGACCTTACCCAAGCATCATCTAATAGATATGTTTCTGCATATTAATAACTTTTTATATGACTGGAATAAAATATATAATAGATACACATGAATTTGTCTTTGGAGGAAAGGGGGAGGCATCATGTTGGTTTTGGGAATGTCTTGTGTTCCGATCTGTGTCTGAGGGTGTTAACACAGCATTAGTGTCTCCATTAGAATACTAATGCACATTTCTTGGTTTCAGAACATGGTGGGTCCTGGCGAGGTGGACGATGACCTTGAACCAGAAGTAAAGGATGAATGTAACACCAAATATGGTGAGGTCGTCCGAGTTGTTATTTTCGAGCTACCAAATGCACCAAGTGACGAAGCTATCAGAATATTTGTTGAGTTCCGTAGAATTGAATCAGCAATCAAAGGTAAGGTTCTTACAATGACAAATGCATTTTAGCGACTGTTAGTTTCTGTGTTCTATCACATTGCTTCTCTGTTGCAGCGGTGGTGGACCTCAATGGTCGATTCTTTGGTGGACGTCAAGTAAAGGCAGGGTTCTATAGCTGGGAGAAACTCAACAACCTCGAACTACTTGATTAATTGTTCTCCCTTTTTACATAAAGACTGCAAAGTTACATAGCATGCCCCTCTGCACAGATGCTGTGCTGCGATGTAATATACAAAATTCAATCACTGATGTACGAGTCTGCGTGTTTGTGTGTACAATGAGATGAATGAAATGTGTGATTAGTAAATAAATGCTAATGAAACAAAACACATTTGTTGTTTTTTTATGTCAGTTCACAGGACCTTCTTTAGGCACTATTTTTACTTTCTACACCATGTAAGTAGAGGAAGTATTGTATTGCACCCAAAAATTGGATGTTGAGATTTCAATGGAAATACATATTTTGAGGCCAAAAAAGGCATTTTTAGAAAAAAGATTCATGTGTGTCTGAACAGCCCTATGCAAAAAAAAAAAGTCCAATAAATACCAATGGCATGGGATGTGTATCAGATGGGGCTCAGCTTTGCTCCAGTAAAGATATTGTAGCTATGCCCCAGAAGGAATGAATGAATGAAAAGGGGGCGCCCCAGAGAGGGAGGAGGAAGTGAGAGGAGACACTGGACAGCCAGAACCAGGAGTGACAGAACAGCAGTGACAGGATCCCTACAGTTTCCAGAGTGAGATGCCCTGACAGTTGGACAGATAGACCAGGGATCCCGATCCACACAGAGGGTCCAATGCCCCCCAAGAGGCAGTCTTTATATCCTGGCAGTCAGTCGAAGGCTGAGAGATGGAGAAAATTCCAGAAAGCTTCCTTTTTTCCTGCTACGCTGCACTGGAACACCATCACCAACACTGAAACAGAACTAACAGGGGGAAGTATGAATGAAATGATTAATAGAACAATATGGGGGACCAGAAATTCAGGGAATGAGAGAAACCACTCTAGCATTTGTCCGAAGACCCACGAAACCCTCCCCCCCCCAAAAAAAAAAAAAGACCATGGGTCAATGAGCAGTTTCCGGAATCAAAACCAGGAACTTCAGAATGCAAGAATAAATACCAATTTTGGTATTTAGGTTCGACATCATCCAAGGATGCAACACAAACATTTTGAGAAAATCCCCATTTCAAACTAGCCTTTTAATGGAAGAACTTTTCGATGTTTTTCATTTTCTCAGAAATGGCTCTAACAATTTTTATTAAAATAACATATGTTTAAAATATTTACACGACAAATAAAATGTATATTTTTAATTTCTGGGAATGGCTTGTGAAGTCCTCTTCATTCTGAATGACTTTTGTATAATTGGAAATCTTACTACACGGAAATATAGATTATTGACCATTCCCAAGATACCAAGGTTGCAGGTTCAAACCCAGCAGAGGGCAATGGATTTTTTTGAGCATAAAAACCCTTAGCATGACTTCCTTCAGAAGGGAAGTAAAGTCGGCGGTCCTGTGTTGAAGATTTACGGCACATAAAAGAACCAAGTGTGATAAAGAGGCCTCTGAGCAAACTTTCCAGTCTTTCACACCCAATATAGAATGGGACGCTAAGAACCGTAGCTGTTAAAGAGCGTCCATAAATAAAACTCAATTTAGTTCCTAAGATATTCTTTGTTATTGGTTTGAAGTTCCAAATACTTTCTTTTTTTTCAACTGGTAAGTTAATATTCGTTTTTTTCTTATGTTCATGCAAAGAACATGAAATTTCAAAGACATCACTTAGCGGCATGCTTTTTAAAAATCTGACTCGGTTTAACCTACTGTATTCTTATACTTGCAACCAAACGTGCAGTGAAAGTTAATCTCAATTAACAAAAGTAGATGGATGAATGAGATTTTTTTAAGAAGAGTGAGTAGAAAAAGTCATGTTAAAGCAACACATTAGAACTCTTATTTTCATTCACCTACCCTGGTAACTACAGAAAGCACTGTAAGAAGTAAATGTGGGTTTATAAAATGCAATGTTACATTCATATGACTTTCCCTGCCCATTATTCTTACAAAATATTACTTTTCTATATACTTCATGTTAATTGAGATAAAGATTTACAGAAATGGTTTCATTACACCTTTCGTTGTAGATACAAGGATGGTACAGGAGATTGAAGTGATAGTCAAATGTTTAAAAAGCAGGCCACTTAGCTGGCTTTGCTTGACATCTGGGCTTCTGATCCTAGGTTCAAACCCAGCCCAGACTGATGGTTTTTAATTATACTTGAAAGGACAGCCCCATGTCACTAGATTTACTAGTATGTAAAAGAACTCCTGTGGCGCTGATATGATCCTGGCAATTGACAGCGTCATTAACAAACAAAATATTTATTTATTACGTTGATATTGTAATGAAAAGAAGCTAGAAACAGTGATGTGTATTGAATTTATTTAAAGGTGAGTTAGAATTGTTACACTACATCACTTAACATGTTTCGGGAAATGGTTGTTCCCATCCTCAGAAGCTAATCCGACTGGCCCGTGTTGTTGGTGTTTCCGTTTTGTGGACTGGATACTGTGGTGGCATCTTGTGGTGGTGAAATGTACTTCCATAGAGGATTTGGTGGCGGCAAATCAAAATTCATTAGATGTGTGTTGTGTTTCAGAATGGTGATCTTCTCTCATGCATCTAATTCGGCTGCAAATTGCAAAATTCAAACGACAGAAGCACATCAGAAACACAACAAATCTCAGCCAGCAAGATAAAGAGCTAAAGTTCAAGAAATTCACATACCACCCAGGAACATTTCACAAATTTAAGAAGATTTTCATGAAACACAACATCAGCCTAGCTCCACAGAACAAATTTAACATAGAGAAATTACTTTGTAACAAGTTAAAAGATCCCATTCCACAATCTACAAAATCAATTGTTCAGATTGCAATAAAGTATACATAGGTAAGACAAAAAGAAACCTAGAAACTAGGCTAAAGGAGCACATGAGATGTATCAAATACAAACAAATGGACAAATCTGCAGTTTCACACCATTTTTGGATCACTAATCACAACATCAAACCCAATATTACATTAGTCAAACCAGCCGAATTAGATGCATGGGAGAAGATCACCATTCTAAAACACAACACACATCTAATGAATTTTGATTTGCCGCCACCAAATCCTCTCTGGAAGTACATTTCTCCACCACAAGATGCCACCACAGGATCCAGTCCAAAAAACGGAAACACCAACAACACGGGCCAGTCGGATTAGCTTCTGAGGATGGGAACAACCGTTTCCCGAAACATGTTAAGTGAGTAAACTTAAGTGATGTAGTGTAACAATTCGACTCACCTTTAAATAAATATTTATTTATTAAGCTCAATTTTTGAAGATTTAGAAGCTTGTAACAGTGATGTGTCATAATTTAAAATAAAGAGTTGAGGGTTGTTACACTACATCACTATGATAATCTTACTTGAACGCGTTTCGGGAGACGGCTTGTTCCCATCGTCAGCATTTTCTCTCAACTGATATTTGCCGGTCATCGTCTGGGGGATGTGTGTGGTTTGTGGTGTTCTCTGGTGCTGGGCTGATGAACCTCCAAAGGCTGTTGGGTGGCGGCAGTTCAAAATTCATTAGGTGATTCCTGTGTTTGACAATATGTATTTTTTCCCAGATGTCCAATTCATTGCTGCTGTTGATCGGTTTTAAGAGTTTTATGTTTGGAGTGATATCATGGTTTGAAGACCAGAAATGATGTGCTACTGCTGATTTATCTTGCTGCTTTTGGTAAATGCATCTCATATGCTCTTTAAGTCTTATTTCAAGATTTCTTTTTGTTCTTCCTATATATACCAGGTTACATTCATTACAATCAATTTGATATATACCAGCTGATTTATCGTTGGGGATAGGATCTTTTGTTCTGTTGCATAGTAGTTTCTGTATGTTGTGGTTATTCTGTGGAGACAGGGTGATGTTGTATTTTTTGAAAATCCTTTGAAATTTATGATGTGTCCAAGGGTGATAAGTGAATTTTCTATATGCTTGTGGTTTTTGTTGTCTGAGTAACGTAGTCATTTGTTGGATGTATTTCTGTCTTTCAAACCAGAAATACCAGAAAAAAACAATAGATAAGAAGATAAAAAGGTTTGAAAGACAGAAATACATCCAACAAATGACTACGTTACTCAGACAACAAAAACCACAAGCATATAGAAAATTCACTTATCACCCTTGGACACATCATAAATTTCAAAGGATTTTCAAAAAATACAACATCACCCTGTCTCCACAGAATAACCACAACATACAGAAACTACTATGCAACAGAACAAAAGATCCTATCCCCAACAATAAATCAGCTGGTATATATCAAATTGATTGTAATGAATGTAACCTGGTATATATAGGAAGAACAAAAAGAAATCTTGAAATAAGACTTAAAGAGCATATGAGATGCATTTACCAAAAGCAGCAAGATAAATCAGCAGTAGCACATCATTTCTGGTCTTCAAACCATGATATCACTCCAAACATAAAACTCTTAAAACCGATCAACAGCAGCAATGAATTGGACATCTGGGAAAAAATACATATTGTCAAACACAGGAATCACCTAATGAATTTTGAACTGCCGCCACCCAACAGCCTTTGGAGGTTCATCAGCCCAGCACCAGAGAACACCACAAACCACACACATCCCCCAGACGATGACCGGCAAATATCAGTTGAGAGAAAATGCTGACGATGGGAACAAGCCGTCTCCCGAAACGCGTTCAAGTAAGATTATCATAGTGATGTAGTGTAACAACCCTCAACTCTTTATTTTAAATTTATTTATTATTTGCTTGACATCACGAGAAACCAAAGCATACTGACTTAGCACTTCAGAGGTATATGATGAAGTTTTGGAAAATTGAAACCATATCTTGGAAATGGTTAATACCACAAAAAAATGTATTAGATATAAATTGTGTTTTGACAAGATCTACATTGTATCTCTTAAGGGTTTCCCAGTTTAAATACATTAAATCATTCAGAATGAAGAGGACTGTGCAGTCTATTCACACAAAATTCAAGATATATTTGTCATATAGAGATCTTATACATATTTAAATAAAAATTGTTACAGCCATTTTGGAGAAAATGAAGAATGGCAACAAAATCTTCCATTTAAAGAGTAGTTAGGTTTGTATTTTCTTAAAAATCATTGTGTTCCACTTCGGAAAAAACAACTGAAATACCAAGTATGTAGTTCACAGACACATATTTCATCACAAAAATACATTTTTTGGGTTTCAGGGACCTCAAACAAGTGAAAAATTGGTTCTTCTATTGGCTTTACCATCATTACAAAAAATACATACCTAGAAATGATTTTAAGTTAGTCTATATGGATTTTGTTACTAGTCGGCCCTGTTATGAATGTGCTTGGGGGAGGGTCCAGTGTTTTTGTTGACACTGCCCGACGTCATCAAGGCTAGGGATCAGAGGGCATTAGGGGAATGTACAGTCACACAGTAGAAACATTACTACATTTTTACAGGCATCAGCCTCACTCAGAAAAGCGGATGTTTTCTTTACCTAACTGTTCTTTCAATGCCCTGCCCACTTGTTCTTTCCATCGCACGTATTCAGATCATGGTCAACTAGTACATTTAGTCCTCCATGGTTAAATGCAAGACACAGAAACTGCATCTATTGCGTGTCAGTTTTTGTGGTACATTTGAAAAAAAAATTGCACAGGTTCAGAAAACAATATTTGTAAACTGGTTAATGCTACATTAATGTACTTCATTTAGGTTTAAATTTTTTATTTAGTAAGTTTTTACTCTCTTTATAATTCCAAAATTAATTCACAATGAAGAGTACTTCACAGACTATTAACAGGAAATTCTATCATATGACATCTTCAGTATACATTTTAATCAAAGCTGTTAGATCCATTTTTGAGAAAATAAAATTTAACTTTACTCATGTAAAGGTTGTATTGTAGTGGGTGGAATTTTGTGAAAGTCTTCATGTTGCACATCCAAAAGATGCTGGATTAAATGCAAAGTTTGAAGTTATGTTCACAGAGACCTTTTCTGAAAATGCTTTGTATTTAGGGGACTTTCAAACGAGACCTCAGTGTAATGTTGTTAGTCAAAGGTGGAAGTTTGATATTTAAAGACATCACCTGTGATAGCTTCTCCATCCATTTTAGCAAATATTTGCCTATCATACATAAAGCAACAGCATGCTTTCCCCTTCATATAGGTGTTTGGTTTCCATTCATGCCCACTCCAGAACATTCTGGTGTCTAGAAGACCTCTGTCTACTTCCTGTTTGCATAATTCTCAGTTGCAGAAGACCCTTGTAGCCTCAAAATTTCTCCTTCCTGCCAACTGTTTATAGTTGAAGTGTACTGTATTTACTTACATGTTTCCCCCCCAAAAAAATTTAAGACAAAAAATCAAGGGAATTACATAATAATTTTAAAAAAAAGAAGTAAATTGTGATAAATAAATCAAATACATAGGTCCCTAAACATGAAATGGAAATTTATTTTAAAAAGAATTATACACAGAAATACAAGTTGATATTTTGTGATATTTCCATAGCGCTGTTTAGTATGCAGCCATGTTGGTAGCATGACGGGCTCACACTGAAACGCAGAACAATGATAAATATGACTAATGGAATGTGCATTAAGCCTAGTCATATATTACATACCCAAATAAAAATAAACATACCTGTTTATTCTGTACTAATTTCATCAGATGACGTAAACAAATCATTGGCATCAGCGCCTCCATTGCATTTGAAATGCCAGTCTTCTTGAAGCTCTTTATGATACTTTCTTGTTTGAGGAGATCCCACGTACTTATTATCCACTGACCACTTGTTCAATGGAGGGCCGCTTAATGTTGCCACCTTTTATAAGAGGCAGTGAACCAGATGTTCCAATCCCCATATAATTTGCATAGGTGGCCTTTAAATGGTTTGTTAATTGATACATGCAGAGGTTGTAGCAATGACGTAAACCCACCAGGACTTATTACCGAATTGTGTTCAGTCACAACTTTTATTGTTTTATTGGTTCTGCTAAATAGCCCTCTTCATTAGCAGGGCTCATGGATGTCAGCCATTGTTGCATGAGGTCAGCCGACATCCATCCTTTTTCGTGCACCTTCAGAATTATATCAGGCAGAATATAACTTTTTAGCGCAATTTTCTCTTAAAAATAACACAGCGACAGCTTTTATGCATCTGGTAGCATCACTGTGCAGCAAAGTTTTTCTGCACCTGTAGTTTTAATTAAATCACTAGAGGCACCCTTTATATCCAGTCGTATTTCTTGATATGTCAAAAATTACCAGTGTCTGGTCCGTATTTGTGATAAAAATTCATTTTTGTGCCACAGCTGAATTACAAAACTGTGAAACGTATCACTTTATTCATGTAGTCACATGGCAGATGCTGTGCTGGTGCCATTCATCTTCTCGAACTAAGCCTCTTCCTGTGCATAAATCAGATAACCCACCCCTGGCTAGCTTTAAAGTTCGCATGTGAAATAGCATGCTTTTTTGCTGCTTGCCTTACTTTGAATTGTAACTTTTCTTAGTTCCACAACATAATCTAACACTTCTTGGTCATTGCCGGGATATTTGCCATGAAACAATTGACAAGTCGATTTGACTCTCTTCAATTTTTCTGTCTGTCCCTCCAGTGATGAGTTAATTTGGGTACTATGCCAAATTCTCTTCCCACATGATTCACTCTTGTTTTTCTCCGTTAAATTAACTACTTGAAGTTTAAATTTTGGCATGTAACTGTTTTTCTTTCTTCCCATTGCACACTATGTATAACACTTAATGCTTTTGGAACAAGAAAAGATTGAACTACTGCCAGAAGATTAAAACAATTTTGAAATATGATAGTTGCTTACATACATAAGGAGACTAACAATGTCATCCTCCATGGTGTAGTGGCTACCATACTAGCCTCTGGTTCCCGAGGTCGGGTTCAAACCCGGCAGAGGGTGATGATTTTTTTAGGGTAAAAATCCTTAGCATGGCTTCCTTTGGAAGGGAACTAAAGCCAGTGCTCCCGTATTGTAGGTTTGTGGCACGTAAAAGAACCTCAAGCCTGATAAAGAGGCCTCTGAGCAAAATTACCGGTCTTTCATGCCCAACATAGAATGGGACGCTAAGGACCAAAGCAGTTAAAGAGCGTCCATAAATAAAACTCATTTTAATTTTTGAGACTACCAAAAACTAACTACAATACTTCTAACTAGAATAACGATTACTGTGTGAAACGTGTGCGATCTAATGACCGTGTAAAGGTCAGATATATGGCACGTCAGTTACCTATTCGGGAGGTTGGGTGTTCCAGGAATTCTCACAAATGAAACAATGCAAAAATTGCAAGCAAAATTATTTTTGTTTGAAAACATATCATTAAATACAGTATGTATATATTGGAATATTTGTGCTGTTTCTCTGTAGTTCTTGCTTAAATCAAAGGTGCCTTAATTTAAAGTATGCGTAAGTGTGTTATAAATTTCAAAAATTCATATAAAGCCAACCTATATAATTAGTTTCCCAAAATTTTGCATGCATGATGCTGAAGTACTGGCCCATAGATTTTGATGCCTAAATATGATTTGTTGGGTGCAATAAATCTCCAAATGAAGGGTGACTCAACTTTTTTTACATTGCCAAGTACTTATTAGTTTTTCTCCTACTGTAGTGTACAACACATTTTTTGTTCCATTTTTATTTTCTCTACCACGTACCTAGTAGATAGAGAAGGTTCCACCCAAAAATTCGGTACTGAGATTTCACTGGAAATATGTGCTTCAAAGACCCCTGAATCCAAAAAAAGCATTTTTTACAAAAAGGTCCATGTGTGTGTGTTGTGAACAGCATAACTCAAAAACAAAATGTTAGATAAATACTATACTTGGTATTTAAGTTCAATTTCTTCCAAAGATGCAAAACGAACATTTTCAAGAAAATCCTCCCACCACAACTACCCTTTACACGGAACTTTTTTTTTTATGTTATAAAAAATGCCTAACAATTTTGATTAAAATACCATATATTAAAGATATTTACATGACAAATAAAATGTATATCTTGAGTTGCCTGGGAATAGCCTGTGAAATCCTCTTCATTCAGAAGGAATTTTGTGTAATCTTGTATAACTGGTAAACGATGGACGAAAAAGTACTACATAAAAAATTTAAATCTCTTTAAAACACAATTTATTTCAAATAAGTTTTTTGTGGCATAAGCCATTTCAGATATATCCGTTATTAATGGTTCGAATTGTTCAATACTTGGCCATTCTCTTTAAGTCCTGTCAACATTCAGTTGTTTCTCGCGATGTCATGGAAACAGTATGGAATTTTAAGGCCAGCATATAGCGTCCAGTTGTTAAACATTTGACTATCGCTGTTCTCTTTGTATCTATAACGAAATGTATTATGCAGCAATTTCTGCAAAGGTTTATTTGGAATAATATGTAGTGGACAGAAATATAAACTTTGGTAAGAATAGTTTGTATACCCACTAATAAATGATAGAGGCTAGAGAAAATCATGTGAATGTATCATACCAGATTTTTTGTCTTTCTTGTCTGTGGGTGAAAGGTGCATGTTTTAGCTTGCAGTCTCAATGGAAGAAAAATGAGCCCTGAATTCTTGTGGTGTTACACTGTAAGCAGCTAATGAGTGACATTGGTTCCAAAATCTGCATAGTTGGTCTTTTTCTTAGCAGTCATTTGTAAAACACAATGAAACAATTGAATATCCACATATGTAGTAGATAAAAAATATTTTCCTGTAAACTGTAGCTGTGCATTATAGGAAACAAAGCTATCACCTGAGCTTACAAATTGATACCTCTCTGGTACTCAAGGGCACACTTTGGTTTCTTTACCTTCTCCCTGGGTGTCACCGTTTCTTCTTCTCTGCTGCTCATTGCTATAATGTCAGCAGTTTTTTGTACTCAAGGACACATTTTGGTTTCTTTACCTCCTCTCTGAGTTTCTGATTTTTCCTGCTTCTCAGCTTGTCTGTTGCTGTAATATCAACAGCTTCGTGTTTCATTGATAGGAAATAAACATCTTTGTTATCCTTTCATTTCCTTGCATGGCACATTCATTGCAAAGCATGATTCATACTCGCCATGTTTCACTTTATTATAAGATATATCAGATGACGTATCCTTATTGGATCTCACAGTAACGACAGCATTAGTTTTTCGGTTTATTAGTCTTCTAAATAGATATGGAGATCATTTGATTGCCATCTCTTAGTTAAAATTTTTATTGGCCAGCGCACACTTACAAGCTGTGTTCATCATGAAGTTTAAATGCCACTATTAACCTATGCAAATGCATTATACCTTAGGTTTTGACAAAACCCACCCTCGCTTTGCCTAGCAGGGAAACAAAACAAACATACACAAATGTAGTTTCTTAAGAAGCTTTTATTGCAAAGTACAAAAAATGAGCTGTTTTATTAATACTGTTATTTGTGAGGAAGTTCGATGTAGTCGTGGTCTGTCCATTCCTCCTCTGCAGGTGGCGTGGTTGAACCAGGCTTGAGAGTGGTGAGTAGTGGTTTACCATCAGCTCCCAAACTTAGATAGCGCAGTAGGTCTCCGGACAGGGGCACCAAGCGAGGGGGGGCGTTCTGTGGTATTGGCACATCCTCCCCTCCCCACAGAGGCATTCTCATGCTTTTACCATAACGGAAACTCTGCAAACACATCAACAAAGTGTCTTTGTACAAACAGTATTGTAATCAACACAATCAATAATGCTGTTAACTTATATAATGGGCTGCTTGAAGACAATTAAGTCGTCTTTTTAACACTTTTTAGTACGTACGTAATTATATTTTCCTGCAAGAACAGCCTAACTGATAGTTAATGAACAATCTCCTTCTTGCAAGAGATTATTACTTGCTCTTCTACTTACTGTATTCCACTTAAAAACAATACCAGGATTTCACCAGAAATACATGTTTTGAGGACGTCTGAATAAATAAATAGAAAAATGTCTGCATGTGTGAGAGACCTTGAACAACATAACTCAAAAATGAAAAGGCACCTGAATATGAAACTTGTTACTACCAATATTTATTATTATGATGATGATGATGTTGGTGGTGCCTTACGGCAGGTCTATACCCCCAGCCTCCAACTCTTTCTATTTTCTGATGCATCTTTTAACTCTTCTTCTTCTACCCAGTCTTCTCATTCCTTTTATTTTTCCCTGAATGGCATTTAGCAGAAGCCTTCTTCTCATGATGTGTCCTAACCAGTTGGCTTTTCTCTCCTGTAGAGGATGCAAGAGACATCTTGTTTCATATACTGAATCCTCTATATTTTCCTGCAGCACCACATCTCAAAGCTCTGATACTTTGTTTCTATTTTCCTAGCTCCACTCCATGCATATCATTTCAAAGCTTCTTCCTTGCCTGCAGATGGAGTTTTCCTGTCAGTAGAGTCCTCTTTTTGTTGAAAGAGTTTTGGCCACACAATCCTTTCCCTGATTTCTTTGGTGCAGTGGGCATCTCTAATGATCATGCTTCCTAAATAACGAATTTGAGATACATTATCCAACTCCGTTACCTACCAAACACCTCAGCAATTCCTCATTCTTGGAAATCTTCATCACCTTTGATTTCTCCGTATTTATTTCCATTCCATATCTTCTTCCAGTCTCCACCAGCATCCTACTTTAAAATCTGCCATTCCTTCCAGAGTTTCATTCATTAACCATGTCCATTTATATTGAATAATGTGGGCAAAAACAGTGTCCCTGTCTTACTCTTTGTATAATTGTGCTCTTCATTTCTGCTCCATTTCCTCTTATCTTTACTTTCTGTCCCATATATACAAATTCTTCATTAGTCTTCTGTCTCTTTAATTTACTCTGATATGTTTTAGAATTCCCATTAACTTTTCCCATTTGACTCGGTCAAATGCTTTTTGGCAGTCGATGAAACATGTACAGATCTCTTCATTGACATGCAATACTCTTTCATAGATGATTCCCTATAGGACCTCTGGTCCCTTTTGCTGAAGCCAAATTGATCTTCTCCCAGTGTTTCCTCTATTTTCTGTTTATTATTCTTGCTAGTATCTTTGCTGTGTGGGATATTAGGCTTATGGTTTTAAATTCTCCACATTTCTTTGGTTGGGGTTATAGTCACAACCTGAAAGTATTCAGGCCATTCTCCAGTTCTGTATATTTTGTTAATCATCTTGGCTACTGCAGTAAATCCTCCTCCTCCTTCCATTTAGCAAATGCAGGGATAGGTTCATCATCTCCATTAGCCTTCTTTGTCTTCATATTCCAAACAGCTTTTTCCACTTCAGACTTCAAAATTATTGATCGTTTTTCATCTTCATCTACTTCTTCTATTTCTATTTGTAATTGTTGAGGTTGACTTTCTAAATTGTACAGATCCGTGACTTAATCCTCCCCTTTCTTCAATATATGCTCTTCTTCTGTAGTAAAACACCCCTAGACCTTATCCTTTTATTTTCTCTTCATCTTATTTCCCTTGCTTTGTTGCATATGAGGTCATATCGTTTTCTTCTTTGCAGCTGGATCATCTCTTCGGCAACTTCTTCCAAGTGTTCTTCTTTTAATTGAATCTTAGGTCAGTGGATACACTAAAACATTTCACTTACTTGAAATTAATTGAACATGTTTCGAAAGCACCGTTTGCTTTCATCTTCAGCTGTTTTTTGACTGGCATGCCAGGATTCAGGTCCTTAGATGTAGGTGGCATGGAAGTGATGTCATCTCGTGTATTTATGATGAAGCTGCTTAGATTGTTGAGTGACAGATTTCAAAGTTCATTACTGTTTCCATGCGTTTGATTATGTCCAGATGTCGCCGATATCACTGAAGTACAGCATCTTAAAGCAGTGACAGAGTGATGCTCTTGCCTCAGCAAACATTCCTCCTTTTGACTAAGAGTTATATACCCATTTTCTATAGTGCATCTCACGCTTAAAAGATAGTATAGGTTAAATGGACACACTGATGTCACATGTACTATATCTATGCTCACAACTTTGGCACCCAGTCTAATGTTACCTTGTGAATCATACGTCACCAATTATGAAATATCTACACTGCTATTGTAACACATTTAATTTTCACCTGCACTTTAAGTCTCCTCTTTGTATTTTTACTACTACAAAATATGTTTTACAGGCATAAAAACATATATTATCAAAGAAATATGGAGACATAAAATGATAAAAGCTATAATTTGGTAGGATAGTGTATTATCACTGTTTAACCTTGGTCGTCCGCCGTCATTTAGGGGTACCATGCTAGCTTCTAATTTTTAAGGGCATGGTTTCAAACTTGGTGGAGAGCGATGGATTTTTTTTGGGTGTAAAAATCCTTAGAATGGCATCTTTCAGAAGGGAACTAAACTCGGTGGTCCTGTGTCATAGATTTACAGCATGTAAAAGAACCTCAAGCCTTATAAAGAGGCCTCTGAGCAAAATTTCCAATCTTTCACGCCCAATATGTAATGGGACATGAAGAACCAAAGTAGTTAAAGAGTGTCCATAAAAAGAACTCTATTTATTTATTTATTTACTTACTATTTATCCTTGCCAAAATCACATTCAATGTGAGTGGAATGTTTTCAAATAGCAAAGAATGAACGATGCGCTGTCCCATCATATTGCATTAACCTAGCATGTTGTTCTTTTCCCTACTCTTTTTGCTTTCTTTTGATTGATCCTTAGAGGTCCTTTTATTCGTTCCTTTTTTATCATATACAATACTGTTTTTGAACACCCAGTAGCTGTTTCTTTTACTAACACTCATTTTACTTGAAAAATAATCTAACAAACTTGTTATTAATTTGCATTTCTTTTTAGTTTACCAATATTTTCTCTCTTCCTAGCTTCTTCCTCCATAACTATAAATATTTGTGTAAAATATTATATAGCACTTTACATCACATAAACGTACACACTTCCTTACAACTGATGTTAACCTAACTGCCTTCTGCCTTAATAGTAATTGAGTATTATTTATGGATGCTCTTTAGCTGCTGCTGTGGTCCTTAGCATCCCATTCTATATTGGGCGTGAAAGACCAGAAATTTTGCTCAGAGACCATTACCAGGCTTGAGTTTCTTTTACATGCCATAAATCTACGTCACAGGATTACTGGCTTTACTTCCCTTCCAAAGGATTTTTACACCTGAAAAAAAATTCATCATCCTCCACCAGGTTTAAATCTGCGACCTCTGGAACCAGAGGCTAGCATGGTACTCCTAAACCACAAAGGACGATGCCTTATACCTGTTAGCTGAATAGATGGATGACTTTTGTTTGTCATACACAATGAATGCAAGAAGTTACAGGATTCCAGTTTCTTTTAAAAACTGTCTCCGACCCTCAACATTTTCTCTCGTTTGGTACTCGTTGTAAACCCAAAAACAAAAAACTTTCTCGCTGGCTGTCTTTTCTACTGCATAGGTATACAATTTTCTGAAAGTATATAATTTAAAAAATTATAATACTCATTTTATTAAAGACAGAGAATTCAAACTGGGCAGGTGTCAGCACTCTAGTTTAATCTAAGAAAAAACTATTGTTTTGTTCTACCTTTTAGTTTATTAGTTACTGCTGATAACCATACAAACACCAAATATTGAACTTTCACTGAAAAACTTGTTTTCTTTAGAAATTTCGACATAAATCTATAAAGGCTCTAAAAATTATATAATCTGATATAGAAAAATATTCTGCATAGGATATTATGTTAAAAGCTGAAATTTATAACAACTGAATATTTTACACCATGTCATTAGCAACTTGCTACAGCAAAAAAGGATAAAGTTAATGACAACATCATGCATACATTAGATAGAGACAGAAACATTCCATTTACCTCTATACTGCCGTTTAAGGTTAAGACAAGTTATAGGCAACCCCTGACCACGTGGTTTATTGTACCAGTTATTCACTGCCTTTGTCATTTGAGGATTTCATCAAAATCAACTCTCTGGAGTGATAGTGCAGAATTCTACTTCCAAGATTAGAAAGTTTTATAGCATCAGTTTTCATGCCTCAGTGATTTCACTACCTGATTAATCACCTATGTTTGGGTGCCTCATTGTTGCTATGAAATTCTGGTGATCTTTGCTTTTTGTTTGAGAGCATATTCACTTTTGGAAGTTCTAAATGATGAACTATTTTTGGGCTGTTTCCTCGTATTGCGCAAGGTATACTACCACCTTGAAGCCACATCCTTTTAGCCTTTAGTGAAATGATTATATTTACATATATTTTCATATTCTGTGTATAAGTATTTTAAATATAATCCTCAGCATTGTTCCTGCTTCAAATTTTGAACATATAACAACCATAAGCAAGAGATATGAGTTTATGTAGGCACTTTAAACTTTTTGCATATCGTATTTACTCACATAATTTCCCCCTATGATATTAGAAGGTTTTGAAGCAAAAGTAATTTTCATGAAACATTTTGGACTTCCCTTGATCTTCAGAAACTTAGTTCACCCAACCTACTGTATAGGTACCTGACCTGTAAGCAGTCATTAGAGCACACACGTTTAACACAATAATTCTTATTCTAGTTAGTTATTGCTAGTCTCCTTACATACATAAGCAACTATCATATTTCAATATTGTTTTAAACTTCTGGCAGCAGTTCGGTCTTTTCCTGTCCTGAAGAATTAAGCAGTTATACATACTGTGCAATGGGAAGAAAGAACAATACTTACACGGAGAGACTTTGACGTAGAACCCAAATTAATTCATTACTGGAGGGACCAGACAGAAAAATTGAAAAGTGTTGGTTGTTTCATGGCCCAAAACATGGAAAATATCCTAACATTGAACAAGAAGGTTAGATTATGCTGTGGAATTAAGAAATGATGGGATTGTGGTAAATGTTAACAGTTGAAAGCAAGGGATTACCCGATTTATATGGAGGAAGAGACTTAGTTTGAGAAGACAAACAACACTAGCACAGTATCTGCCATGTGACTACACAGTGACAACAGATGAAAGTAGTATAGAATAAACAGGTATGTAATACAATATGACTAAGCTTGATGCACATTTATCATTGCTCTGTGTTTGGTGTGAGCCCAAGGTCAGGCTACCAACATGGCTGCGTAATAAACAGCGGCATGACACCCATGGAAATATCGCAAAATTGCATCAGCTGTTGTATTTCTGTGTATACTTCTTTTTAAAACACATTTCCATTTCATTTTTAGGGTACCTACCAATTTGATTTATTTATCACAATTTACTTCCTTTTCTTTTTTTTTAATTATCACATAATTTCCCCCCTCGATTTTTTGCCTTAAAATTTTGAAAAAAGGGAGAAATTATGCGAGTAAATATGGTATATTCAATTTTTATCAACACCGAAAAAGCTGTTTTATTGCTGGTTTTCAAAACTTTATGTGACATGTACATTGCACAGAGATAAAAAACTCTCCACATTTATGGGGAAATTAAAATGCCTATCCCACCAATGTTAAATGTGCTAAACTCACGAGCCATTATCTCAGAAACTATTTAAGATACTACACTGAAACTTTTACAGGATGTAGATGTATGTCTTCAAAGTTCACTGATCCACTTTTGTACACTCAGCTTATTAATTAAGGAAGATTTAGCTATATTCAGAAATTTCTGAGAAAATGGATCATTCATACAGAAAAAGCTGTTCAAAGCAAAAGTGGAGGAAACAAGCTTGTATATATTTACAAAGAAAGAAACCATGTTATTTAAGCATTCAGAAGATGCCATACTTAACAGCAGTACCAATTTGTACAACAAAACTTCCCCTAAAATATGGGATAAGTTTTACCTCTACTCCAAAGTATGTAGGAGTTGACTTTTTACTTTCTCTACTACAGGGAAGTATTGTATTCCACCCAAAAATTCGATACCGAGATTTTACCGGAAATACATGTTTTGAGACCCTCTGAATCAAAAAAAGCATTTTTGGAAATATGTCCATCTGTGTGTGTGTCTGTGAACAGCATAACTCAAAAACAAACAGTCGGATAAACACCAAACTTGGTATTTAGGTTCAGTATCTTCCAGAGATGGGACACGAAAGTTTTCAAGAAAATCCCCTCACCCCAAATTACCCTTTACATGGAACATTTTTCGAAAATTTTAATTTTCTCAAAATGGCTCTAACGATTTTGATTAAAATACCATATGTTTAAGACATTTTTATGACAAATAAAATGTATATCTTGAATTTTCTGGGAATGTCTCCAAAAGTATTCTTTATTGTGGACGACTTTTGTATAACTGGTAAACCATAAGAGATAGACAAAATTTTACTACACAAAAAATGTAGATCGCATTAAAATACACAATTTATGTCATATACATTTTTTTTGTTGACTGAACCATTTTCGAGATATTGCTTGTTATTTCCTTAAATTTTTCAATACTTATTTTCTCAAATGGGAATTTGTTATTCATTTTTTTGTCTTGGATATGCAAAGAGTATTAATCTGTGGCAAAGGGAATGGTGCTGCACCTAGCAACCAGCTATTAAGAGATATGTATGTACTTAAAGGCTACTGTATTTCCAAATTGCCCTTGTAAATATATATTCCCCTTGCATCTACAAGAAAATTAGCAATAAGATAGACTCTGCAAATGTTTATCTCGATTAACATGAAGTAGATGGAGAATAAGCGTTTGTATAAATAGTTTGTACAAGAGTAGAGAAAGTCATGTGAGTGTAACACAGATTTCTTTCTGTTAAGTGTTGCAGAATTCTTCTTCTTCTTCTTTAATGGATTACCCTCCTCTTTGCAGGACTTGGGTTAGTAGCCTGTCAAGGAGCAAGCAACTCTAGCACTGATCTAGAGTATAGCATATCCAGGATGGGCGATCAGCCCAATGCCTGGTATCGCAGTGAAGAAGAAAATGAAATATAGTGATGAAAGGGTTGCTAGGAAAATTCGTGGATTAAATTATCAAACCCAGCATTTGCCTAGCAACCAAGGAAAGCTGCAAAAAACCTTTGGTCAGATTGGTTAGTCCAGGAGCTCCCAAATGTGGGCCCAGACACTACTGCCTCTCAGTATGTTCCACAATTCATATACATAATAGTAGATGAATCATTTTCAAAAATACAATTAAAATCTGAGTATTGTGCTCACAGAAATAAAGCGTATATAAAATGAAAGAGGAAATTTCAGTTAATAAGATTACACAGTTTTCATCCAGTAACATTACCTCTGGCAGACAGTGATGTTGCTGGCAGTAGAAGCTCACGTTGCCCTCGCTGTGACACCAGGTGCCATCTGGGAAGTAAGCGTCCACCCCCATGTCGTTGAGATCAAGTCTGGGTGTGTAGTAGGAGCCTGTATCCTTGCGACGGCAGAAGATGGCACACCCCATCCACGGTCGAGCTGCAATAAACACAGTCCACATTTAGGTTCATACACTGGTACACAAGTCTTCCTCTTGGGAGCTGATTCTATGCACAAACACAAATGAAAAAGTACTTTAGCATGTGAAGACTTGACATATTGCATTCACATGACTGTCTCTACTCACTCATCTTACAGAAACTTATTATTCTGTCTACTTCTTGTCAGTTGAGATGAACTTTCTTTACACATTTTGTGTAGACATAAGAAGAATAAAGCAATAATCAGATTTTTAAAATGTGATGGCTTTGAAATTCCATGCTCTTTGTACGACCATGAGAAAAAATAACAGCAACTTACCACTTGAAAAAACTATTCAAACCAATAACAAAGAATAACTCAGAAATGGTTCTTGCAACAAAAATGTTATTTGAAATAAATTTTGTGATTTAACGATGTCAACAATTTTTGGTGTAGTGAGATTTTGTCTATGTCTTACAGTTTATTGATTATACCCTCCTTTACCTCCCTTAAATGCAAATTGGAAGTATAATAAGGGGTACAGATGTTAAGAGCATAGACTGAATGTTACCTTGTTCATGAGGGGCTTGTAGTCCTGAACTTTTAGGATCCAGTTCAGGCAGAAGTTTGCTGAACTTAGCACAGGCTGCTGTTGCGAAGTCTGTCACACTTTGTTGTTTCTTGCACATCTGTAGCAATTAAGATGATAACATAGAGAATGTAGTTACCAGAGAGAACATTCCAGCAGTTTACAAGTCAGCATGCTCACCTTCTTATCCTTGCACAGTATGACATCGAAACTGGGACCTTCGCAGCCCTCGTCAGTGTTGACAGGCTTGGGGTTGGTACAACTGCGTCTTCTCTGTTGATATCCTGCACACAAGCCAACATCCCAAACGTATCATATTTTATCAAAATTCTTTGAGAAAACCAAAAATATGATCATTTTTCCATGTAAAGCAGTTGAAATCAGGGGAACAAAGTGAGATAAATTTAATGATACTGTGTGAATCAAAGCAAAGAGAGCACTGTGTTTATTCTAGCAGGGATGCGAAGAGGAAAATGCCAAGAAAAGGAACTGCATCTGACCATTTTGTCAGTCATAAGTGTACAATAGCATGCACCATAAAACTATAAATTATGGAGTAAATATAAATGTGTCACCATTTCTTCAATTTCTGATATAAACTGTTCAAGTTTTGAATCTCAGGAACATCTGGTAGTTTATTAAATACAACAGTAGTATGAATTACTGTTAAACCCTTATTACAGTACTAAAATTTAATTCAAAGTAAAATTTTAATTATAGAAAACGTAAATTAATGTTTTCAAAAGTACATAAGTGAAAACCTTAAAAGGATATGACAATGTACAATGGTATATAAGGAGTCATCGAAAAAGAATTCAACAGCTTCAAAAAATTATATTTTGGTGTAGTTACAGCTGGCAGGTTTAACAGTAACAAAGCTTGGCAACATCATTCCTAGATGCTTGTGTAAGAAGCATGTGGATTTTGTTTGTATGTTCCAGTTCATTACCAGCGAATGTTAAATAATTATAAAGTGCAGTCAGTCATTTTATGGCGAGACCACAGATCACACACATGTGTGCTCTGCACACTGTCTATTACACTGAGGGTTTTTTTCTTCCGTAGCTCCTGCATATTTACTCACAAGTGATAGTAACATGCACTATAAGAGTACTAACCTTGTTATAAGTGGTGTCCATCTGCCTGTTATTTCCATTCACACATATAAGTTCTTCTTGTGTAATTTTCATAAATGTTCCTTACGTTTGTCTCCACAACTGTTCCTATAAACTTTATATTTTAGGGTTCTTCACAATTTCGTCAATTTTGTTCCTTCGTTAGAATATCTCATTTTCACTTCTTAGTGATCCCATTGTCCTAAACTTATTAACCCATTCGCATCATTTGATGACCAGGACTCATATGTGCTTTTTTAGCATATGAATCGTATGACGAGCTCAGCTTGCATTGCTCTATATAACTATATATAGTTTAGGTTCCTTCTCACAGAAGTCATTTGTATATGTTTGGAATGAAGCGCTGACATGTGATGCTTGTACGACCTCACCCACTGCGTTTCATCCAAGGAAATATAATTTTATTCTTCCTGCACTTGCGTCAGTAGCCATCATGGCCGCAAAAAGTCTGTGTGTATGATGAAGAGGGTTTAGAGAACTGATACAAAGTGTATTGGAGAGTGACAGTGATAATGAATCTAGTGCAGAAAGTAGCAAAGAAACCAATGACAATGCACAGGCCCTCCGAAACATGTTCGTATTACGATGTAGAAAAAACAGTGTGACTGGAATTGGACTAAAACTGACATAATCCTGTTCTCTACCCTTTTACTGCAAATATTGAACAAGCACACATCACAGATGTCATCTGAGGTTTAATTGTTTGGAATACATGAAAGCATTGTTTGACAAAACATGTTACGAAACTAATGTTTATGCAACAAGGCAATTGAACAATCCGATAGCAAAATTGTCTAATACTAGGCAGAAAGGCCTATATTGTTATTTTGATGCCTCAAGTATTCAATTGTACTGGAGCAAAAAAGATGCAATATTAAGTAAAGGAGATGATGCTACTCTTCAGTTATAGGGCTATCACACACAACAACAGTACTGCTGAGTTTATGCTTTTAATATTGTGCACACAAATTTTCAGCAAAAACTCTTATTGGATGATTTTAAATGATTTTTTAAGCATCACGTGTTACCACCCTCAATGCTAGAGGATTTAAATCTGATTTCTTGGTTAGTTGAGTAGGCATTTAAATATGATGTGATTGGATTAACCAGACGTCTAACAGTTTCTCTACATGGAACTGGAATACCAGGAAATTTCTCCTGAAATTGTCTACATGATTCAGCTTTTATGTATCTATCTTACATAAAAATTTGTGTTCAAGCATTGCAGTGGACCAATAACAAGATATTAACAAATCATACACAACACAGAAGCATTGAATAAATTTCACCTTTGAGATGCACTACTCTGTTTACAGCAAGAAGCACAGGTGGTAAAGACAATCTTGAACCCGACATGCGCTGCCAGTTGTGCATCAGGAAAGTACCAAGGTCACTGCAGTACAGCATGCTACGCATATAGCCAGTCTGTAGCCTCACTGTATAAAGCAAGCAACTTGTGTCCACCATAACAGCAGAAATTACTTAACCAAGAAGATTATTTTTCTCAACGGTTACAGAGCGTGTGCCATTTCCAAAATGTTAAACTAGATAACCTTGGAGTGAGGAATCTTCATATCAACCAGTTTCACCCTATTTTGTTGTATATTGATGTTAGGGGTGAAAACTGCATAGTCTTTATGTTATTACAGGACCAAAGAGAAGATACAAAATAGCTTGATTGTCTTCTGATGAAGGCTGCATCACATCTGATAAAACTACCGATGTTTCACCCTTCATGTTAAGGGCTTCTTCTGGGCCCTGCCAATGGGTTTATTGAGTAGAGATGATGGAGCATGGAAAACATTGCTCACACAAGATAAAACAATTGGCAAGTTCCCAACCAATACGAACATGAGTAGAAGGGACTACACTTTGCAGTATAAATATGAGTGCAGTGGCCAGAAGAAGCTCTCAATGTAAGGGTGAAACATGACGCAACCTTCACCAGAAGTCAATCAAGTTATTATGGACAACGACTGTGGAAGCTTGCAATTTCATTCAAGATACAAAAACTTAAAATTTCATCTACTGTGAATATCTGAAAATGACTGAACTATTGCAATAATAAGACACAACTTGAAGGCCGTTAGAGGGGAGGTTAAAGAAGTCACAAGTACATCTGCCAATATTTCCATCAATATCAGGGGATTCTTTGTCAGTTATTAGGAATATAAAAGGACATTATGAAATTAAAGTCATAAGGGGCAAAGGGGAGGATTCAGCTTACAATTTTCAGGATCATTTTGCAGTTATTTCATAAAGAATACAATGAAATAAATACAAATGTCATGAGGGTTAAAAAGCAGTTAGTACAAAATAACTTACTACTACTGCAGAAAGATTGAGATAAACATTACCTGAATAACTGTGACTTCCACTCATGTATTGTTATGTTCTTGTTTCTTCCTCTGACAATTAATTTTGTGTATCAATATGACACGTTCAACATTAACTGTGCTTGCACAATAAACTAGTTATTCACCTGTCAACATTTAACAGTGAAGTAGTTGAAAATGTCTTGTAAAATATTGAAAAAGGTGTAGCAACAGTGGTTGATGCTGACCTAGAGATTTGGCGATGCAACCAGAAGAACATTTTCCTGTTGGTTTCCAAGCACTCCAACCACCTGGCACCACTTTCACTGGCGGCTTCTTCTTCTTGATGGGAATGCAAGATCCTCCATGACACCACTGCAAACATTTAATCTTAGCATTATGAAGCTAATAAGATATAAAGCTGTCTCGTTTAATCTTACTTATAGCAGTCACCTTGAAATCTTTACGTGATTAATGCACCTGTTTCACCTAGTGCCATCACCGTCCAGAGCAGCATATTTGTGACTCTCAAGTGCATAGCAGCAGCAAATCACAAAATGGTTTCATCTTCTCTCTAAAAGTCACAGCAACTTGGAACACTCATGTTATTATTGTTGGCACACATGCCAATTATGCATGATACGAATACAGAACATGGTGATGTTGCATAATCTGCAGCTATTCAAATACCAAGAGTGTGTATTAATGTAAGACTCGGAATGTAGTATTTAAAAATGGGGAAAATTAAGTAAATATGAGAAATGGAAACAAGAGATCATAGGGTATAAGGTAGTACACTGAGCAGGATGGGTCAGGTGGCAACATCTGTGGTCTGCATTTTTGAGGGCCTGGGTTTGATTCCTGATGACCACCCACTCTCACCATGCAGTTTTATGTGGTTTTCCCCTGGTCGCCTAGGAATGCCAAGGTGGTCTATTCTACCACAATTTTTCCTTCCCAATTTTCTCTCATTTCATCTCTCCCTTTCACATTTCAGGTGTGTTTTCAGGTCCTGTGGTACTGATGGTGTTACGCAGATGGCATGGATGCTTGAGCATTGGAAAGATTTGTCCCCGTGAACGCCTTCACCTCATCCCAGCCTCCCGGGGGAAGTAGCCACAATAGATCAAGCCGGTCGCAGTGCGCAAGGTGCCCCCTCCAATAAACACATCCTGTATCCTACAAGGTAGTGCGAGTGTGTATCTACTTAGTAGTCAAAACTGATGGAGGTGGATTATGGGAGAAACAAAAGAAATTAGCTCTAGCAAGAGGGAAAGGTGCTATGGGAGCCACCAGTGGAATACCAGTCATAGAGATCAAGTGGTTAGAAACAATTTATAACATGGTAGTAGAGACTAAAATGCTGTATGGTATAGAAGTGTGGGAAACTATAGATTCTGTACATAGGATGTTCTGCAGGGAAATATTAGACTTACCCCATGCAATTGTAAGGGAGGTAACTCAAATTGAGACAGTGAGAGGACAATGAAACATTGGTACAGAATCCTAAGTAATTCTTGAAGCAATGATGTTTAGAGTACCCAGAGAAGAGCTTAAGAACCAGTGGATGGGCAAACAGTCTTCGAAATAACCTGGCAAGTAATGAGCTAGGAGAGGTATGGAGGAGGTGGAAAAATAATACAAAGAGTTTTTGGAAGAAAAAGATTTGAGAACATAGAAATACAAAAACTCTTTAGTGCAATAGCAGATAAGTGCTCCTTGACTTTCTATACTCAGACAAAAAGTTTATGGGAAAGGGAAACATATACAGATAGGATAAATATTGAGGAAGAGAGGGCATTGCATGGTTAAGAATTGGTGTTTGGAGGTTAAAAGGATTTAAAATGGTATACCCCAGGACCAATGTCCCTTATGTGGCGATAACAAGGTACTGAACATATTATAACATCTAAATGTAAAGGAACTGACAAATGGAGAAAAGCATTTCTGTCTGAAAAATGGTTTAAAGTTAACAAAAAACATGCCATAAGTTCTGTAAACAAAGTAAGAAATTAGGTCAGATTTTAGATAAAGTGAAAAGCAAGTGGAGTTGGATAGTGAAAAAGAGAAAACAAATAGTTACCTACAGTAGACAGTACAAAGTGTGTTCAAAAAGTATCAAACTTTATATTTTCTAGCGTAAACCAATGAGGGTGGAGGGGACATTCATGTGCAGTCGTGAATTTTTTCCCCACCTTCAAAAAGCACCCGTTGCTGGCAATCAGCCTACAATTGAAGACATGTGGTGAGCAGTCATCAGATATCAGTTTTTGTAAAGTGACAGAACAACTTGAACAGCAATAGTGCATCAAATTTTGCCAAAAGCTTGGCGATACCCAAGTGGAAACCATTTGCAGGATTTTGGGGATGATGCCATGAGCATCTCACAAATAAAGGAGTGGTACAACTGCTTCAAAGATGGCTGCACGTCAGTGGACAGCGAAACACATTCAGGAAGCCTTCAACTAACTGAAATGACAATGTCGTTGAGCAGGTGTGAACTCTGGTCTTGCAGGACCGTCGTATCACAGTCCGAGAACTTGTGAAGGATAGGGGTAAGCGTTGGACCGGTACATTCAATTTTGACTGAGAATTTGGGCACGAGGAGAGTGTCTGTGAAATTCGTACTGAAGCTGCTAACAATGCAGCAGAAGCAATAGTGCCTGGACAAGCTGGCCAATGCAAACAGTGACGCCAACTTTCTGAACACCACGATCACAGGTGATGAGACATGGGTTTATAGCTATGACAAAGAAATCAAGATGCAGTCATCACAGTGGCAACATCTGTCATCTCCGAGCATGTCAGGTCCGCAGCATAGTCAAGGTCATGTTGACCATTTACTTTGACTCCCACAGTGATGGTGATGCACCCTGGTGTGGTGCATCACAAAGGAGTACCTTCATTGCTTTCATGATACTGTGCAGCACAAATGACTGGATCCGTTGGCAGCTCCATCATGATAATGCACCCACCCATTCTGCGCACTTGATTCAGGCTTTCTTCGCCTGTGATTCATCAGCTCCCCACCCACCCACCTAACATGGTTCCGTGTGACTTTTGGCTATTTCCCCCCAAGCTGAAAATGCCACTGAAAGGGACCTGATTTGAGTCAAAAGAAGACATCATGTGGATGTACGGCCCAACTGCTCACCTTTCCAAAAACTGTGTTCCAGAAGTGTTTCCAAGAAGTGTGTGCACCACCAAGGAGACTTTGAAGGGTATTAGTGTTTCAGACCTGCAAATCAACACATGTGTTTTTGCTGACCAAAGGTTTGATACTTTTTGAACACACCTTGTACATTGTGAAAATGTATGTTTTCAGAATGAAAATAAGATATGACAGACAATGAGCCTGGGCTAAATTCCATGTTATATTTGAATGCAGTTTGTTTAGCACAGATAAATTAATATTAATTATTATGCCCTGAGGATAAAAGTATTTGTAATTTGTCCAAACACATCTTCATTAATAATTCCCATAATGCTTGGTGTACCAGTTTATTATTGAATAAATAAATAATTTAGGGAAAAGCTATGAGTTTCATTTTTCCTAGGAAATAGTATCTAGGGATTGCCTCTGTATTTAATAAAGAAAGGACAATGGTGTTAATGTTTGAGACTAATTAAATGTGTAGTTTTTGCATCGTAATTGACAACAAAGTCTTACCTCATTCTTACCACACAATGTTCCCTCGAGAGCAGGACCAGCAAAATAGAAGCCAGAGCGATGGGGTGTCTTACATTTCAGGTTTTCACAGATGTCCTGTAATGCAAAGTTGAATTTGTAATATCTTTATCGGTGTGACAAATTTCATTTGATATAGGACTTTCTATGCCCATCACCACTTCACAGAGCTTTTTAAAAGTAATATTATTTTGAGGAGACTGACTACATTGTTAACTGATGCACATACACAATGTCATAGATGTTTGTATATTTGTTATTGTTTTAGACACATCAACATACTACTACTTACCTACAGTAAGTAGAGGAATATGCCACCCAAAAATTCAATACCAAGATTCCACTGGAAATATTTGTATTAAGACTCCCTGAATTCTTTTTCTTTTTTAAGAAAAAGCTCCATGATGTGTATGTGTTTACTACTTTTTGTTCAAGTTCAGTATCTTTCAAGGATGCAACATGAAGATTTCAAGAAAATTCCCCTATCCTTTACATGGAAAAGATTTGCTATTTTTTATTTTCTCAAAGATGGCTCTAATATTTTGATTAAAGTACCATATATTAAAGATATTTACATGACAAATAAAATGTATATCTTGAATTTTCTGAGAATAGCCTGTGAAGTTCTCATTCTGAATGAGATTTGTATAATTAGTAAACATGAGAGATAGACAGGATCTTACTACACCAAAAATGAGGATCTCATTAAAGTCCCAATTTATGTCAAATAAATGTTTTTGTGACATTAACCATTTCGAGGTATTGTTTGTTATTGGATGGATTTTCAAATACTTATACCTTTTTCAATTATTATTGTTAAGTTGCTATTTCTACTTTTTCTCATGGCCATGCAAAGAGCATGGAATTTCAAAGCCATCACATAGCGATCAACATTTTAAAAATCTATCGCTTTAATAATAATACTTTATTCATCACTTACATACTTGAGCATATGCTTGTATGTTGGTGACTCGTCAAAACGTTTAACAATGAAATTACTACTAAAACTACAAAATTTACAGTTGTAACATAAACAGATTGTAAATACTACAAAATTACTGTTGAAAATACAAAATGTATAATTATAGGGTAAACAAATTATATGAAAAATTGCCAAGGATCACAGCAGTAAAGAGCGCCCATAAAAAAAAAATTATATGTATATAAGTAAAAAACAACTCATGTTCATACAAGTTTAGCCAAAAATATTGCATCTTCCATATGCTCGTCAATTGAATAATATGCTTTGCTAACAATTTTTTAGAGATCCTCTGAAGTTACTTTGGTTATACATTCCCCTGTAAATTTGTGGCAATTTATTTTATATTTTAATCCCCATCTAGCCTGTGTGCAGGGTATTTTGTGTCCTTTTTACCCCTTGTGTTGTAGTCATGGTGATGCTGATTGTTTAGAAAGCTGTCGTAGCTATTGTGGACATACATTACAAGATTATACATATAAAGACAAGGTTGGGTCATGACTTTAATGATTTGAAGAGTGGCCTGCAAGAAACTCTGAAACTTGAATGGGTCATTATTTACATTATTTTCTTTTGGATTCGAAAAATTCTATCACATCCTGTTGCATTTTCCTCCATATGAAAGTATTGAGTGAAAATAACTGTAATATATTATTTTTCTTGTTTGTAGGTTTGTAACTTGTGCTAAAGAGGACATGTTTAAGCTTTTTTTCTATAGCAGTATTCAGTTTTTTTAGTCTGCCGAGTATAACTACAATGAAATGTGTATAGAAAGTTTATCTCGATTAACAGGAAGTAGATGGAAGAATGTGATAGAATTTTCAACAACATATGACTCACATGCAGCTTGTCAGGATACAGGAGTGTTGCATCTTTATCTCTGAGCAGAA
This sequence comes from Deroplatys truncata, assembly GCA_030765065.1. Taxonomy (NCBI): domain Eukaryota; kingdom Metazoa; phylum Arthropoda; class Insecta; order Mantodea; family Mantidae; genus Deroplatys; species Deroplatys truncata. Next base: position 209,012,548 of record CM060987.1, read on the forward strand.
TTTCACACTGGCGCTTGGCCCCCCACACCTGCCCTGGTTCATCCTGATACATCCTCTCATGGTCCATGTCAGGGGACATCTTGGCGGGGGTGTCTGTGAGACACTTGGCCCACCTGTAACAAACACGTACATGTATAAACTGTCCCACGTGTGCGTGTATCTTGCCAGAAAGAAGAGAGAAACATACCCGAGCTTGCTGATGACCTGCGCACTGCAGCTTGACCACACAGTCTCGCCACTGGTTCCCCTAGATGGTGACATGATGTAACCATCCTTAGGACATGAGTTCTGACTGCTGTCGTGGTGCATGCCAAGACTGTAACAGAGTGACACATCTCATCTGTTACATTCACATTCATACATCACACTATTCTTATGAAAGGTTATTTTTCCATCTAGTTCATATTAACATTTGCAGAAATAACGTATCATACATTTCATTGTATTACAAGAGGGATACAGGAAACTGATTCAATAACCAAATATTTATAAAGTGGAATGCTATGTGCTAGCCTTAAAATTGCATACTCTTTCCATGATATTACAAGAAACAATTTTAAAAAAATCTTATGTTTTACATTCACATGACTTTTTCAACACTCTATCGTTTATTAGTGGGTATACAAACTATTCTTACTAAAGTTTATTTTTCTATCCCCTAAATTTTAATCTAAATAAATCTTTACAGAAATAGCTACATTACACATTTCGTTATAGATACAAAGAGAACAGCGATCAACTCAATGTTGACAGTACTTGAGAATGACAAAGAAATGAACAATTACAACCATTAAAAATGGATATCTTAGAATGGCTTATTCCACAAAAAAACTTACTTGAAATAAATTGTGTGTTTTAAAGAATCTACTTTTTTGTGTAGAATGTTTGTCTATCACTTAACATTTATCAGTTAAACAAAATTATACAAAATTCCTTCTAAATGAAGAGGACTTTACAGGCTATTCCCAGCAAATTCAAGATATATATTTTATTTGTCATGTCTTTAATATGCGGTATTTTAATCACAATTGTTAGCAATTTTTTGGAAAATAAAAAATTTCAAAAAATGTTCCATGTAAAGGGTGGTTTGGGGTGGGAGGATTTTCTTGAAAATCTTTATGTCACATCTTTGGAAGGTACTGAACCTAAATACCAAGTTTGGTGTTTATCTAACTTTTTGTTTTTGAGTTATACTGTTTGCAGGCATACACACACAGACTTTTTTCTAAAAATGCTATTTTTTAATTCAGGGGCCCCCAAAACATGTATTTCCACTGAAATCTTGATATAAAATTTTTGAGTGGAATGCAATATCTTCTCTACCTACTATGTATGTGGTAGAGAAAGTAAAAGTGACAACGTATTGAAAAATTCAATAATAATGAATACCTATCTTGGAAATGATGCCACTATAAAACTTAAATTTGAAATAAATTACGTGTTTTAACGAGATCTACTACATTTTTATGTAGTAAGATTTTGTCTATCTCTTATGGTTTCAATTATGCAAAAGTCATTCATAATGAAGAGGACTTCACAAGTTATTCCCAGAAAGTTGAGAATATATATTTTATTTGTCATGTAAATATCTTAAATAATATTGGATAATTTTATCAAAATCATTAGGGCCGCTTTTGCAAAACTCAAAAATATCAAACATTTTTCCATGTAAAGGGTATTTTGGGTTAGGGGTATTTTCTTGAAAATCTTTGTCACTTCTTTAGAATATATTGAACTTAAATACCAAATTTGGTATTTATCCAAAATTTTGTTTTAGTTATGCTGTTCACACACACATACATATACAAACCTTTTTCTAAAAATGTTTTTTGGCTTCATGGAGCCTTAAAACAAGTATTTCTGGTGAAATCTTGGTATCAAATTTTTGAGTGGAATGCAATACTTCCTAGGTAAGAAACAAGCACCTGCATCATTGTTATCCAGGATTAAGAGAACACTAGTTTGGGTTGATGCTCTAAAGACAGACATAACTACTAGCATGTGTTTAAATTGATTGTAATAAAAGAAATCTGATATCATACACAAATTTCTCAACATCAAGCTTCATGGTATGACACGTGCATGAAGTTGCCAGTGTGAGAGCATGCCGGCCCCTGAGCCTCTCCACTGTTCTGGTAATTTCCTTTCTGCAGGTTCAAGTAGTTTCCCCTTCCAGAACATTCCCCTGCTGTGTGTGCAAGGTCTATATAAGGAGGCTGCTTCTGTTAGAGAGACAGCAAAGTGCAGTAAAGAAGCTGAGTTCAGCTGAGCGTTTAAGTGATGAATCTATTTTGTAGTGATTGGAGTTATCATTTGTTAGAATATAAAAATTGATTGTTCTATTCACAATATATTTTTGACTAGAAAGAATATGGAATATGCACTTGGTTACATCACAATATGGAAAACAAAACACAACTGTCTGCATATCTTAAGTCAGTTTTTGTTACTAATGAAGCCTTGTGGGAAAAAATAAGATGTTTTATAGATGTCACATGACAGTTCAACGCAGAAAAACTTAAACCAATTAACAACCAATATTTAAAAAATGGCTAATGCTATGAATCATATTGGCAAACTCTTAACTTGATACTAATACAGTCACAAGCAGTACAACAGCAGATAACAGGTGTTGCTAACATCCGTTATAACAAACTATTGGACGTACTTGTGTCCTATTTCATGAGCAAGGATGTACACGGATGTGAAGCCTGCTGAAGGGTATGGCTTGCCAAACACGTTCGTAGTGCCAAGTTCAGCTATTACACAGGCATACTTCTCATGGCATACTCCTCCAACAGTTGCCAAACCTGAATCAGATGGAGACAAAAGAAGAAATGAACGTAACAAATTTCTAGAGAAACTGATAACTATTAATCATAACATAAATGAATGAGAAACAGTCTTTTAATAGCTTCCTGATCAAACTGAAGAATTTTAACAGTATTTCCTAGCTCAAATGGATAGTATTGTAATTAATGTTAACAATGTCTTCATTACAAATCTGTTTTCTTCAATGTATTTTACATCTTTTCAGTTCAAAGGATGTCAAAGTATGTATTTCTGGTTAAATCTTATACAGTGAAACCTGTCCAAATTGGACACTGAATAAATGGGAATCTTGTCTATTTTAGAAAAAAGTTTCAATGGAAATCATATACTTTGTGAAATTTTTCCTGAATAATACAGAAACTGCTTAATGTTGAAACAGGAATATACAGTATTAAAACACATTTATATTGGCATATGCTGTACTTGCAAGGAAACTGCAAATGTTTTACATAATTTATATTGGGACATACTGTACTTCCAAGCAAATTGCAAATGTAGGTTGTTAAGATAAATGAGTTTTGTTTGTAAACATACATGCCTGAGCAGAGACCATGTCAAGGACAAAAGAAAGGGGTAATAGATGCTATCAAGTGCAACACAAAGTGGTTGAAGCTTACAGATGTATGGAGCCTTAAGAAAAATGAGTGAAAGAACAAGAGACTCAGGTATGTGCATAGTGTTAAAATTTCTAATTAAGTATTCCAATGCATGTGTTAGTGCAAGGACAAACACGCTCAAATAATGTAACATACACAATATCTACTGGATTATGCAATGGATATAAAACTGCATATGTAGTAAGGTGAGTGCTTTTTAATAAAATGCATGTTATTGAAACTATTGGCGTGGAGTTTATGATTAATCTTAAAACTATTCCAAATGTAGAATATCTGAATAATACTGAAACCTTGTAAAAATGGAAAAAAGAAATTTGGATCATGTCTTTTCCATATGTTACAGGTTTTGCTGTATAAAATTTTACCAGGACCACACAAGTAAAAAGAAAACTAAAGTGATATGCTTATACTCACCCATTGTAACGCCACTTTTTCTTCCATTCTCATAAGCAAAGAAATCCAATCTGCAACAAGCAATATTCACTTACTTTCTCAACAAAACCTTCTCAGCCGTTAAAGTTACAGATAATAGCAGTACCAACCCTGACACATAGAGTCCCATATCCCAGTGAGCTGGGTTTGTGTCTTCCTTTGGGTTATGTTTGGCGTTGTAGTCACAGAAGGAATCCAGAAGTTTTCCTCGCTCTCCATCATAATGTGGCAGGTCTGAAGGTTGTCGCGTGAAGAGGTCCAGGCGGACAAGTACAAGGTCAATAGAGTCGCCTAGACTTGGATGATGATATAATGCCTGAACCTGCAAATACCAGATTGATCTTCAATGGCAGCCTAGCTCATGTTGTTTGGAATAACATTATGTGCATACTACAGAACAGAACAGTCATATGTGGACTTACAGCTTGAATATATACAGAAATTGCATCATTTCTAAAAATACACATTCAGACTGTGAAGTCAGAATTAATTAAAAAGCCACACTAAAGTAACAGAATATTTAGTAAGAAACTTGAAATCAAATAATTTGTTGAGTCACATCAAGAAAAGAAGAAGAAGAAGAAGAGACAGTAAATGAAAAAAAAAATTAATACAAATATTGTATTTACAAATTGTAAAACGTAATGAAGGTAATAATAGTAATACCAAACAAAATTTCTAGAAAAGAAACAGGAGAAAAGTAGTAGGAAAGATTTTAAAGGTATAATGTGTAAATAAAATATGAAGAGAAATAAGTTTAAATAAAAGACTAACTCTAGCAACAAGAGAGATTAACAATAGGCTATCCATTATCAAAGACATGATGAAAATCAACAAGCCAGAGAGAGGATGCCATAGTAAATTATTGTGAAGCAGACGCAAGAAGTATGCAGAAGAAAGAAGTAGTAGTGTATGAATATTTGGAGGATGGTAGAGCACTAATTTCATGGAATCTACAAATAGCTAAGGTGGCAAAGCTCTGTGTTGAGATAAATAATTAATGAGCTCCACAAGACACGTTGAGAAATATATTGTATCCACACATATGAGAAGGATCTGAACTAAGATTTGCATTATGATATTTTTATTTAGCTCCCCACAAATACAAGGTAGTTATTTATTTAAAGAAAGTAATTAAAGATATTAAGTTTGCACCTCAAAAAGAAAAGTAACAAATTATTTATATTATAAAACACAATCCGGAACATAGCTAAACAATAGAAATTGTTCTTGTGATTTTGTAAGGAAAGAAACAATTTGAGAAAGGAGTAAATTAAAATTTGTATAAATGAATAAAAAGGTGAAGTAAGAAATTTTGTAACAATGGCAGTTCATAAGAATTCAACACAAAAAAGTAGTCTCATATCTCTCGGGCAAAACATTTAACAAATCAAGTTATTAATAAATAATTTTTCTTCAAAAGAAAACTTGTTTATTTATTTAAGCAGTATGTAGTAAAAATCATACAGCAAGACTCTGTATTGCCGAAGTGCCACAAAGCTAACAGCTCCATAATTAGCACACAATGTTTATAATCCATTACAGCTGGGTCTGTGTTAGATCAGGGAAAAAGTCACTGTCTAGATCAAGCTGTTTTTAATGACACCCTTGTGATTATTATCTGTGGCAAATATTTAAAGTTTATGCAACATAAGCTTGACCAATTAGAATACAGTATCCGCTTTACAACATTTCAGCTGCACAAGTGTTCATTAATGTGTTCAACAGGTGGCAAGTTTGTACAGAACACCTTTTATAACCATTAGCATTATCTGGAGAAGAAACGTCTGGCAGTACCACATGACATGATTCACATATCAGTACATGGGCTGCCAGTCACATCATTCAAGAGAAACGTGGTATATCCTAAATATAGTACAATTAGAACAAGTATTCACAATTTCCAATGGTGCACACAACCTAATGTATGCAAGACTAAATGAGCTGGCGCAGCAGAAATTTACCCCATTCATGTAGGCAAGAAGCATGTCCCTCAGCTTAGCATCGTTTCCATCAAAATATGGCGAGAAGAGACGATAGCCTGCCTCATCAAAGAAAAGTGCCAGTTCAACTGTCTTGGTTTTTGCTGTTGCTCTTGATGGTCTGTAGAGCTCATCCTGTAAGGAAACAAATGCTTCCTTAGACATTAAATCTTCCATCAGCAGCATCTATATCCCTCTAGTGTATGATTAATGTTACACATTTTCACGTTTCATTTCAGTGTGCTACCATGATATAGTACTTAAACATGCATTTAATCTTTCTCAGATTTAACATTAACCCTAATTGTGTGGCTAATTAGAAGCACTGCACATCATCTTTAATCCATTCACATCAAATGACATGCTGTACTCACATAAGTCACTAATGGCATTTAAATTACATGACAAGCACAACTCTTGCAAGTGTGCACACTGGCCAATAAAACACATATATTTGCATAAATATAAGAATATGTCGTCTGATATATCTCATTATAAAGTGAAACTTGGCAAGTTGCAATGAATGTGCTGTGTGTGAAATGGAAGGATGATAAAGATGTTTATTTCCTATTAATGAAATATGAAGCTGCTGACATTACAGCTACAGACAAGCTGAGAAGAAGGAAAGGGCACACACACAGAGAGGAGGTAAAGAAACCAAAGTGTGTCCTTGAGTACCAGAAGTGCTGACATTACAGCTACAGACAAGCTCAGAAGAAGGAAAGGGCACACACAGAGAGGACGTAAAGAAACCAAAGTGTGTCCTTGAGTACCAGAAGTGCTGACATTACAACTACAGATAAGCTCAGAAGAAGGAAAGGTCAGACACACAGAGAGGACGTAAAGAAACCAAAGTGTGTCCTTGAGTACCAGAAGTGCTGACATTACAACTACAGATAAGCTCAGAAGAAGGAAAGGTCAGACACACAGAGAGGAGGTAAAGAAACCAAAGTGTGTCCTTGAGTACCAGAAGTGCTGACATTACAACAACAGACAAGCTGAGAAGAAGGAAAGGGCAGACACACAGAGAGGAGGTAAAGAAACAAAGTGTTTCCTTGAGTACCAGAAGCTGCTGACATTACAACAACAGACAAGCTGAGAAGAAGGAAAGATCAGACACTCGGAGAGGAGGTAAAGAAACAAAGTGTTTCCTTGAGTACCAGAAGCTGCTGACATTACAACAACAGACAAGCTGAGAAGAAGGAAAGGTCAGACACTCAGAGAGGAGGTAAAGAAACCAAAGTGTGTCCTTGAGTACCAGAAGCTGCTGACATTACAACAACAGACAAGCTGAGAAGAAGGAAATATCAGACACTCAGAGAAGAGGTGAAGTAACCAAAGTGTGTCCTTGAGTACCAGAAGCTCCTGACATTACAGCAACAGACAAGCTGAGAAGAAGGAAATGTCAGACACCCAGAGAAGAGGTGAAGCAACCAAAGTGTGCTGAAGTACCAGGCAGGTGTCAATTTGTAAAAGCAGATGGCAGCTTTGTTCCCAGTAATACACAACTAGATATTGTGTTTTCAATTGTTTCATTAATTTTCATGTGATGACTTAAAACTATATGAACTTTAGAACCAACAGCGCTTGTCAGCTGCTTTAAACTGTAACACTACCAGAGTTGAATATTAGGGCTTGTGATTCATCCCATTGAAACTGCAAGCTAAATGCTGCTCATTCCACCCACCGATAAGAAACAAAATGGAAGAAAAAGATGCGTTGTATGCCACAGTATGGTGGAAACATAGTGAAAGTGCTTTGCAATGCAAAAAGTGTTGTTTCACCTTTCATTTGGAGAAATGTTTTGAAATCTACTGCACTCAGCAATTCATATTAGGCCATTAAAATGAGTAAGTCAATTCTTGCAGTATCATGCATGCAAAATTTGAGAAACAAATTATATTTGTTGATCTTATATGAATTTAAATTTCCTAGGTATCCATGATGTATTTAAATAGCACATCAGTGAGTTAAAGTGTGGTATCTCTGAGTAATTGAGATACCTTGGAGGCTTAGCGGGATACATAGTCAGATGAGGGCAAGCATAAAGTTAAACAACATCTTTTTACCCACATAAATCAATTCATGGCCATGTCATTTACCTCACCTAATGCCTTCATTATTTTGTATTGCAATTTGTACTTGACAAAGCCTTTGAATTGTGTAATTCTTTTGGAGAATATATTTGTCTGTGTGTCTAAGCAGCAACAAATTCTACAAACAAACTTCTGGTCTGGTTATGGGAACTCCACTTTCATTGATTCCAACAGAACTTTTATGGGTCAATTTGAGAAACACATTACCAAATCCTTTCCATTGATTTTCAAAGCCTGGTTTTAGATATGTCAATTCCTTTCTACTTTTAATCTCCTTATACTAATACTGCAAACTAGCATTCACTGCACGTTTCTATAATCTATTGTGACAGACTCACATGACTTTCTCTACTTAGTATAATTTATTTGTATGTTTCTTCTATATTCTGTCTCAGATAGAAATGATCCTGTTGTAAACAATGAGGCAGAGGGGACTCAACCCAGTAGTTCATATTAATAAAAATGGTGCTAATGACCTAGCAGTTGAACGCCCTTAATCACAAAGCATCGTCATAAAGATATAGTTTGCAGAAATTTTCATCAAAATACTGGAGTGCAAGGGAGCAAATAACTTCATTGCCAACTGCGCAACATTAAATACTAACCAACATTTGCAGGAATAATTCATTACACCTTTTGTTGTAGAACAGAATAAATAAGCTTACTTGAGTGCATTTACATATTACAAATGATGTAGACCATTACAAATTTTTTTTCCATTGTATTGCTGGAATTTGTGAGGTTATAACAGCTGGGTTCCTATCACATATGTATATTTGTATACTAACTCTCTTCATATTAGTTTTCTTTGGTCCTTGTTTCATATTTATGTACATCTTTATACCTTGTGAACATGGCCAATTTTGATTTCATTAATCCTGTACAGGTGCAAAGGGAATACAGGAGGCTGAAGTGGGCGTCAAATCTTTAAAAAAATAGGAATCAACCTGAGTCATGGCATCATCAAAATAAATTTTATATATGGGTCGCTTGATATTGGCTTTGAAATTAAATACTATTTCCATTACATCACTGCAAGCAAAAGAATGTATGATAAAGTATTGAAAACTTCAAACCAATAAAAATGAATATCTTGGAAATGGTTAATGGCATGAAATATTTTAAATAAACTGTATGTTTTAAGGAGATCTACACTTTACATGCAGTAAGTTTTTGTCCATCTCTTATCATTTAACAGTTATACAAAATTATACAAAACTCATTCAGAATGAAGAGCATTTCACAAGTTATTTCCAGGAAACTAGTGGTGCAGTTATATTAAATATATAGTATTTTAATAAAAATCATTAAAGTAATTTTTTGAGAAAATAAAAAATAATGATCCATTTTCCATGTAAGGGGTAGCTTGGTGTTGGGGAGTTTATAGAACATTTTTATGCCACTTATTAGGAAAAACCTGAACTTAAATATGAAGTTTGAGGTTTGTCTGTATTTTCATTTTAGTAGCCTATCAGTTTTACTGTATTTACCATATAAATCTACAGAAGAAGTTAACGTATGCAGCAGTTTTGATTTTCATTACGCCTTTCGGTGTACTTTGTTCCATCTTCAAAACCATCTGCCCATATCATCTCTTGTGAGTATGTTTCATTTGTAAGTAAAAAATTGTAGGCAAATATTTGAGCAAATAAATGGGAGGGGTTTCATGGCATTTATTGGCCTCAAGAAGGTATTTGACACCATAAATAGAGAAGCATTGTGGGTAAACTTAAAGGGATCAGTAAGGTATTTATAGGATTGTTGCAAAAGGTAAACAAAGTCATGTTCTGTATTAAATTTTCAGGGGATGAAATAACAGACTAGCAGAGTAAAACTATAGCGAGACAAGGTTGTAAATTAAGTCCAGTGTGTTGTTTAATACCTTTATGGATGATATTCAAAGAAAAAGTGTGCGCCTACCAGTAATTAGTAATAAAGAGGGTTACTTTTTGCAGAGAATCCAATCACTAAATCCTCTGCGACTAAGGGGAAGATAATGAAAGAGCTTTGAAATTTTGGTTTACAACTTTAAATTTAGGAAAAAGTAATGTGTTAAGACAATGTATAGAATACCAAGAGAATAGTTTAATAAATGCTGAATGGGTAAGTAATTTATGGAACATTTGGAGAAAAATGGTTTAGGAGACATATGAAGAAGGAGAGAAAATAACGTGAAAATTTTTTGGAAAAAGGCGAGGAAAAGACTGGAAGATATAGAAATACAAATCATGTTCAGTGAGATTGCCAAAAGAGCTCATTAGTTTATTATAGGCCAATAAAAAATACATGGGGTAGGGAAAAATATATAGACATAGTAAATAAAGAAGAGAGAGAATCTATTGCATGGGCAAGAACCGGAGCATGGAGGCTAAAAGGGCTAAGACAGGGTATTCCTCAAAATCAATGTCCGATATGTGGTGCTAATGAAGACAGTGAACATATAGTATTTAAGTGCCAAGGAACAGAAAATTGGAGAAGAGAATTTATTAAAAAGAAGTGGTTGAAGGGGGATAGAAATACGCTTATAATTGAAATGCTGTGCAAGGACGCTAGGAGCATTGGACAGTTTTTGTGTAAAGCAAAAAATAAATGGCTTTGGACAGTGGATAGGGAAAATTAAGAGGTAGTGTAGGTATCTTACTTTGAATGCAAAACTATGGTGAATGTGTGATGGTAAAGTAATCAATAAGTGAAAAACAAGTGGAAATGGGACATGAAAAACTGAAGCAAGATAATTTATTGATGGGAAATTGTAAAATGTAGTGATTGTCTACAGAATGAGTGGCCAGGGTCAAGGCTCAGTAGACAATCAAATTGTAATTCTCTTAGCACAACAAATACAATACAATATCAAGCAGGCAATTGAAGTAGGTAGTTAATAAGTTCTGTAAAAATTTGAGATTGAAAACAAATGAAAAGATAATCATATTCAAAAGAGGGTACCAAATGCGAAAGGATGAGAAATGACAGATGAATGGGAAAGAAACTGAGGTGATAAGGAAATCTGATTATCTAGGGATAAGATTAAATTAAAATGGGAGTCAAAATGAACAGAAAACAATGACAATAGCCAAAAGAAAAACAGCCATGAGTGTTGTATGAGCAAAGTACCAAATATGGGATGTAGAATGATGCGTGGAAAGATGTCGATAAAATCAACAGAATTTTTTGTAGACAAGTTTTGAATTTGCCAAATGGGGTTGTGCAGCTACAGCCAGGCAAGAGCAAAATCATCACAAGAATTATTAAATGTCCATATAGAATTTTCACATTGGACAGCAATATTATTAAAGAATGCTTTCATATCTAAGAGAAATGTAAGGATTTTGGTTCCTCAAAATTCAGCTGATAGGGATGGAGTATCAAAACAAGAAATAAGTCTGAAACTAAGTGATACTGATAGACAAGAAACTTTTGATGGTATGATGGTTCTTTGAGACTCTAAAGGGAAACAAAAACAGTATGGGAGAGGGAAAAATATATAGAGATTTGTGATAAAGTAGGTAGAGAAGGGTTTGCGTGGGCAAGAACTGCAGTCATGAATTTAAAAGTTCTAAAACATGACAAAGATTTATCAAAATGTCCAACGTGTGGAGAAGAAAATGTAGTTTTTTTGAACAAAAATAGAATAACTTAGAAGGAGAAATTTTAACTAGGAAAATTTTCAATGTAAAAGGAGAAAAAAATATAGAGTGCAGGAAACTATTCAGGTAAAGTGAGAGAGAAATGAACAAAAATGGTAAAGAGGGGGCATGAAAGGGGAATAATAAGGTGATTAAATACAAATAGGGATGAAAATGTAATGTAATTGTGATGGTCACAAGATGGAGTTGTGTGTATTGGGACTGAATATATTTAGGAAAGTAACTTTATTAAGGTAATATTGAGAGTAGGTAAGGAAGATTAGTTTGTATCAGAGGTTGTACATTGTGTAATCATAATTATAAGACTGTCAAAGTTGTGAGTGAAAGTGCATATACCAGAATACTGTCTTGTTGAACGAGGGCATCTGTTGAGACATCAGGGTGGGGAGTTGGAGACCTCCTGATAATGTGTGGAATACCCTGCAAGTCGTCCTGCACCTCCTCCTCCTCCTCCTCCTCCTCCTCCTCCTCCTCAAGTAGAGGTCTTATTTCTAAGGTGTCGTTCCCCACAAGTACAAACCCATGCTGAAAAATAACACAACAAACTGTGGTCTGGTGCTGCCAGAATCATATTATTACTTATATTAATTATCAGTTGCAGTAGAACCTCTGCTATCAAAATACTTTTAACCAAAATGACCCAAAAATTAATATTTTTGGTTAAAATGAATTGAAGAAACATTTTTTAACTTATGTTAGTAATGACAAATGGGATACATTTTGGAATGTGTTGATCTGATCCTGAATGTCTCCATCCCTTTTCTATTGACAACTGTTTAGGCTCTGGCTGGCCCCTCCTATTGTTAGCTGTCAATCATGTACGGTCACAGTCACAGCGGCGGACTGTCATTGCTGCAGCTTAAGTATTCTCAGGGGGAACATAGTATTGTGGACAACCATCCACCACTTTTTCATGGAAGGGATTTTCCAGTTGCTGTCAAGTACCTAGACTAATGGGAAGGAAGTGAGTCTACCTTCTCTTTCTAAAAATCCTTGCTAGATAACATTAGGTTTGTCAAAAGACGTGAAGAATCAAAGTCTTCTAACGTTCTGCTAATGAAATGGTGGCATGACACAGCAGCTAGAAACTGATGTGAAAAGAAAAAGCAAAAGGAAGTAGAAGACTTTTTAAAACAAAATTAATGCTATATATGAAGTTAAAAGTATTGTATGCACTATGGAACATCTTTTCTTTTTCTTTTGTAAATACAGTAGCTTGTGATTATTAAATACTTTATTGACATTGACATATTACCTTCATTTACTTCCATCTAAAACTTCAAAATACCTTTCTTAACTCCTAAAAAAACGAAATAGCAATGGTTTCTGGATAACAGTAAGAAGGGAGGACATAGAAAGACAAGAGATTTGGGGAAGCTTAGAAAATAAAAAATCACTAGGGTTCTATAGATTAGTAAAAAGGAAATGGGGAAGAGAAGGGTATGTGGATTATTGTAATAGAGTGGAAAAAGAAGCATTTGAAGAAGAATCAATGTATCTGAGAGGGCTAAGAGGCAGAAAAAGCAGAATTTGTGAACTATGCGGAGGTAGTGAAAGCACAGAGCATTATATGACACAACGCAAAGAATTAGCAGAATGGAGACAAGAAGTATGGGAGGAAAAATGGGAAAAAATGGATGGAAAAATAGTAGCAATTAAAATGTTAACAAGAAAAGAAGAAAAAAAAATAAGAATATGGGGGAGTTCTTAAAAAAAGTAAAAGAGAAATGGATTAGAAAAGTAAGAGAGATAAGAAAGGTAGAATGGTAAATGGAGGAGGGAGAGGATGGGAGAGGATTAAGGGCACCAAGGGATGCTCAATGAGCCAGAAGGCCAGGGTGCCAGGCAAAAGGAGCAGCATAGCTGGCAAGGAAATTTGTACATAGGTTAAGTTAGTTTATAAGTGGAATATTGTAAAAAGAATTGTGTATAAAAAAATGTACAAATAGTTATCTATCTATCTTATGTAAGCTTCTAAAAAGACATTTTTATTCTTATCCAAAGTTTTGGTTATCCAAAACCATCTTCCCTTCCCTTTATTCTGGTTAACAGAGGGTCTATCGCATTTGGTAATTTCATACATTACAATAGTCCTACAAAAAATAAAATATCAAGTATAGTTCTCAAGTAGATGGTGTAACATGTGATTTGTTTACTTGTTACAGTACTGCAAAATAAATAATTAGTCAACTAACACCTCTCACCAAACTTACTGCAGGAACATGTTTTTGTAAGTTGCTGAATAAGCAGGTCGCTGGTTTGGCTATGGGGAATCCTTCATCAGCAATCTTGCTAGATCATTTAGCTGCATGTGGTTCCAGTATGTTGATGTCGCCATTGCAAAGAAAGAAATCTGCTGTGTTACCTCAATGGCTTTCTCTGCCCTCTTATCATTCTTCATTTTAATGCAAAACTTTTACAGAAATAGCTGCATTACACATTTTTATAGATACAAAGGGAATAGTGATAGTCAAATGCTATATGCTGATTCATACTGTTTCCATGCAGTCACGAGAAACAACTGAAAATCGACAGGACTTACAAGAATGACAAAGTATTGAAGAAACTGAACCATTAATAATGATTACCTTGAAAATGGCTTATGCCACAAAGAGAGTTATTTGAAATACAGTGTCTGTTTTAAAGCGCTCTACAGTTTTTATGTAGCACATTTTCATCTATCACTTAAAGTTTACCAGCTATACAAGATGATACAAAATTCTTTCTGAATGAAGAGCACTTCACAGGCTATTCTCAGAAATTCAAGATACACACTGTGTTTGTCATGTAAATATGTTTAATATATGATATTTGAATCGAAATTGTTAGAGCCATTTTTAGAAAACCAAAAATTTTTAAAAATGTTCCAGAGGGAAGCTTGGGGTAGGAGGATTTTCTTGAAAACCTTTGTGTCACTCTTTGGAAGGTACTGAACTTGAATACCAAGTCTGGTACGAGGGCTGATCAATAAAGACTGAGACTGATTTTTTTCACAGATATTTATTACTCCATTTCAATGTTGACATGATATTTTTCAAAGTAGCCCCCTCCTACTTGAATGCACTTTTTATAGCATCTCCGCCAATCCACGAACACATGGTGCAGGCCATTCTTTGTCAGGTCTTTGAAAATCGCCTCACTTTTCTTCAGCACTGCTTCAGTGCTCTCAAATCGAATGCCCCGGAGCTTTGCCTTTAGTGATGGGAATAAAAATAAATCACAGGTGGCAAGATCTGGGCTATAAGGCGGATGTGCACACAGGTAATGTTGAATTTAGCCAAAAATGCCTAGACTTGATTGGCGACGTGAGGCCGTGCGTTATCGTGATGAAGTCGCCACTCATTCCGATGAAGTTCTGGACGTTTCCTTACAATGTGCTTCCTCAGTGTAGCCAACACTGACCTGTAGTACACTGCTGTATCAGTAGAGTGAGGGGAAACAACAATCTCAGCAGCTGTGTTGATGTTGACTTCAGTCATAGCAGAAGCCGAAGCACCAGGCCCACCTTGCTTAGCACAGAGGACTTGCCCTCCTTTGAAGTCCTTGAACCACCTAAACACTGTTGCACGAGATAGTGCATCTTCACCGTATGCTTGCTTCAGCTTTTTCAAAGTTTCAAGGCTGTATGATTTCAACGAAAACAAAGTTTTATTGCGCTGTATTACTCCTCTTGTGTCACCTCCATTTTGTGGTATGTGAAATTTAAGTAGGGTCAACAATGTACAGCAATACTACAAACCTACCAATACGAGAGTGCTGCCGCCTATGGAAATTATCCATGAAACCCCAATCTTTTCAAATATTTATAGTAGAGACAGGAAACTATCAAGAAAGCTTCAGGAAAAAATCAGTCTCAGTCTTTATTGATCAGCCCTTGTATTTATCCAACTTTTCAGTTTTGAGTTATGCTGTTAACAGACACATACATGGACCTTTTTTCTAAAAATGCTTTTTTTTTTTTTTCGTATTCAGGAAACCTCAAAACATATATTTCTGGTAAAATCTTGTATCAAATTTTTGGGTGGCAAGCAATATCCTCTCTATCAACTATGTACGTAATAGAGAAAATGAAAATTCCACAAACATGCCTTGAAACTTTTATACCTGCAAGAAATGACTATAAAATTCGCCATTGCAGTAGAAATTGATAAGATGTTGCCGTTTTTTGTATCTAAAACTTATAAAAAATAGGGACAAAATTGAATTTGGCATTTTCGGAAGCCTACACATAAGCCAAACTATCCAAAGCCATAAACAATGACATAGTCAACAGTTTGGCTCATAGGTTGGTGAATGTCCCATTGAACCAAAGAAATGCAAGGAAATTAATAAAATAGCTGAGTACAACGGCTTTAGTGAATATCTGATGAACAAAAAAGGAACACACATGAGTAATCTGACCATTGCACAGAAGGACAAACCTACCATGTTGTACAGGAAATTCATATAACTATGGTTTCAGGTGATTTTCAAAAAACATAATTTTAACTCCTCAACATATGTTTTCACTTGAACACTTGCTAAAATCATACGAAATGGAAACTATCACATCTAAAGAAAATCCCAGGATATACCAAATTAACTGTGTGGATTGTGTGTTACATTGGTAAAACAAAAAGAAATCTCAATGCCAGGCTGAAAGATTATTTTAGAAACATTAAACTCAAGCAAACAAATAAATCAGCTGTGACCCATTACTATTAGAGTAATCACCATAATATAACCTCCAATATGAAACTGTTAAAAACCACCAGAAATAAAAATGAGTTGGACACATGGGAGAAATTCCTTATCAAAAATGAACACTTAGTTATGAATTTTGAAATTCTACTCTAAACGGTTGAAGCCTCCACCACCAGGGGAACTCTGCCAATCAACAAGGGACCTGGATATTTGAACCAGTTGACGGCAAAGTGTTAGTTGACTCAAGTCTGTTGGTTTCACTGTGTAAATTCCCTCAAAAGTTAATTTAAAGTTGAGCTTTCTTCTGTAAATGGATAAAATGATTAGTTTAATGCCATTCAAAATAAAAAAGGTGGATTCCAGTTGGGAGGATTCTTCACCATTTTCTATACTGCTGGTCTTATTTTGGTTGGCATTTTAATACAAAGTATGTCATCACTGCACAACATTTGATTTTATTCATTTTTAGAAGAAATATCAACTTTTTTATTTTGCAAGCAAACAAATGAAGGTACATTGCATGATCTAAAAGGGTCATACCTGAGAACCATACTAGTTATGTGACACTAGCAGCACCATCTTCCTGTCAAACCAACAACTTTCTGAACTGTCATAACATATACAAAATACTCTTTTTTTATTTTTCTGTCCAACATTCATTTTCTTGGGGTAAGGGAAAATTCCCTAAAAAAAATGCCTTATCGAGGTAGCTCAACACAACTGAGATTCAAACTCAGGACCTCTTGAATGTGAGACATGAACACTAGCACCAACCACAAACAATTTTGTTTTGGTACACTAATTAAAATAATTGATGCCTTTTTTAAGTTCAAAGCAAAAAATGTTGGACAGATAGGACCATTTTATATTAGCAATATCAAAAAATATAAATAAACATAAAAACTAATATCTCAAAAACAGTTTGTCATAGTGCATTAAAATGTTCCATATCCCATTTGTTTTGTTTTGTTCACAGGGTAGAAATTGCAAATTAATTAAAAGATTTTTATTAACTGGTGCATTGCCTACACATAAATGGAAAAGAGGGAAGAATAGAAGAGGCTATGTGTTGACTGATTGTTATTTATATACCATACTCTGAAGCTGTAATTGTTCAGTATCTACATACCAGAAAGTGCGGAGGACCATGACAGTTGCTCAGTGCTGCCACCACATCACGACTATGTTGCAAATAATGACAGTTTGTGGGAGGTTCGGAAATATCTGCTGGCAACCCATCTCGTAGAGTTACAAAGTGAGGAGATATCAACTGGGAATTTCGTTCCAACTGCAGCTCAACAGACCTAAAAAAACATTCTGCTTTCAAAACTCACTTCAAACACTATCATATTTGAACTAAAAAAATAGTGTTATATGTTATATTCATAGACTTTCTCTACCCATTATCATTGATTCTTATACTTCTTCCACAAACTATTCTTACAGGTTTATTTTGCATCTACTGCATGTAAATTGAGATACACATTTTCAGAAACAGTTTCATCAAGATACAAGAGGATACAGGGGACTGAAGTGATACTCAAATGTTTAAAAAGTGGCTTGCTATACTTGAAATTGCATTGTAAGAAACAAAAGAATGGTGACTTAGTGCTCTGAAACATGTGTAATAAGTATTACAAAATTTAATCCAACAGCAACACATTACTCAGCAATGGTTAATACCAGAAAAAGTTATTTGACACAAATTGTTTGTTTTAACAAGAACTATATTTTGCGAGTTACCAGTTACATAAAACATTTACCTGCCAAATGCAGTGAAGCCCAGCTCCAGGAAGTCATCGGAACCATCACTCGAGACAGCCTCAGCACTCTGTTCAATATACACCACTTCTTCCTATCAACATTAAGTTAATCATCATCGATGGTGGTGTTGCAGCAGCACGATTACTAGGAACATGTATTCACTTCCTCATTCAGTGGTGCACAATTTGGATTCATGTTTTGATCATTGAGGAGTGCCATTCTCAAAAGTGTTAAGTGTCAAAATTTACAAAATTGAGATATTTCTTCAGAAAAGCTGCTTTAAGCCAAGACCATTTTCCTCTCAAAAGTGTTATGTTCTGGTTCATCATCTTCCAGTTGAATCTAATGGCACTGATGTTAACTCCAACAGTCATGGCCTCTTGAAAAGTGTTAACTGCCACATTGATAATATCAGTGATGAGATGGAAATTAACATTGTTAAATTGGTGGCTCTGATTTCAGCATGGTTCAGCGTTTTATTATTGCCAAATTATATAAATTTGATAAAGGTGTTTTAGTTATATTATTATTATTATTATTATTTGAAAAATATGTTTTTGTAAGTTCAGTGGTAAAACATCTTTCAGAGCAAATCCAAATGTGAGATTACCACTTTTGCTAATTTCAGGTTTAAATATTAATTTATATGCTTAGTACAGAAAACAGTCCAGTAAGAATGCTATAGTTCCTTGTATAAGAACCAATGAAAATATTTAATTAAAACATATTATTTACAACTACAAAGTAATGTTTTATCACTTAACACCTTTGAGAATTCCAGTCCTCAATTGTTCTTTTACACTACTCATGTTAGATAGATGAGAGCACCTAATGCTTGTATAGGTATCCTCAACAGGGCAGCTCAGGCAATAAAACCGTCAGTACGGGGATTGAAGGTCTGTACTTAGAATCCTGGCCATGGCATTGAATTTTTCAAGCCTGGTTCAGCATTGTGAGTTCCTAGATGTCTGAATTAAGTGACTACTGAAGATTTTGCATTATAAATGTATTGATGTCTCTTAATTATCCTGAAAATGTATATTTTTCTGTAAAGTAATATATGTTGTATCAATAATAATGCACGTTTAGTTTCCTTTAGAGTGGTTTAAATAGCATTGCTTGATATTTAATTATACTGCTGAAGGCAACATTTAAAACTGATTTTGTCCTGCTTGAAACTATTTAAGGTGATATACATATTATGTTAATTAGCACTCAAAGCCTTATTTATTGTAAATATATTGCATATTTACATATTTTTAGTAAGTAAAGAGTTAAATAGTTTAACTGTGTGTTTTATTGCAATGTTTGGATGTTGAAGGTTCCTAAAACCAAGGTAGTCACTTTTGTCACTTTTTGCTATTACAGGTCAAGATATGCGATGAACTTTAAAACAGAATATGCAAAAATCTGACAATCTTCACAGGATAAAGCATTTAATTTGTAGGTATACATTGTATTTGTTGACTGTTGAGACAAGCCAATAGAGAGCCGTATGTTTTTCTAAGCAACTTTGTAACATTTTTTCTAACAATTTGAATTTTTATTAAAAATGAACATTATGTGGCAAGGTCATGTGAAGGGATTCCTTAATAACATCGTTGGAGTTTAAAATAAAGGTTCCCTCACAGTAGCAGTGCTCATTTCTGATCTGAATCTCTCTGTGAGGTTAGAGGGGGAGGTGAATTTGGTATACTATATCTGGAAGTGTTAGGGACCTCACCTGCATATATGGCCAGTGTGTCATCTGCATTCTCACCTCTTTACTCCCTGCTGAAATCCTCCTCTGTCAACAACTCATATCTGGAAATGTTAGAGACCCCACCTGCATATATGGCCAGTATGCCATCTGCATTCTCACCTCTTTACTCCCTTCTGAAATCCTCCTCTGTCAACAACTCATATCTGGAAATGTTAGGGACCCCACCTGCATATATGGCCAGTGAGCCATCTGCATTCTCACCTCTTTACTCCCTTCTGAAATCCTCCTCTGTCAACAACTCATATCTGGAAATGTTAGGGACCCCAACTGCATATATGGCCAGTATGTCATCTGCAATTTCACCTCTTTACTCCCTGCTGAAATCCTCCTCTGTCAACAACTCATATCTGGAAATGTTAGGGACCCCACCTGCATATATGCCCAGTATGCCATCTGCATTCTCACCTCTTTACTCCCTTCTGAAATCCTCCTCTGTCAACAACTCATATCTGGAAATGTTAGGGACCCCACCTGCATATATGGCCAGTATGTCATCTGCAATTTCACCTCTTTACTCCAGGCTGAAATCCTCCTCTGTCAACAACTCATATCTGGAAATGTTAAGGACCCCATCTGCATTCTCACCTCTTTCCACCCTCCCGAAGGTCACAACGTATATCGCTTGCATCTTCACTCGGTATAGTCTTAACCTCAAATAAAATGACTATGAAAGCATTCATTAATATATTTTTCTATCTTCTGTTTGGTCCATGTGACACCTAATTTCCCTTCTCACAGAAACAATCTTGTTAGCTTTGCAGCACTTATTGCTGCCATATAGTTGTGCTGATTATAGATTGTCATGTAAGTGTATGTGATTTGGCATCTGCACTCAGAAATACTCCGTATCCTGAAGTATTTATAATGGGTGAATTAAATAACTGATCACCAGATTCTGGAAATATCAAGGACCCCTCGCATGGCAGGTAGGTGCTCTACTGACAGTTTCACATCTAACTGCTACATGACACTGGAAATGCTCTTCCTAAAGTCACATTTACAATTTGGTCCAGTTCTTAATTAGGTACACATCGACCAACAAGGGTAGCCGAATTCGTTAAGGCACAAACTCGAGTACAGGACCGTCCTCCCTGACTGAGCCACTCAGTTTTTCCTAGTCCTCATAACTGGAAAAATCTGGGGAGGTATCATAAACTTAGACCTGAAACGTTTCCTTTCATTTATCATCAGTGCCAACACCTGTGGTGCCATATGTAGTAAAAACAGATGTTCAACACATTAAAATAAAAAGAATCCCCTAAATCACAGTAGTGTTTTTTTTCATAAAGTTTCCACAGTTATCTACCCAGCCCTATCATGTCTCCCTATGATTGGCTTCAAACAAATTCTAAGAAAGAAACATAAAACAAATAAGTGTGTTCTGTCAATGTGAAATAAAGCGAGACATCACAAATAGCCTCTCCTTGATGAATTCTACTCTGATTGGTGTAAACAGGTAAGCATGGCTAGCTCACATGATTAGCAAGGGAGGGACGAGTAGAAATGAGTTACCTACAGCACCAAAATAAACAACAGCCATAATATTATGTCAAACATTTCTCCTGAAATAGACATTAAAATGAGATCCAAAACTATTGCCATCATTAAATAAACATTATTTAAAAGCATTTATCAATTTAAGTAACTACTTTGTTCCATAAGCATTTAGATATAATAAGTTATTGTTAATATTTGATGGCAGGAAACTATCAGCTGTACACACTGCTCATCAGCACATAACGTGTCAATCAACTGTTTGGAATTATTATGCAACATGGAAGATAGAAAAGTGACAGTTTGAGAGGGCAGTAATAAATTAAATACCCTTGGTCACACATATCCTTTAACAAATGTGGTTATAATATGTGATTTACATTTAGTGATGAATGTTTAAATGTCATGTTGCTCTCTCAGTTTCAAATGTTGTACGCCAGAAACAAACAATGACATTAGAGGTGGGATTTTTCTGTAACATCTCTGATCATTCAATTCCAAAGTAATGCTCAACTATGTCAAAGTATTTACTAAAACCATAATAGCAAGATCCACTGTTATTTGACTGACTCACAATTCTTTGTTCTTGTATTGGATGATGCTCCTCTCCCTTACCATTCACGCACAAATTTGTAATACTTATACTGTTAACTATAATACTTCTAAATATCTGTTGTAATTACTGCTAACTTAATTCAGATTAAAGGATTTCACGTCCATCATCATCGTAGTAACCGTCTTATATCAGTTTCCGTGATGTTAATATTACATGTTCCAAAACAGCATAATTAAATCTGATTGGTTGCAAGATTTCTAGTGGACATTGTCTCTACTTGTAACTGCTGTATTACAACACGATGTACTCTCTACAATCAAAGTGTTAGCTTTGGAACTGTATAACTGCACAATTGTTATTTTTTGGAACAGTTCTTTTCTCAGAATGGCTTATATTTTCTTTCTAGTTATGTGGATGACCCAGGGACTTGGGTTCAAAATGTGCCTATATCATTAATGTGTCTTTCTTTTGCTTCTTCTGGTAATTTAAAACTTGCACTAAGTGGGAACCTTATCATTGTATTTATCTTTGAAAGAAAAAAGCAGAATAATCTATCCACAAAATTAAAAAATCCACCTTTCCATTTTGTGACAAGGGCTGTTTTGCAACAAATGCCCAACTTCACAGACAGTGCTAAGGAACAGTTAACAGATGTAAACAGTTTAAGATTTATAGAATCCAACTGAAATCAAAATACCTTTAAGATGTCATATTTATTTTTAGAAACTGTGATTTGGTACAAACTCATTACATATTTGCATACATTCCTTATACATTAAAAAGTGATTTTTCAACCAGTGTTAAGTTGTTCATTATACATTTTTGTTTAGAAATTATTTCAAATTACGCAGCAAGTGCTTATTTATGTGCAAGATGGGATAACAATGTTCAAAGTTTTATCAGAAGCATGGATGAATAAATTCTGAACTCTTGCAATTTAAAAGAAAAACAATGAATTGGAAACTTTTAAGCATCTTCCGTCAGATGATGACTTTACATTTGAAACATAGAATGGTAAATCTATATTAATATTATAAGCAGAGAAAATTGTGTGTGTGGGGGGGGGGGGAGGTGCTGTACTTGAACATAAACTCACTGGAATTATAAAACATTATTACGAAGGCCTTGACTTTTAGTTAAGAATGCCATGGAATTGTTAGTCCATAGAAAATGCAGTAAATATTTAATTATTACCATATTTAGATTGTTTTGATTTAACAATTAAGACACTGCAAAACAAAAGAGAATTGAATCTGTTTATAATGCATTGATATGCATGCAATACCAATGCCAAAATATTTTAATGCCCTAATGTAAGAAAGTTTTTATTTTATTTCCTTCATACTTGTGGTATAATCAATTTTGTTACAGAGAATGCTAAATGATTGTACAAAGAGAAACTATTGCTAACATTAGAAATCAGTGAACCAATCTTTTTACTTTCTCTACTATGTATAGTAAGTAGGGGAAGTATTGTATTCCACCCAAAAATTCGATACCGAGATTTCACCGGAAATATATGTTTTGAGACCCCCTGAATCCGAAAAAAGCATTTTTGGAAACATGTCCGTATGTGTGTCTGTGTGTGAACAGCATAACTCAGAAATGAACAGTTGGATAAACACCAAACTTGGTATTTATTTTCAGTACCTTCCAGAGATGCGACACGAAGGTTTTCAAGAAAATCCCCCCACCCCAATTACCCTTTACATGGAACATTTTTCGAAAAATTTTAATTTTCTCAAAAATGGCTCTAACGATTTTGATTAAAATATCATATGTTTAAGATATTTTCATGACAAATAAAATGTATATCTTGAATTTTCTGGGAATGTCTCCAAACGACTTTTGCATAAATGGTAAACCATAAGAGATAGACAAAATTTTAGTACACAAAAAAATGTAGATCGCATTAAAATACACAATTTATGTCATATACATTTTTTTTATTGAGTGAACCATTTTCAAGATATTGCTTGTTATTTCCTTAAATTTTTCAATACTTATTTTCTCAAATGGGAATTCGTTATTCATTTTTTTGTCTTGGATATGCAAAGCGTATTAATCTGTGGCAAAGAGAATGGTGCTGCACCTAGCAACCAGCTATTAAGAGATATGTATATGCTTAAAGGTTACTGTATTTCTATATTGCCCTTGTAAATATATATTCCCCTTACATCTACAAGAAAATTAGCAATGGATAGAGTCTGTAAATGTTTATCTTGATTAACATGAAGTAGATGGAGAATAAGCGTTTGTAAAAATAGTTTGTACAAGAGTAGAGAAAGTCATGTGAGCGTAACACATCAGATTTTTTAATAAACAACTGCCTTTATTTTTCTCAATGGTTCACAGACTGTATGTTTTCTCCAAAGAGGTTAACTTGGTGGCCTGGGAGTGCAGAATCTTCATATTCACCAGCTTCACCTCTTTCACTCTATATGTTAAAGGTTTCTACATTATATGACAACTGTGTACCTACCTTTCATGTTATTTAAATAACTACAGGGCCAAAGAGAAGATACAAAGGTTTAAAATTTCCCCCATAATACTGTAGTAATTATCTAACAAGTTAGCATTCCGACTGATGGCTATTCCACCATCAAAGAGTACTTATAGGCTATCCTTTTCCAAAAACTGTCAGAGAGGTGAAGGAAGTCAGACGTTCCGCCATCAAAGGATTTTTTTCATGCATTATTATCAATAGCCTGGTCTGTATATTATAAGTAATGAGGAGGATTAACCATACAATCCTTCTAGAGAATTGTACAATAATTTCATAAAAAATGAGGCAGGTAAACAAAATTAATTAGTCATTTGAATTTAAAAAGCTATACATGCAACATAGGGCAGCCAGCTGGTATTTGTATAAACTATTATACAAAATTTGATCACAATGAAGGGGGGAAAAGTTCATAGAAAATGCAAAATATACATTTTATTAGTTGTGCAAATATCTTAAATATATATTTTAATCAAAATCGTTAGAGCAATTTTGAGAAAATAAAAATGATATATTCACACGACTATCTCTATCCTCTATCTTTATTAGTGGGTATACAAACTATTCTTACTAAAGCTTATTTTTCTATCTACTACATTTTGATCAAGATAAACCCTTGCAGAAATAGCTACATTATAGATACAAAGAAAACCACGATAGTCAAATGTTTAAGAACTGGAAGCTATACACTGGCCTTAAAATTCAATACTGTTTCCATGACATTGCAATAAACATTGAATGTTGAAAGGACTTAAAGAGAATGACCAAGAAATGAACAATTGGAACCTTTAATAATGGATATCTCAGAAATGGCTTATGCCACAAAAAAAATTTATTTGAAATGAATTGTTAATTTAATGAAATCTACATTTTTTGTGCAATATGTCTTCATTTATTGCTTAACATTTACAATTATACAAAATTCTTTCCAAATGAACATAGGCTATTCCCTAAAAATTCAAAATATAAATTTTATTTTGTTATATAAATATCTTTAACTGTTTCCATGACATCACAAGTAATAAAAGAATACACTTTAAAAATCTGTAAGTATTTGAAAATTCAAACCAACAGCAGCAAATATCTTGTAAATGGTTAATGCCACAAACAAATTCATAAGGCATAAACTGTTTTAATGAGATCTGCATTTTTTTATGTATTAAATTTCTGTTTATCTCTTATAGGTTACCAGTTATACAGAATTATGCAAAATTCATGTAGAATGACAGGTACTTTACAGGACATTTGCAGAAAATTTTGTCTTGCAAACGTATTCAACAAAACAAAACTATTAAGAGCTGTTTTTGAGAAAATAAGATATAACATTAATATTTTCCACATAAAGGGTAGTTTTGGGTTGGGGATTTTTTTTTTCCCCCTTGAAATCTTCATTTTGCATTCTTGGAAGATAAAAAACTTGAATAGTAACATTTGTATTCATGCAAGTCTTCATTTTTGAGTTGTATTGTTCATAGATGTATATACCTCGGGGAGATGAGAAAAAATAAACTTGAAATTTTGTGCTATAGTTACCTTAATAGCTTGGGGCCAATTAAATTGCTATTTAGAGTTCTACTTTATATTGTGGCAGTATTTTATATCACAACACTGTAAATGCCAGAATGATTGTAGTGTAAATTAACATTATTGTATGACAATGATTTGAGATGTTTGTTAATTATAAGCATTGTTAGGAAATAAGTTTACACGGCCTCTCTGAAACTGACAATAGGATCGGGTAACAATGAGCGAGGGGGTGAGTTGTTTATCAATTATAAGAGACTAACAAATGACGTCAGAGTAGCGCACTTTTCTTTAGAAATGGAGGGAATATCTTCCCTAGAGCATTTGTGTTCGTAATTTTGATTGGATATAAAAATAGATGCTAATGTTGGCGCGTTTTATTAATCAATAGCAGCTGCAGCTCTGTTATAATGTTTAGGCATATCAGGGTGAGGGAGTATAAAAAGCTAAAGCCAGAGACGGGAAACGCTCAGTCCAACATAATCATTCACGGGTTATACGTCGCGCAGTTCTACAGAATAATTCACAAGGCAAACGTCGCTCAGTTCATCAGAATCATTCACGCGTTAAACGTAGCGCAGTTCTACAAAATCTCTCGCGTCGTAAAGTTAGTTAAAAGATGTGAAATACACGAATTAATAATGTGCGGCAAATAAGTGATTGTAGTTACATTCTAAAATATAACAGTTTCAGTCAGGCGTGTATCAAGAGTAAATATGTGAAATCAATAAAATGTGACAGCAATAAAAGTGTAAAAACAAATCCTTTTATCAGTGTTATCTTTTAGTAACAACTCCTTTCCGTTTACACACCCTGTTTAAGAGATTTGCTCGACCGAGTAATAATAGCTAGCCAGAGGACAAAGAACTCAAAATTCAAAATAGTAAAACAATAACAGGCGCTCAGCAATAAGATAACACGAAGTAATCGCGACAATATCTACTTTAAAAATGTATTTTAGCATAACATCAACAGAAGAATCACTTTTTATAGGAATACCACAAGCCTTATTTCAATGAATGGCCATATTACAGGGAATTGCTTGCCCTGCACTGCACTGTTTGTTTCCTCTCCATGTGCCAGCTAATCAGTTGATGCAAAGTCTGTTGATACATTGTGAGACCACATGTTTCACTGTTATAGTCCGTTAGTGTTGTTATGCATACTTTAGTACACAGAATCATGTATGATTCCTATGTGGCAACAAACTCTTGTAGAGAAGTGAGACAGATTCCCTGCTGTTATAATGCCAGCACACAGAATCTTCATGTATGATTTCTATGTAACAACAAACTCTTTTAGAGAAGTGAGACAGATTCCCTGCTATTATAATACCAACACACAGAATCTTCATGTATGATTCCTATGTGGCAACAAACTCTTGTAGAGAAGTGAGACAGATTCCCTGCTATTATAATGCCAGCACACAGAATCTTCATGTATGATTTCTATGTAACAACAAACTCTTTTAGAGAAGTGAGACAGATTCCCTGCTGTTATAATGCCAGGACACAGAATCTTCATGTATGATTTCTATGTAACAACAAACTCTTTTAGAGAAGTGAGACAGATTCCCTGCTATTATAATGCCAGCACACAGAATCTTCATGTATGATTTCTATGTAACAACAAACTCTTGTAGAGAAGTGAGACAGATTCCCTGCTGTTATAATGCCAGCACACAGAATCTTCATGTATGATTTCTATGTAACAACAAACTCTTTTAGAGAAGTGAGACAGATTCCCTGCTGTTATAATGCCAGCACACAGAATCTTCATGTATGATTTCTATGTAACAACAAACTCTTTTAGAGAAGTGAGACAGATTCCCTGCTGTTATAATGCCAGCACACAGAATCTTCATGTATGATTTCTATGTAACAACAAACTCTTTTAGAGAAGTGAGACAGATTCCCTGCTGTTATAATGCCAGCACACAGAATCTTCATGTATGATTTCTATGTAACAACAAACTCTTTTAGAGAAGTGAGACAGATTCCCTGCTGTTATAATGCCAGCACACAGAATCTTCATGTATGATTTCTATGTAACAACAAACTCTTTTAGAGAAGTGAGACAGATTCCCTGCTGTTATAATGCCAGCACACAGAATCTTCATGTATGATTTCTATGTAACAACAAACTCTTTTAGAGAAGTGAGACAGATTCCCTGCTGTTATAATGCCAGCACACAGAATCTTCATGTATGATTTCTATGTAACAACAAACTCTTTTAGAGAAGTGAGACAGATTCCCTGCTGTTATAATGCCAGCACACAGAATCTTCATGTATGATTTCTATGTAACAACAAACTCTTTTAGAGAAGTGAGACAGATTCCCTGCTGTTATAATGCCAGGACACAGAATCTTCATGTATGATTTCTATGTAACAACAAACTCTTTTAGAGAAGTGAGACAGATTCCCTGCTATTATAATGCCAGCACACAGAATCTTCATGTATGATTTCTATGTAACAACAAACTCTTGTAGAGAAGTGAGACAGATTCCCTGCTGTTATAATGCCAGCACACAGAATCTTCATGTATGATTTCTATGTAACAACAAACTCTTTTAGAGAAGTGAGACAGATTCCCTGCTATTATAATACCAACACACAGAATCTTCATGTATGATTCCTATGTGGCAACAAACTCTTGTAGAGAAGTGAGACAGATTCCCTGCTATTATAATGCCAGCACACAGAATCTTCATGTATGATTTCTATGTGACAACAAACTCTTTTAGAGAAGTGAGACAGATTCCCTGCTATTATAATACCAACACACAGAATCTTCATGTATGATTTCTATGTGGCAACAAACTCTTGTAGAGAAGTGAGACAGATTCCCTGCTATTATAATACCAACACACAGAATCTTCATGTATGATTTCTATGTGACAACAAACTCTTTTAGAGAAGTGAGACAGATTCCCTGCTATTATAATGCCAGCACACAGAATCTTCATGTATGATTCCTATGTGGCAACAAACTCTTGTAGAGAAGTGAGACAGATTCCCTGCTATTATAATACCAACACACAGAATCTTCATGTATGATTTCTATGTGACAACAAACTCTTTTAGAGAAGTGAGACAGATTCCCTGCTGTTATAATGCCAGCACACAGAATCTTCATGTATGATTCCTATGTGACAACAAACTCTTGTAGAGAAGTGAGACAGATTACCTGCTGTTATAATGTCAACACACAGAATCATGTATGATTCCTATGTAACAAACCCTTGTAGCGAAGTGAGACATATTACCTGTTGTTCAGATGCCTTACATCGTAATCTTGTGAATAGATTTAGAGAAATGGGATCTATTCTTGATAAGAAACAATGTTCTTACTGAGGAAAAACTCGCTGACATCAGAAAAGTTAGACACAAGTGCAAAGAAATCTCTGAGGAACCTTGTAGAGGAATCAGGAATTTCTCAAACATTGGCTTCGAATGCCACCAAACTTTTAAAATTAAAACCCTTTAAGATAACTGTAATTTAAATGTGATAATGTGAGTAGAGTTAATTTCTGCAATTGGATGTTTGATAACATTAATGATCCACATGGTTTTATTTGCATGTTAAAAGGTGTGAGATGTATGGATATCTTCTATGTGGTTACAATTGCATGTGCTTCAATTTAAGGGGCTATGAATATCAGACTCCACTGGCAAACGGCACGCAGTGGCAAGAAAATTCTTGTTAGGCCAGCTATGCATTCTAACAAAGGCTCTGTATGAATAAGGATTATGTGTAGTTTGGGTATCAATTTGTTCAGTATTAGTAAGTACATACCTGCGTAAAGAAGGCTGTTACAGCTGGCACAAAGACAAACCACTGCCAGAACCTCATACTGTCCGACCCTCAGCCATTCTCGTTACCTTTATATAACATCTGTGTGGTGCAGATGTTTCTGGATTATCATAATGAGATGCCAGTCCCTGAACTCAAGAGTTGAACTAACCTTGGTAAAGGTGCAAGTTATGTGAGGAAGGCTGCATTTCTATACGCAGATACTTAAATATACTTGACTTTTAACTGCAGCTTTCACTTTCTATCACATTCTTGAGACAAAACATGTTCACAATATTTGCAATTAAAATTGCATTCCTAACAAATTAATATCAATCTGCACTTATACCCATTTTTCTATAAATATGAACTTGATAAATAAAAAAAATCAGCTGGAAAGAACAGGCAGGTGTGGTATGTGAGTATGGTCATTGACCCATAGGGGTCATTATCATATTCATAAGCAGATATCATATGTTCTGTTGAATGAACTTTGAAGTGGTTTGGTAAAGCTTGATATATTGTCAATGTTGTTTTCCAGATCGGAATAGGTTTTAGTTTGTTTCGTCATTCCTAGCAACCTAAATACTAGATTTAATCTATCTTTTTTATTTAATTTCTGAAACTAGGCTTCAAGTAGTACTATTTAAAAGAAATAAATGGTCAATTACATAATAGATTCAGATCCTATAATGTCTAGAACAATATCTTTGCTACCCTTCACATTCCTTTGTTTTCTCCAGTCACAAAAATGATTTGTACTCTTTATCAGATAGAAAACCAGACCTTTTAGGGATGAATAAATTCACTGCACTCTGAGCATCCATTACATCTTCAGAAATAAATATTTCTCCCTTTTCCATCTGCCATAATTTCAGTTTATTTATATCCATTATCTGCAAGACAACCAAGATTGGTGCCACCAACAATAATAAGCCTATATATTTAATTAAAATAATTATTCTTTTTGATAGCAGATAAAATACGTATGCCACACAAGATTAAATATATTTAAAATTTTGTGCACAATACCCTCTGCAAAGCTCGAGCATTAATTTTTCACTGAAAGTTAATTTATATCCGTAAATTAGTATTACACTTTCTCAAATTAACAGTTTCAGGGCAGAGTTGACAACTTGTTTTACGACACACTGGTTTGTTATTGCTTACAACCGGGATATGTTATAGAGTATCCTACCAGACTTTAGGATATTTTAGGTCAATGTGAGTGTAAAGTATTTACCATTTTAATCAGTGTCAAACATGAATTAACCTATCACCTTTCACACTGGAGCTGAGATAGATATAAGCCGTTTCATGCTCCCATTAATGGAAGTAGATGTACACACCACGTGTTTCACATCAACAAAACCAGTATACTTGTGACTCTGGTAACTTCTTTACCTTCAATTGCCCCTTCTTTATTAAATACAGAGACCTTGGATAGCACTTTCTACCCAAAATGAAAGTTTTACGAGTCAAATTTTAAATTACAGCTTTTATATAAATGTTTTTGTTTATTCAATAAAAAAAATTAGTGGAGAATAAATTATTGAATGTGCAACAGAAATTATTAGCGATTGTGCCCTCAGATAGCCTGCAAACCCCAACATACAAGGGATGTTTCAAGGATTTTGTTTTCCTTGTGGCTGCAAGTGTGTCCCCAGTGGAAGGTGGGACTGATGAGTTACTAACTGTATAAAACATACTCCGTGTTACTGTAACACTAACTCCTGCAAGCAAATTTAAGATGTAAACATAAATTTCCTCAGTTTACTCAATAAAATGAATATTGTAAAATTAATTGATGGCATTAATTACCATAACCTTTGCAGTCAATAAATTCAGCATTTTTAAATTGTTTTTATTTGTGAACTTGGTTGCAAGAAAAAAACAAGCTTAAAATGTGTCTTCTAGACATTCTTTATTACAAAAACAAATGTTTGCACTTGGAGTCTTATATTTGTACCTAAATGCCATGCTCTAAGAACTCTTGTCCATTTCGCCATATGTGATCAGTAGCTGAATAAATCTTCTATTCTTCTGGAACTGAAGGGTTACTATTGAAACATGGACTCTTCCTGGAACGTGGGACAGATGGACTCCTCCTGGAATGTGGGACAGATGGGCTACTCCTGGAACGTGGGACTGATGGGCTACTACACAAATGTGGGACTGATGAAACTACTCCTGGAACATGGGACTGATGGGCTACTACAGGAATGTGGGACTGATGGGCTAGGATGCTACAGGGTACATAGGACTAATGGGCTACTCCTGGAACATGGGACTGATGGGCTACTCCTGAAACGTGGGACTGATGGGCTACTACAGGAATGTGGGACTGATGGGCTACTCCTGGAACATGGGACTGATGGGCTACTACAGGAATGTGCTACTGATGGACTACTCCTGGAAAATGGGACTGATTGGCTACTACAGGAATGTTGGACTGATGGGCTAGGCTACTACAGGAACATAGGACTAATGGGCTACTCCTGGAACATGGGACTGATGGGCTATTCCTGAAACGTGGGACTGATGGGCTACTGCAGGAATGTGGGACTATTGGACTACTCCTGGAACATGGCACTGATGGTCTACTACAGGAATGTGGGACTGATGGACTACTCCTGGAACATGGGACTGATGGGCTACTACAGGAATGTGCTACTGATGGACTACTCCTGGAAAATGGGACTGATTGGCTACTACAGGAATGTTGGACTGATGGGCTAGGCTACTACAGGAACATAGGACTAATGGGCTACTCCTGGAACATGGGACTGATGGGCTACTCCTGGAACAAGGGACTGATGGGCTACTCCTGGAGCATGGGACTGTTAAGCTACTCCTGGAACATGGGACTGATGGGCTACAACAGGAATGTAGAACTGATGGGCTAGGCTACTACAGGAACATAGGACTAATGGGCTACTCCTGGAACATGGGACTGATGGGCTACTACAGAAATATAGGACTAATGGGCTACTCCTGGAACATGGGACTGACAGGCTACTACAGGAATGTACGACTGATGGGCTAGGCTACTACAGGAACATAGGACTAATGGGCTACTCCTGGAACATGGGACTGGCGGACTACTCCTGGAACATGGGACTGATGGGCTACTCCAGGAATATGGGAGTGACAGGCTACTCCTGGAACATGGGACTGATGGGCTATAACAGGAATGTAGGACTGATGGGCTAGGCTACTACAGGAACATAGGACTAATGGGCTACTCCTGGAACATGGGAGTGATGGGCTACTACAGGAATGTAGGACTGATGGGCTAGGCTACTACAGGAACATAGGACTAATGGGCTACTCCTGGAACATGGGACTGACGAGGTACTACAGGAATGTAGGACTGATGGGCTAGGCTACTACAGGAACATAGGACTGTTGCACTACTCCTGGAACATGGGACTGATGGGCTACTACAGAAACATAGGACTAATGGGCTACTCCTGGAACATGGGACTGATGGGCTACTCCTGGAACATGGGACTGTAGGGCTACTACAGGAATGTAGGACTGATGGGCTACTACAGGAACATGGGACTGATGGGCTACTACAGGAACATGGGACTGATGGGCTACTCCTGGAACATGGGACTGTAGGGCTACTACAGGAATGTAGGACTGATGGGCTACTACAGTAACATAGGACTGATGGGTTACTCCTGGAACATGGGACTGATGGGTTACTCCTGGAACATGGGACTGATGGGCTACTCCTGGAACATGGGACTGATGGGCTACTCCTGGAACATGGGACTGATGGGCTACTCCCGGAACATGGGACTGACGAGGTACTACAGGAATGTAGGACTGATGGGCTAGGCTACTACAGGAACATAGGACTGTTGCACTACTCCTGGAACATGGGACTGATGGGCTACTACAGAAACATAGGACTAATGGGCTACTCCTGGAACATGGGACTGATGGGCTACTCCTGGAACATGGGACTGTAGGGCTACTACAGGAATGTAGGACTGATGGGCTACTACAGGAACATGGGACTGATGGGCTACTACAGGAACATGGGACTGATGGGCTACTCCTGGAACATGGGACTGTAGGGCTACTACAGGAATGTAGGACTGATGGGCTACTACAGTAACATAGGACTGATGGGTTACTCCTGGAACATGGGACTGATGGGTTACTCCTGGAACATGGGACTGATGGGCTACTCCTGGAACATGGGACTGATGGGCTACTCCTGGAACATGGGACTGATGGGCTACTCCCGGAACATGGGACTGACGAGGTACTACAGGAATGTAGGACTGATGGGCTAGGCTACTACAGGAACATAGGACTAATGGGCTACTCCTGGAACATGTGACTGACGGGCTACTACAGGAATGTGGGACTGATGGGTTACTACAGAAACATGCCTAATGGGCTACTCCTGGAACATAGGACTGACGGGCTACTACAGGAATGTAGGACTGATGAGCTAGGCTACTACAGGAACATAGGACTAATGGGCTACTCCTGGAACATGGCACTGACGGGTTACTCCTGGAACATGGGACTGATGGGCTACTCCTGGAACATGGGACTGATGGGCTACTACAGGAACATGAGACTGATGGGCTACTACAGGAATGTAGGACTGATGGGCTAGGCTACTACTGGAACGTAGGACTAATGGGCTACTCCTGGAACATGTGACTGACGGGCTACTACAGGAATGTAGGACTGATGGGCTAGGCTACTACTGGAACGTAGGACTAATGGGCTACTCCTGGAACATGTGACTGACGGGCTACTACAGGAATGTGGGACTGATGGGTTACTACAGAAACATATGACTAATGGGCTACTCCTGGAACATGGGACTGACGGGCTACTACAGGAATGTGGGACTGATGGGTTACTACAGAAACATAGGACTAATGGGCTACTCCTGGAACATGGGACTGTAGGGCTACTACAGGAATGTAGGACTGATGAGCTAGGCTACTACAGGAACATAGGACTAATGGGCTACTCCTGGAACATGGCACTGACGGGTTACTCCCGGAACATGGGACTGATGGGCTACTCCTGGAACATGGGACTGATGGGCTACTACAGGAACATGGGACTGATGGGCTACTACAGGAACATGGGACTGACGGGCTACTACAGGAATGTAGGACTGATGGGCTAGGCTACTACTGGAACGTAGGACTAATGGGCTACTCCTGGAACATGGGACTGATGGGCTACTACAGGAATGTGGGACTGATGGGTTACTACAGAAACATACGACTAATGGGCTACTCCCGGAACATGGGACTGACGGGCTACTACAGGAATGTGGGACTAATGGGCTACTCCTGGAACATGGGACTGACGGGCTACTACAGGAATGTAGGACTGATGGGCTAGGCTACTACAGGAACATTGGAATAATGGGCTACTCCTGGAACATGGGACTGACAGGCTACTCCTGGAACATGGCACTGATGGGTTACTACAGAAACATAGGACTAATGGGCTACTCCTGGAACATGGGACTGACGGGCTACTACAGGAATGTAGGACTGATGGGCTAGGCTACTACAGGAACATAGGACTAATGGGCTACTCCTGGAACATGGGACTGGCGGGCTACTCCTGGAACATGGCACTGATGGGTTACTACAGAAACATAGGACTAATGGGCTACTCCTGGAACATGGGACTGACAGGCTACTACAGGAATGTGGGACTGATGGGTTATTTTGGAATGTGAGATTGTGCACTACTCATGGAATGTAGAGGTTCTCTGTATCGCAGGACTGATGTAGTGTGGAACAGATGGGCCTATTTCATTAAAAACACCATTTGAAGCAGTCAGCAGCAGCATTATTATTTGAGATCAGTACAAAAAAAATGAACATCATCTTTGCCCCTAAAAGCTACGCTATAAGCAAAAGTAGCGTGCGACTCTAACCCTGTTGTATGTGATGCAAGACTAGCACGAAAACAAAACACAATGTGAGCATCACTTGTGCTTCAGATGGGACCAGCCCACAAATTTAATAAAACATTTGCCTTTAATTTTGGTAGTTATGTGTAGCTCAAGCTGTGCGAAAATCCTTCACCTGTTCACATAAATGTGTTTGATCTAGAGATGCGCAGTGTTTCTGTGACAGTTACTGGACTAGAACAAAACACGCAGGGCTAGAGAAACACAATGCTGGATTTAATAATAAATTATCATCTTAAATCTAAAACAGCAGCCACCCTTCCCACCGCAAGTTGCAGCGGCCAGATATAACTCGTTAAATAGTTTTTTTTATCACAAAACACAGTTTCACTGCTGTAGTCAGAATCAAATTTAAGCAAATACAAGCACAACTTGCAGCATTTTATGCATGTAAAGTTCAACATTCATACACACACACACACACATACACCTGCGGATTAGTGGCTATACAAGAAGTTAGAGAGATTGTGTGGCCGAGTTACGAACGTTTCCTGTTTTCCCTCTGAAACTAACAGTTATAGTTAATTAGTTACTACATGAAGCATAAAGGATAATATTGCCGGGAGAGGCTGTTACGTAACTCAGTCCAAGTACCACCCACCCGGGAAGAGTCGGAACGTGGGGATCAGCTGAGATAGGAGCCAGAGACTTGGGTGTGGGCAAGCATCAAAATATCCTTCTTTTCTTTTGGGAAACGAAGTTCCCTGCCAGCAAGTCGAGCTGCTTCCAGTTCACGTTCTGCCTGGTTCAGTTCACGGCCCAAGGCACCGGCATTCTCCTGCTCTCGAGCTATCCAATCCAGAGCCATCTGCGAGCGCATATCATCATCCAGAGCCCTGTTAGAGTAATGAGCGACGACTTCCTGACGAGAGCACTGTCTCTCTCTCATTGCCTTCAGACTTCCGTTCCAGTGCAGGAGCTGGAACACTGTCATCAGCTCCTGGAATTCCAGCATTGTGCGGCCCTTGTTGGCCTCCAGCATGAACCGGAATGCTCCGATACCCGTCTTGGGGTTGTCTGCCTCCTCCAGCTCTCCCTGTAAACAAACACAGCATCCAATGAAGAAGTGTTTCACTCTCCTGAAGCGTGGTTTTCTATAAATACACTAAGGAGAATAGAAAGTCCTATCCCACCAATATTAAATCCATGACCCGTTATCTCAGAAACTACTTAAGATACCACACTGAAATGTTTGCAGTACATAGATGGATGTTCACTTTCATACAATAACTTTCTTTATTAAGGAACATACCATTACTCTTTTTAAAACTTAACCATCTTATTAACAGCAAAGGAGATTCACAACAGCACTTAAAGGTTACTTTTATTATCCTAAAATTTAATTTAGCAAACTTCAATAGCTTCTGAGAAAACAGATCGTTTATAGCAGAAAATGTCATTCATGGGAAAGGCTGTTCAAAGCAAACCTAGAGAAAAGAAACTTGCATACGTTTCCAAAGTAAGGAACCACTTGGTCCGAGTACACAGAAACTGCCATGCTTAACAGTAGTACCAACTTGTAGAGCAAAACTTCCCCTAAAAGATAGGCTAAAGTTTACCTCACTAATCAACAGCGTGTAGGAGCTCTGACTTTTTCTATGAAGTGATGCAGAATTCACAGTACAAAATAGCAGATGCAGTACTATTTTATATTGTGCCTTATATCAAATTAAAGAGAAAATTTCAATTAATAAGACTGCACAAAAAACTGCAAATGTAATAGGTCTCCGATAAGACAAGCTGCTTTCTTGGCTCAAACACTTCCAAGTATATGTTGCTGATGCATTGCTCTCCCACAGGGATTTAAGGGTCAACTAGGTAGCTTACCCAGCATTTCAAGGTTGCCTTTAGTGACGGGTTGTCAAGGATGTTAATGACTTGTGCATGGTTCAAATCCTGTCAGGACCATCCTCAGAACTGAACTTAGGTCTGGAACATTACCTTTCCTAATTACAATTTCATTTCATGTATCATCAGTGACCACTGGTGCCATATGTAGTAAGAACATACATTAAACACTATAAAAAAAAATATTAAAAAAAGCTGATGTGTTACTCACATGACTTTCTCTACTCTTGTACAAACTATTTTTACAAACGCTTATTCTCCATCTACTTCATGTTAATCGAGATAAACATTTGCAGACTCTATCTTATTCCTAATTTTCTTGTAGATGCAAGGGGAAATGCTAGGCTTTAAGCTATATATAGTCAAATGTTTTAAGAGCTGGTTGCTATGTAGAGCATTCCATTCTCTTTGTATGTCCAGGACATAAAAAAACGAATAACAAATTCCTATTTGAGAAAAAGTATAACTATTGCAAAATTCAAACAAATAAAAGGAATATCTTGGAAATGGGTCACTAGACAAACAAAATGTATATGATATAAATTGTGTGATTTAATGAGGTATACATTTTTTGTGTAGTAAAATTTTGTGTATCTCTTACGGTTTACCAGTTATGTGAAAGGCATTCAAAATGAAGATGACTTTTAAGGACATTCCCAGAAAATACAAGATATACATTTAATTTACCATGAAAATATGTTAAAGATATGTTTAAATCAAAATCGTCAGAGCCATTTTTGAGAAAATAAAAATTTTCAAAAAATGTTCCATGTAGAGGGTAGTCTTGAAAGTCTTTGTGTCGCATCCTTGGAAGATACTAAATTCAAATACCAAGTTGGTATTTATCTGACTTTTCATTTTTTAGTTATGCTGTTCACAGACAGACACATGGACATATTTCCAAAAATGCTTTATTTGGATTCAGGGTACCTCAAAACATGTATTTCTGGTGAATCTTGATATTGAATTTTTGGGTCAAATGCAATGCTTCCTCTATTTACTATACATAGTAGAGAAAGTAAAAAGTTGCCTTCTTTAACTTTAAATGATGATTTTGCAAGTTTCACTTAATCCCCTGTATACATACAATGATGTAGAACAGAGTTTCCCAACCAGTGCTTTATGGAGCCCTACCAGGGAACTATATGGCCCCAGCAGGAAAATAAAATAAATAAATCAAATTAAAGCATAAGAAACAAAAATTAATTTCGAAAGTAAAAGAAATGTAAATTCCCAACTTGTAGCAGAAGATGCTTTGCAAATCAGCTATAGCTCAGTCCCAGAGTCACGATAGCAGAAGTAGCTGAAGCTTTAGCAGTAAAATTATCCTGCGAGAGACTGTCAGACAACACGGCTGAGCAAGCAATATGGCTTCATTTTGAACAACAATATGCAATTCAGTTGACATGGACTTAATGGTTAAATTGGAC
The DNA here is from genome assembly GCA_030765065.1 of Deroplatys truncata. Lineage (NCBI taxonomy): Eukaryota > Metazoa > Arthropoda > Insecta > Mantodea > Mantidae > Deroplatys > Deroplatys truncata. Next base: position 209,051,488 of record CM060987.1, read on the forward strand.
TTTATTTTTTCTCCTGCTAACCATGTAACATCTGAGAGAACATAGGCTTTCACGGCTGGAGTCAGTATAACTGGAAGTTATACATGTAACATTTGGATGATTTTTGTATAGCCAGGTTCTGACAATATCATGTGAACTGTGACAGTCGAGAACACTGAAATTTCAAAGTAACACATCACTGTTTCTAGCTTCTTTTTCAAATATCAATGTAATTCAAAGTATATTTCACTAGCTGGCCGTGCAATGTTGCAGGATTAGCTTTTTAAGCTTGAATGATAGTTCAATTAATTTCATTTACTTTCCACCATTCGTTGTGAAATTCTTGTACAATGATCTACAAGAATGGTTTACCCCTCATAATGTAATTTCAAACAGCCCCAGTTATTCCTAATTCGAGCAATGAAAGATCCCTTGATATTCACCAAAGGATGTGAAACATTAACAGAATGACTTGCCTAACCTCGCACTGACAGTCTTCCAAGTTCTGGAAATGCTTATAAGTAGCCTTTGGCAGTAAAACAATTATCAACCAGAATGGTCAAGTAATCTTTTAGATAATCAGAGAAAGTGACATTTTAAACCTTTTCTTTGGTCCCATAGGCATTTAATAGCAGTTTTCACATAATACACGTATACATACAATAGAGGTGAATAAGAAGACTCACCACTCCCAGGGCACCAAGTTACAGGTTTGGAATATACACGTGTTCTGTGACTAATCTTCTCAGTTGTTAATTATAAAATATTGCTTGACTCATTTCCAATGTTAGCTGGACACAATTTTCTCTCTTTATATAACTATTTAACATGCCCTGTAAACAATCTTGATCATAACATACAAATAAAAAGTTCTTACTTGGGCATTATTAAAATAAGTTCACAATGATAGATTCCATTCTCTTTTAATTTGCTATGCCTTGATTGCTAAATTGTGACCAGCTCATTGGTTTGTTATAGGCCAATGAAAAATACATGTGATAGGAAAAAATATATAGACATAGTAAATACAGAAGAGAGAGAATCTATTGCATGGGTAAGAACCGGAGCATGGAGGCTAAGAGGGTTAAGACAGGGTATTCCTCAAAATCAATGTCCGATATGTGATAGTAATGAAGACATTGAACACATAGTATTTAAGTGCCAAGGAACAGAAAATTGGAGAAGAGAATTTATTAAAAAGAAGTGGTTGAAGGGGATAGAAATACACTTATAATCAAAATGATATGCAAGGATGCTAGGAGCACTGGACAGTTTTTGTGTAAAGTCAAAAATAAATGGCTTTGGACAGTGGATAGAGAAAAGTAAGAGGTAGTGTATCTTACTTTAAATGGAAAACTATGGTGAATGTGTAATGGTAAAGTAATCAATAACTGACAAGTGAAAAACTGAAGCAAGATAATTTATTGACAGGAAATTGTAAATGTAGATAAACTGTAGTGATTGTCTACAGAATGAGTGGCCAGGATCGAAGTTCAGTAGACAATCTCTTAGCACAATAAATAAATAAAAATTGTGACCATCTACATATGTATTAACTATTAAAAACACAAGCACTACAAACAGCGAAGTTTTCTTCATGTTGAATTAGGAACAAGTCGCACTATTTTTACACAAAACCTTCACTCACTAAGTTAATAAGACTGGAACATTTTTTAGGGTATTTGTCCTCATCAGCAGCAATTTGGTGACTGAAGCATGTTCCTGCTTCCTTCCTCTGGCTGGGTTTGGTTGTATCTGTTTTTCAGTGTTTTTAAAACAGATACAGCCTGAACAAACCACTGAAAAACGCAATCCCAGATACACTCAAATCAAGAATCTACCAGATCAACTGTGAAGATTGTGAAAAATTCTACACAGGCAAAACCAAGAGAAATTTGAGCATCAGATTGAAAGAACATCAGAGAAATATAAAACAGAAACAAACAGACAAATCTGTTGTATCACACCACTTTTGGTCCAAGAACCACAATATTGTTAGAACTATTTGGGAGAAAATATTGATTGCCAAGAATGAACAAAATATTGTAAATTTTTAAATCCCACCAATGAGTAGATTGTTAGAACTTTGTCCCTCTACCAGTAGACAGCAACAGGATCCAATCCAGCCAGCAGAACGTGCTTCAGTCATCAAACTGCTGAGGACAAAAGCCCTCAAAACGTTCCAGTTTTATTAACTTAGTAAGTGAAGGTTTTGTGTAAAAATAGTGTGACTCATTCCTAGTTCTACATATATATTGTTTGGAATTAGTAACCACAGCATTTTCTACTCCACGAGATTCTCAACTTAAAGTCAAAGCCCTCCTTGCAAGCATGTTGTTTTAAAACTCCAAAATTAAATTAAATTCAGTTTTATTTATGGACACACTTTTAATTGCTATGGTTCCTATTGTCCCATTCCATATTGGGTATGAAAGACTGGAAATCTGGCTCAGAGGCCTCTTTATTAGGCTTGCAGTTCTTTTATGTGCTGTAAATCTATGGCATGGGACCACCGGCTTTATTTCCCTTATGAGGGAAGCCATGCTAAAGATTTTTACACCAAAAAAAATTGCATTATCCTCCACTGGGTTTGAACCCACAACCTCGGGAACTAGAGCCTAGCATGGTACCACTAGACCAATGTGTTCATATTAAAGTGCAAGGACTTTGTAAATCCTTTCAATTCTTCAGTAATTTATGAAATGAAATTAGAAGGTCCGTCAGAAAAAAGTGGCTTCTCAATGGTGAAAGAATTATCAAAATGAGTTGAATGGTTTTTAAGATTACACACACTGCACATAAATTTTCTCTCTTTATAATAGACATGTTGCAGATACTTAAGATATCTCTTTACTTTGCATTTCCTGGCAATGCTTCAGGACCTCTGCAAGTCCAAAAGATTGGGAATGCCACATCTAGAACAATTTTTATGCTGAATCCCCCTTTCTCTTACTAGAAATGTAGTAATACACCAAAAATTCACTGATATTCATAGAAATGGAAGTAAAATATTGTCAAAATGTTGTATATCAGTTTTACCAGTGAAATGTTTAAGATAAGCATTGTAGCTACAATTTTAATTTTTGTTACCTTCGCTTGGATCCCTTATCCAAAATATTCATATTAAGGGAAACCACAACCCCTCATTCCAATACACAACAAGAGAGGGGTGAAACCGGTGGATATGAAGATTTTCTAACCAAAGACAGACTTGGTGTAAGTTTGCAACTCTGAATATTTCAAAGCATTAGGCATTTAACATGTTTCAGAACCAATGAGATGGCAAATCCTGCTAAATCATCATCAGTTATTGAAACAAAGTAGGGCTTCATCTTATTCTTTCAATGTTATTACAATAGTAGTTTCTCTGCAATAGATAGCATGAGAGTGAATTTCTTATAAATTAGTGATATGCAAGTGTACAGGCAATAAAGCTACTGTTGTTGTTGTTCACAATGAAACTTACACTTCATGCTCTGGCACTAGTAAATGTTAATGAATTCTTGAACATAAATTAAATTATGGAGTTGAACCAGCAGGTGCTACAAATGGAGGTCAATGTTCACAAGACCTTCTCTACCTGCTATTGTTTATCTCCTATATACAAAAGCATTTAATCGAGATAAACATTTACAGAAACAGTTTCATTGCTGCATGATCTTGAAGCTGGTGGAAAAGGGGGGGGGATCTTCTATGTGTCTGCGAACCTGTGGGCTGTACTGGAAGTTTACTCATGCCAGGGTGGCCACAGGGGAGATGCCAAAGAAAGAAGCGGATTATCATAAGTGCAACCCTGCTGAGGGGGTGTATAGCACAGGGCTAGTGTGTCTTAAACAAGGCCTGTGGATACAAGATGACCTCCAGAGCATAAGTCTTACCAAGGTATGCCTGAGCGGACTTCACAAACCCTCAGCTTCCTGTGGAACCTTTACGGAAGCCACTAAGAAAATCCAATCTATTTGCGAGGATCACATAACTGAGCGCTCAGTAAATCAACCACTTCTCTTGATGAGGAAACCTCTTACATAGAATTGCCAAACTACAAGGCTATAAAGGATCTGGACAACACAGCCTGTTTGGGCTTGGAGGAATTACAATCCTGACTCTAGGCAAGAATAGCCCTAAAGGTCCTCCAGATAAATCTGCAGCTTTGGCTGCCATCTGTAAAATCTTCAATGAAGGAGGAATAGAACTAGCCCTGATTCGAAAACCCTGGATAAATAAGGATCAAATTTCAGGACTAGGTGAATGTCAAGGCAAGATTTTGTTCTAGTGGTATCACCAAAGTGAAAATAGACTGTGATGCAGGAGGAGGGAACAAAGGCCTAGCAATGAACTCTATCTGCCCACCAGGGAGCTTGAGCAGTTGGTCACACATTGCACTCAGAGAGGGGGGGGGGGGGAACCATCTTTGGGTGTAACACCAACTCTCACCAAGTAATCTGGGACAGCAAAGGAGTCAGTACCTTTTAGATTATCTGCTCTCCAGTAATTTATATATTTTAAATGTCAGTAACAAATAAGGCAGGAAATTATCAACATTACGTTTTGTACCGAGTATGTTTCAACTCTGATCACCAACTGGATGGTCTTGGATCATAACTACATATATCTTTTAATGTTAATGTACTTAAAAGAGCTAATCCCTACAGAAATCCCAGCAGAAACTATTGGGAATTCTTATACAGGATCTCTCAGTAGGATTGGGCAGATTGATAGGATTAGATCTTTTGATGATATTGACATGGCTGCCTATTCAATAACTTGGCAACTATCATGATGACTGATCGAAAGAAGAGTACTCCTCCGTCGAAACAAACATGCAGCACTGCAGTGTTATTAGTGGATTGGAGGACTCAATGCTTGGAAAGAAATAGCCCTTGGAGCTTTCCTAGACACAGAGGCTGCTTTTGATAACACCCCTATGAATTCATGGCTTTAGTTGCACAGAAGTATGGAGTCAATTATACACACTGTAGTTTGATAAGCTCCATGCTCAGGAGCAGAAAATTACAGCTAGCCTCCACGAGGGGTGCCTGCAGGGGAGAGTTCTCTCACCCCTGCTTTGGAGTCTTGTGATGGACGGTCTACTCAAAGATATGATCCAGGATGGATATTATACACAAGCCTATGCACATGACATAGCATTGTTTACTTCTGGAAAATTTTGCAATAGTCTCAGACATGATGAATCATGGATTGAGAAAAATTCACAACTGGTGCTTGTTCATCAGTCCTAACAAAACAGTTGTTCCTTTTACCAAGAGTAGGAATTTAAAAGGCCTAAGAAATCTTAAACCAGGCAATACACCCTTGGAATATTCAGAGGTCTTGTACCAGATAAGAAAGTGACCTGGAACGAACACATTGATACTATTCTCTGTAAAGCTGGGTGGTCGCTTGTAACCACCAAATGCACTATTGGAACAAACTGGGGCATGAAGCCATGCATTAGCTTGGCTCTATGTTGCAATGGTTAGGCCCCAACTATCTTTGGTGGCCAAAAACAATACAAACTATTGTAGCAGATAAATTGACCCAGCTACAGAGACTGGCAGGGGCTTTCAGAAGCACTCCAAGGGACTCTCTCCCATGGACATTTATTTACAAGCAGAGGCTATGCTTACTGTTAGTGCAATAGGGAACTGGAGAGGTAGCAGTTCAACCACTGGACACATCTCTATCCTAAATTTCCTGGATATCCCAGTATTGAGTATGTGGTCTGAGCTAGTGAATACTCAATATTGTTCTTTCCCTCCATTTAAGGTGACTCTCGGGTCTTAAGAAGACTGGATGGAAGGAATTACATCTGATATAGAATGTGATCTACTTGTATGGTTCACAGACAGATCCCATATAGCGATACAATTGGACCCAGGTATGTATGGCTTATCTCCAAATATTAGTATCAGTCTTGGGAAATATTGCACAGTCTTTCAGACAGAAGTATTTGCTATTCTCAGCTGTGCTGCAAGAGGTCCTGATAATACTAACCTTCATATGCAGGTATATATGGCCTATCTCCAAAGACAAGCCTTGGGAAATGTTGCACAGTCTTTCAGACAGAAGTATTTGCTATTCTCAGCTGTGCTGCAAGAGGTCCTGATAATACTAACCTTCATATGCAGGTATATATGGCCTATCTCCAAAGACAAGCCTTGGGAAATGTTGCACAGTCTTTCAGACAGAAGTATTTGCTATTCTCAGCTGTGCTGCAAGAGGTCCTGATAATACTAACCTTCATATGCAGGTATATATGGCCTATCTCCAAGCACAAGCCTTGGTAAATGTTGCACAGTCTTTCAGACAGAAGTATTTGCTATTCTCAGCTGTGCTCTAAGAGGTCTTGATAATACTAACCTTCATATGCAGGTATATATGGCCTATCTCCAAGGACAAGCCTTGGGAAATGTTGTACAGTCTTTCAGACAGAAGTATTTGCTATTCTCAGCTGTGCTGCAAGAGGTCCTGATAATACTAACCTTCATATGCAGGTATATATGGCCTATCTCCAAGGACAAGCCTTGGGAAATGTTGTACAGTCTTTCAGACAGAAGTATTTGCTATTCTCAGCTGTGCTCTAAGAGGTCTTGATAATACTAACCTTCATATGCAGGTATATATGGCCTATCTCCAAGCACAAGCCTTGGTAAATGTTGCACAGTCTTTCAGACAGAAGTATTTGCTATTCTCAGCTGTGCTCTAAGAGGTCTTGATAATACTAACCTTCATATGCAGGTATATATGGCCTATCTCCAAGGACAAGCCTTGGGAAATACTACACAGTCTTTCAGACAGAAGTATTTGCTATTCTGAGTTGTGTTCTAAGAGGTCTTGACAATGCTAACCTTCATATGCAGGTATATATGGCCTGTCTCCAAGAACAAGCCTTGGGAAATACTACACAGTCTTTCAGACAGAAGTATTTGCTATTCTCAGCTGTGCTCTAAGAGGTCTTGATAATGCTAACCTTCATATGCAGGTATATATGGCCTGTCTCCAAGAACAAGCCTTGGGAAATACTACACAGTCTTTCAGACAGAAGTATTTGCTATTCTCAGTTGTGTTCTAAGAGGTCTTGATAATGCTAACCTTCATATGCAGGTATATATGGCCTGTCTCCAAGAACAAGCCTTGGGAAATACTACACAGTCTTTCAGACAGAAGTATTTGCTATTCTCAGTTGTGTTCTAAGAGGTCTTGATAATGCTAACCTTCATATGCAGGTATATATGGCCTGTCTCCAAGAACAAGCCTTGGGAAATACTACACAGTCTTTCAGACAGAAGTATTTGCTATTCTGAGTTGTGTTCTAAGAGGTCTTGAGAAAGATTACCATGGTATACGAATTCTCCTCATAGACAAAGTGCTTTAAAAGCACTCTCCTCAGACCAGGTAAAATCAAACTGTTATGGGAATGCCTAAACGCCCTTACTGCCTTGTCATCTTGCAACATGCTTAAAATGCAGTGGGTGCCAGGATATCAGGGTATCTATGGAAATGAAAAGGCTGGTCAGCTGGCTAAAATGGGTTCTGAGATTCTCTATGTTGGCCCTGAATCAGTACACATACTGCCAAAATCTTGGTAAAAGCACGGACTAGGGAAGTACACCAACTCAGGTGGCAAACCTGTCCTGGACAAAGATAAGCCAGGAAACTGGTCTTAGGTCCATGCAACACTCTTTCCTGAGATTGGAGAGAACAGGAATAAGGAAAGTAGTTGAATCAATTTCTGAACATGGCTACTTCAGGAAACATCTACTTAAAGTAGGATTCTACAAGGATGAACCCACAAAGAGGACAAGGAAACTGCCTCACATATCCTCTCTGACTGCACATTCCTGGCAAGAAACAGACACTTTCTATAACCAGGAGGATCTAGGAAAGGATGCTGATACTGCAACTTGTTCAGAGAAAGATTTTGGGAAACAGTTTAGGCATCCTTTCCAATGGGAATGCACAATAAGCCTTTTAGACTGACTAGCACGAGGTTGACAAAACTTTTAACCACCAACCCCTCATTATCTATGCACTTTTTTTTTCCACCCCAGATCTGCACTTTTTGCGTAGTAAGCTTTTGTCCATCTGTTATGGTTCACCAGTAAAGGACTTCACAGGCTACTTAGAGAAAATTCAAGATATGCATTTTATTAGCCATGCAATATATCTAAAATATCTGGTATTTTAATTAAAGTAGTAGAGCCATTAAGTAAACTGTAAAGGCTACCGCAGGGTGGGGTAAGCTGCTGTATTTAAATAGCAATTGTACATTTGCATTGTTCTTGTTGCTATGAGCATAGAATCTGATTCTATTCATACAAGCAAGTACTCACCTTGAACGATGCCCTGGCCTCAGACACAGCTTTCTCAATGAACTCGTCAGAGATTCTTCTGGATGGATGCTCATTGAAAACAGAATTCATGAGAGCAATTTTTGCTGCACTGCGTCGTGCCTCAGCCTTAGTGGGGCAGTTCTACGAAACACAACACAAACAACAGTTCAGTAACGTGACATCTACAGCTTCCTATGCAGCATGGCAATGATATCAACATGCAACATACCTGGAAACTGCCAAAACAGGAGCCCCCTGGTAGCGTCACATAGCAGATGTATGGCGGACTGGACGATGGGACAGACTCATATATTACCAGTGCACCATTCCTTAGATCTGCCCCTCGAGCTTGCTTCATTTGCCAGAACTCCTGCAGTGCCTCCACCACATTCACTGCAACAACCAACACTCGTTCTGCAGTCTGATACATGCATAGTTGAGAAGCAAGCCTTGGTTTAATACTTTTTACAGACCTTCCTAAGTATGCTTTTCTTTTACTCCATTACTAATGGATTCAATACTAAGAAACTAATCAAAAACACTAACGAACTTCATCACATGATACATATGTAATATTACAATAAAGGTTACTTAGGGGTTTGGTGCTAACTGCAAATTTCATTGCAGCTCTATAAAATATCAGCAAAACAACATATTGTAGCAATCCATCATAGAGCTTGATTCATGGACAGGAGTTGCATCAAGTTTTGAAAACTGTGGTAATGTAGGAAGAGTTGGCTTTGAGGGCACCAGGCTCCTGAGGTGTCTCTCACAGAACATACTTATTGAGCATGAAAATGGATCAACCCTCTCAATTCGCTTCACGACTCATAACATTTGTTTGGGGCTCTGAGCCCCACCCCAATAAGCTAATCCTTATCACTGTGTTATTTTCAAGATCTCGACAGTTAAGTCACGTATGGGTACCATTAAGTTCTTGCACAACCACCCCTTTCTTCTGAGGGACCCCAACGTCACTAATTTATTGGAGAATATAGTCATTAGGGTTTCATAAAATCCCTGGGTACTTATTCAACATCCCCCCTTCCCTGAGCACCCTCATGAAGCCTTGCACCCCAGTTCCAACCAGCTCTACCATCTGAACCTATTCCCCCCTGTTGTAAGCAATCCCCAGAGTTAATTGCTATGTATAAAAGGATTGGTACTTCAGTTGCCAATGTGAGTTTAGCTTAGCTCAACTGTCATATTGCTTGTGACAAAATGTAAATGGCTTTGGTTTTATTTTTAATGAAAAATCAAAGCAATCCTCATAATTAGCTTCTTCAAATCTTCAAACTCTACTTAGGAATTGAAATTAAAAGATTTCCTTTAGTTTAGAGTTTATGTTTTAAAATGCCTGAAAATCAAGACAAGATTACAGTTTCATAACATTTAACATGGAGCCTTTCAAAAGCTGTACTCAGAGAACCAAATATTGATTTCTCTTGGATGTCAAAACTTAACGCTTTTCTTAATGGCCTTTAAAGAGAGAGATTTCTGTAAACAGTAGTTAAGTCCTTTTAGCTGCAGATAAGAAGACTGAAAACATCCAAGAGATGCAACAATTCTCTGGTATTTTAATTTAATAACAGCTTTGTTTCCTAAGAGAATCTCCAATCAAGAATGCTAAAAAATACACCTGGAAAATACCAATCAAAATGAGAGTGTTTAAACAGCGAAATACTCTATATTGTAAGTTAGTGTTTGACATTTCTCAGCCACATAGTAATGAGCTGTAGAAACCAAGACAAAGGATAAACATGTCAATGACACATCATTACAACCACCTAGCAACCAGTAATCCGCTAATCAAAAGCAAATTTCAAAGCAACTGTGTATGCTCTATCCAGGTTGCCAAGCTCTATCACATTACGCCATGTGTTTTGTGCTGATACCTCTATCTGCAGGCTGACGTTATTGCTGTTATTCTTGCTTTGCTTATGATTCAGTGGTAGCGGAATGTCATTTGTTTAATGCTCTCTGTAATATACAGTAGTGAAAGTGTAAGAGCTTGTGCAGTTTATCGTCAATCATTCACTGCTGACTCAGATCAACAGCATATTCCCATTGGAATAGAATGCGTCTTTCTGTGCTGGTGTGGCTCTTCTTGTTAATAAACTTCACAATTTGAAGTAGCTATGCATTTATTTTCATCCGTTGTTATTGTTAGGCAATTGTGCACTTAAGAAATGTGTAGCCAGTCTTCATTATAATGCTGTATGCAAATAATTTCAAGGAATTCCTGTATGTGCACGTGAATTTCAAGGTGGCAACCAACACTAACAGAGTGGCATGGAGACTCCAGAGATTCATAACAGTAAACAGACGTTCCCATGTATTTAAGAATGTTCAACCATCCAATATATAGTACCACATCCCCGTAGATTTCTAAGTAAATGTAAAATGAAACTGTAATCCTTAAGTAGAACTTGTATCCTCGGAGATATACCATATTTTTTTACTTTTCCCACTCTCTCTAATACAAGATGCAGATATCCTGGGCATTACCGGATACAGCTGAGATCACAATGCAATCACACAAATATCCTCCCCACTATCTTTGTTGCATGGCACGAGGACCAGAGCGCTAAAGCAGCAACATTGGAATCCTGCTCCTCCAAATGTCAATCACCAACTTTGGATAATAGTGATAACTGGCGTCTGGTTCAAGTTAAGAAAGTACAAAGGAGCGGCAAGTACTTTAATTCTGGACTTCTAGTTAACTACCTCCTAAGATTAGTTTAAAATCTGTTGATATTAGATACACCATTTTGTTGCATAGATGCTTGAACACAACATGTCTGAGATTTCACAAAAAGAAAAAGGCTGCAGCATGGGCCACAAAAGCACAGTGATCAGGATAGCTGTACATGGAACTGGCCATGTTTATGGCACACTCATGCAACTTTTTCTATTTGCTACATATTTGTATATATACCTTATACTTTATAGTGCTCAATAAAAGACAAGGCTTCTACTCATATTATGTTACTCGTGATACATTTTTGATTACCAATGATTTCAAATTAAGACACATATTTGCAACATGTGGAAACAACATTCAAATGTTTATTCATGGAAACAAGCTCTTAAGATGGGAAAAAAAGCAAGAATTTCAAACTTTCGACCATGTGCATTACATGATGCTTAAGTTGTGTATTTTAATGATCTCTACATTTTTCCTACAGTAAGTATTTTGTCTATACAGTAATTCAAAATTACACAAAATAAAAGAGACTTCGCAAGATGTTCACAGAAATTTTAAGATATACATTTTACTTCTCCTGCGAATGTGTTAAACTTGGAACATTTTAATCAAAATTATTAAGAGCCATTTTTAAGAGAACAAAATTAAAATTTTACATGCAGGCACATTTAACTCAAGCTTTAGTATCTAATCTCATAAAAATAATTGGTTAACCTATAACTTTACAAAACTTTCACTTCCTTATTTTCAACCCCTAACATACAAATCTCCGATCTCTCTAGACAAAACTTTGTACACTTATAGGACCCAATAAAACTAACTGTCCACCTTACAACTCTCAAAAACTACCCCAAACATATTTTCGACCCCTTATGCAGAAGTCTGCACTGTTTCACCTGCCTAGACAATTATTCTATAGGACCTGGCAAAACTCAGAGTATACCTTACAATTTCCAAAAAGTATCCATACCTTATTATCAATCATACTGTAACAAATTTTAACTCCAATTGCAATGAAAATTTTTTATTCATTGTTAGACTTAGCTGTACACAACTTCTTTACTGCACTTGGCTGTCTCTCTGACTGAACTGAACTCTCCTCAGTGCTAGCAGCCCCTATAGGTCCCACATGCAAAGTAGGTGTTCTAGAAGAGGAAGCTACTCGAAACCTTCAAAATGAAATTTTCAAAACTGCAGACATAAAGAGTTTGTTGCTTGGGCCATTTGTTCTAAAGGGCCGACTGAAGGCACTAAGAATTTAGCCAGCTAGGTAAAGGAGCCAGCAAGTGCTCATAACTGCACAGCCTGCCAGCAACTTCACGCACATGGCCACAATAGAGTACTCAACATTTTTTAAAAACTACTGCTACACTTTATTTACAATCCCTTATAAATTACTGTACACCTTGTGCTTGTATATATGTGGAGTCTGCTTTTTTAACACTACATCACACTTTAATTTACGAGAGACTAGTTTCAGGAGCCATTGCTTTCATTTTCAATCTCAGGGGTCTGACTGCCATTGCAGGTTGTAGTTGACTGCAGTCTTCCCTCTGGTGGGAGAACAATGAACTTCTTCACTAAGATATCAGCTGGTGGGATTTCAATATTTATCAGACGGCCTTTATACTTCCATATTAAAATGTTTTCTCACATTGCGAGTCTGTTGTGACCTGTCATGTTGTTTAGCAATGCAGGTTTTGGGTTTAGATTAAGTTTTTATTCTAAAAGTGAAATGCTACTGCTGACTTGTCTTGTTTTAACTTAACACTCCTGAAATGTTCTTTAGTTCTGATATTTTAGACTTCTTTTGGTTTTTCCTATGTAAAGTTTTCACAATACATACAATTGATTTGGTATACTCTGCATCTGTCTGGTAGAATCTCACCTTTTGTTTTCAAATTTAGCATGTTTATTCCTGAGCACTTATTTATTGAAGCCCAGATGATATTTTGTATTTTCTAAATACTTTTGGGTGAACTCCTTGGTTAATCAGATCACACATTTGTGTATAGATTATAGACTTGGCAAAAATTATTGAATTTCCTACAAATTCAAAAGAACTATCCCTACACACATTTTCAACACCTTATGCACAATCTGCACCAATACAGACAAAACTTGGGATACAAGAGCTTTTAACTCTCAGTGAAAATGCCTTTCAAAAGCCACCTCTAACATCTGTGCAATGCCAGGTCAGAGAGTGACTACTTAATATGTGGTGACAAAACAAACAACATTTATTGGCACCTTTCAACCAAAACGCTATGGAAAATTGAGGTGGTTGGCAACAATGTCCTTTACCTGCAGGTGGGTGAGAAAATTTGCACTTGAGGGTTAAGGCAAAGGCTATCCAACAGTAGAATGACTGCCAAGTTTCCAAACCACTAGCAAATGTTTTATTGCATTTTGGGAACGATATTAACTTTCTTTCGTGTATTTGTAGTTGAGTTGAAACACAACTGTTTTAACTCTGAAGGAAAAAATAATTTTAAATTTCATTAATATGGAAAAAAAAAAAAAACGCCCAAATATGCAGAGGCAAAACAGTTCATATGATTGCCAAATCATTGAATGCAAACAAAATCAATATGAACAGTTTTATTTAAAGGAAATGCAATAAAGCCTAATAAATAATTAATGTATGTGAACACTGAATAAGAGAAATTATTCTAATTTCCTTATTACTTTTCCTACCACTTACCTATGGCAAGTAGAGGAAATATCACCTAAAAAAAAACCAACATTTCACCATAAATATACATTTTAGAGCTCCCTGAATCCCCCCCCCCCAAAATATCTGATGTGATGCATTCACATAACTTTCTCTACCCTCTATAGTTTATTTGGGAAGTGCATATATAAGCTATCCTTGCTAAAGCTTATTTTTCTATCTACCACATTTTAATTCAAAGAAGTCTTTGCAGAAAAAGTTGCACTACACATTTCATTATATATACAAGAGAACAGCAACAGTCAAATGTTTAAGAATAGGCCGCTATATGCTGGCCTTAAATTCCATACTGTTTCCTTGCAATTGTGAGAAACAACTGAATGTTAACAGGACATTAAGAGAATGACTAAGAAATGAATAATTGAAATGTTAAATAACAGATATCTAAGAAATGACATGTCACAAAAAAAACTTATTCAAAATAAATTGTGTGTTTTAGAGATCTATATTTTTTGTTTAGTACGTTTTCCTCTGTTGCTCAATGTTTACCAGTTACACAAGATTATACGAAATTCCTTCAGAATGAAGAGGACTTCAAAGGCTATTACCAGAAAATTCAAGATATACATTTTAAATGTCATGTAAATATGTTTAATATATGGAATTTTAATAAAAATTGTTAGTGCCATGTTTAGAAAGCCAAACATTTTGAAAAATGCTCCATTTATGAGTAGCTGAGGGTACGGGATTTTCTTGAAAATCTTTGTGTCGCATCTTTGAAAAACACTAACCTTAAATACTCTCTCTCTCCCTCCCCCCCCCTCTCTCTCTCTCACGCACTTCGAATTTTTTTTTTGTGGGTCCAGGGAGCCTCAAAACATATACTTCCAGTGAAATCTCGACTCAAATTTTTGGGTGGAATACAATACTTTCCCTACTTATTCTATGTAGTAGAGAAATGTCCATGTGTGTCTGTGTGGTTTTTTATTATGAATAATAATAATAATAATAATAATAATAATAATAATAATAATAATAATAATAATAATAATAATTAGTAGTAGTAGTAGTAGTAGTAGTAGTATTATTATTTATTTACAGCATGCACCATTACAAATTATTCACGTTAAATGTATATAGCTGTTGTTATATTATATTTGATTATTTTGCGATTCCTATGGTTTACTTGCTATAATTAATATTACTTACACTAACATTTCTATTCTATGGAACCTGCTTAAAACTGCTACTGATTTAGTTTATATGATTTTGTCATGTTGTACTCTAGAGTCTTAAGTCTATTGAATTAATATATGTGAAATAAATTCCTGTTTATAATCCTGCATAGTTTGATTTTATTGAATGCCCATTTTGCATATTTGGGCGTCATATTCTTCCTAAATAGCTGTCTTTCTTGTTCTAGTTTTTTACATTCAAATAACAGGCGATCTACCATTTGTTATAAGTTTCCACACATGCACAACCATCTGCCTTTTATTTTAAATCAGAGGTGATAAGAGTTTATTTTCTTGTGGCCTGTTAAGAAAGATGTTACTTTTCCAGTTAACAGTAATTTTGACTTTATTCGTTCTTAACACTATGTGGAAATGATTGCGCGCACATGCGTGTGTGTGAGAGAGAGAGAGAGAGAGAGAGAACAGATAACTCAACAATGAAAAGTTTGTTAAATACTAAACTTATTTGACTTCAGCATCCTTCAAGAATTTGACACGAAGATTTTCAAGAACACTCTCCCACTCTAAACTACCTTTTATGTGGAAATTTTTCTCAAAAATGGCTAACAATTTTGATTAAAATAAGAAAAAAATAAATTGGGTTTTATTTATGGATGCTCTTTAACTGCTGTGGTCCTACAAATGGTTCGTACAGTGTACTTTGCATTATTTCACTCACATTTACAATACGGGGTAATTTTATGGGGATCTTTATCAAAAACATACTTCAGGCAGATCTTTCTACTACAGAAAAGAGCAGTAAGAGTTCTAGCCAGAATAAGTACTTATGAATCTTGTAGACCGTACGTTAAACAGTTTAAAATTCTATCACTACTTTGCATATATATATATATATATATATATATATATATATATATATATATATATAAATTATGTTATTATGTATGCTAAAATCTCTAGCGAAACCCCTCAATTAAACAAAGATGTACACAGACATTTTACTCGAAGTCAAAATAACGTTTTTATGAATTCATACAGGGGTACTTTTGGAAATAAAAATAACATCCATGCAGATTCTAAATTCTTTAACTCACTGCCAATGTATTTAAAGAGAATATATGATATAAAGCATTTTAAAAAGGCACTCAAAAAGCATTTATTAACGCACTGCTTTTATAACACACAAGAGTTTTTAAACGACAGCACAAATATTCTTTAATATGCTAACTTGGTTGCATCTATAGCTCTTGTTATTCTTGTGTGTTAATAATTATAAATTGTATAAGTAATAAGTGTTCTGTGTATATAATTTATTTTTCACATTGACATTGTACTAGTTATGATGGCTACTATTAGCTTGTATATATTATTTTGTAATTAACACTTTGACGTGATCTACAATAACACTGTTCTACTTTGTCTATTGTATGATTGAAAAATAAAAAAATATTGGCCATGAAAGACTGGTAATTCTGCCCAGAAGCCTCTTTATCAGACTTGTGGTACTTTTACATCCCGTAAATCTACGACACAGGACTACCGGCTTTACTTCCTTTCTGAACGAAGCCCTGCTAAGGATTTTTATGTCCGAAAAAGTTCCATCACCCTCCGCCGGGTTTGAACCCGCGACCTCAGGAACCAGAAGCTAGCACGGTAAGCAATACATCATGCAGGATAAAGACTAAAATAAGTTATTTACACGACAAATAAAATGTATGTGTGGGAAGTCCTCCTCATTCCAAATAACTTTTGTATAATTAGTAAACTGTAAGAGTTAGACATAATCTTACTGCACAAAAATGTACATCTTGGTAAAACACACAAATATATTCTTTTTCTGGCTCCATTTGTTTCTGAAATATTCATGCTATTGGTTTAAACTGGCCAACATTTCATATTTTTTGAAGTCCTAAGGCACTATTTATTTGAGATGTTATAGAAATGTCATGGAGTTTCAAAGTCAGCACATAGTGACCCACTTTTAAACATTTCACTATTGCTTCAGTCTCCTGCATTGCTCTTGTACCTACAACGAAATGTGTAATGAAACTACAAACTACTACTGTAAATGTTTATCTCGATTAACATGACATAGATAAAAAGAATAAGCTTTTGAATACTCTGTAAGAAGAGAGATAAAAATACACAACAGTAGACAGAGAAAGTCATGTGAATGCAAGAAACCAGGTTTTTTTGTGTTGTATTTTCTCAAGTAAGTCCCCTAATGCGTTTAATTATAACACCAGGTGTATCAAAATATGCGGGAGAGCCGAGATAGAGGACGTTAAAACAAGCCAAAAAGTTCATATAAACACATAATCAATTTTCTTTAGTTTCTGAGCAACACTTATCTCTCATGGTATGCAGATGAACAAGCCATGTGTAATTTTCTTCTGTGTTCAAGTTGTTGTTGATTCGTTCTTCATTCAAAACCATCTGATGACAGTTGCTATAGTAAAATAAACAATTTCACATACACAAGAACCTTTATTGATGATTGTGGAAGTTTGTTATTTTGAGAGTAATTAAGTTACAACTGGTGGTCAAAATGGAGCACTCTAATCAGGAAATCGCAGAAATGCACCGTATGTATGAACGAGCTAATTAAAACTCAAATGGAGCAAGGCGTTTGCATGTCGAAAGTTTTCCTAACAGACATTTATCCAACAATACCCGAGCTCTTTTAAAGGACGTGTTACTGATAACAGAAGATCAAGGAGCACAAGAATACCTAACACACAGGAACGAGTCCTCAAACAATAGCAGGAGCAGCACCAGTCAATGTGAGTGTGGAGAATTATACAACAACTACTACTTTATCCACATCACTGTTAAAGAGTCAAAGGTGTTAGTGAAGCTCATTTTCCACCCAGAGTTGCATTTTGTATGGATGGGACCTCAATATATGGTATTGATGTATGTCTAATACTTTGAGATAAACCTTCAATACTTTTAAATCCTTAAGTTTACTGAAAGTTGTTGCATTTAACGTTATGCTAGATAAGGGATAAAAGGAGTCGAGACTTCACATTTTGCCCTGCACATGTCTCCAAAGAGTTGCTGGACTCTAGTTGTTGATAAACTTTGATTGCATTTCCTGTGGGTGAATCAATGCAACATTCTTCCATCATTTAGCTGATGCACTAAATCACGCTTCTGCAATAGTCTGGCTCGGTGACTCAGCCATTACATCTACCAAACTCTCTGAATGCAGATCAGAACTTATGATGTAACATGATACAGTGCATGGAGATATTTGTTCTTTCCTTTCATCTGTTAGTTTGTATTTACACAAGGCAAACTTGGGTCACAAGCATAGCTTACGGATAAACCGTACAACTAATTTCCAAAATATGAATAGAAAATCCTTTAAAAGTAAGTTTCCCACACAACATATACTTACATAGAAAGGGAAGCAAAGAAATTATTTATTATTATTATTATTATTATTATTATTATTATTATTATTATTATTATTATTATTATTATTATTATTATCCTTGACTAACAATAGGGGATATATAACCTGTGGCATTATCAAGATAAACAATTGCTGCCCACTGGAGAATATCAAGCAGCAACAACTTCGGAATCAGTATACAATACAAAATTGGTTACATGTGTTTATACACAGAAAACTACTAATAACGTAATTCAGTGAGCAAACTAACATCTTTACAGTGCGACTACCAAGTATCGTTACTCAAAAATCAGCATCTGTATTAAGAAATGTGGCATAGTCCCATCATAGTTACAACAAACCTGTTTTTGGGATCTCCGTTATTATCTTCACAGATGAAGCAAAGCTTACGAAAGGGAGCATTGAACTTTCACAATACTCGGGTATTGGCTGATGAAAATATCAAAGAACTTAAAAACAAGACATCAACAATAGTTCAGCATTAACGTTTGGGATGGAATACTTGGCGACACATTAATCAGTACTTTCATTTTACATGGAACACTCTTTTCAACAAATCATTTAAATGTTTTGTTGAAAGAAATTCCACTGAACTTAAGTTAGCGCATGTGCTTCAGGCATGATGGGACACCACCTCATTTTGCTCTTGCTGTTAGAGCAATTTTAAATCAGCGATTCCCAAACAAATGAATAAGTCATGCGGAACCAACATTGTGGATCAGTGAATAGAGCATGGAAATCAGCAGATGCCTGGAATATGGGAAAGAGTAAGGCTGTCAATATGCAGCACTTAGAAACCTGTATTGCAGCTCAGAGTGGCTATCGTTGTATGCCTAAGTTGTAAATTAAATTCATTAGTCAACTTCATCGTAATTTAATATGCACATCACAAAAGATTACTGTTACTCGGATACTAAAGAAAACTGACCAATTTTATATGAACTTTTTTGCTTGTCTTCAGCTTATCTATCAAAACCCCAGTATTTTCCTACATATTTTGATACACCGGTATATGTTTGAAATATGGACATCATAACACGTAAATCTTGAATTTTCTGAGCACAGCCAAAGAAATCATCCTCTTTTAATTCTATATAACTGGGAAACACAAGAGATGGAACAAATTTATAGCAAAATGCTCTCTGGTATCATTTGCTGTTTCTCAAATATTGCTGTACATTTTATGTATATTAAACCTTTTTCCAGACTGAAAGTTACTTGCTGTTAAGAAAAATCATGCAATTATTTTCTCCCCTCCTCCCCTGCACATTCTCTCATTGGAAACAAAATAGAGATTGATACATAAAAGATGATACTGTTTTCACATTTTGCATGTTACTATGAAAACATTTCATTTTACTTAATGATTGCTTGGAATTTTCAATATCAAATCCTTTCTTAGTAGAACTTTCAAAGTGTGAAGAGATCTTCAGAATTTGGCTCATATGATTACTGATTTCTGTTGACTCAGTGTTCAGTGAATTTTCAATTTTATTGTGTGTTTTGTTTGACACAGATATATGATAAAAAAAATTGATGGTTAACAAAGAGATCTAACAAAAGCATATGGCAGCATTCCATTAATGAAATTATTGCAAGCTTTAGATAAAACAATTGAAAATCAAGCTTTATGACAAGCAATCAAACAACTATGTAAAAGAATGTCATCATGTATTAAAATAAGAAATACATAACAAAAAATTGAATGTGAACAAAAGTTTCTGACAAGGATGTACTCTTTCTTCTACATTATTCAAAATTTATTTAGAGAACATATTAAAATACTGGAAAAGGAGTTCTAAACCCATGGAAATACTAATAAAGATATATGATCTACACATTACACTTTGAGGATGAGCAAAATTAAATTGAGTTTTATTTATGCTGTGGTCCTTAGCGTCCGATTTTATATTGGGCGTGAACGTCTGGTAATTTTGCTCAGAGGCCTCATTATCAGGCTTGAGGTTCTTTTACGTGCTGTAAATCTATGACACGGCACCACCGGCTTTACTTCCCTTCTGAAGGAAGCCATGCAGTAAATGTTCACAACTCTGGCAATTGTTAAAATTTCCCTTGTTGCTTGGTAAATGTAGG
This sequence comes from Deroplatys truncata, assembly GCA_030765065.1. Lineage (NCBI taxonomy): Eukaryota > Metazoa > Arthropoda > Insecta > Mantodea > Mantidae > Deroplatys > Deroplatys truncata. The sequence goes on from CM060987.1 coordinate 209,071,892, forward strand.
CAACATAAGCAAACCATTTTGTTTCCCCACCATTACCATAAATTGTGTACATTTACCAAGGCATAGCAAACATGAATCATCAGGTCACTCCTGTAAGTTACATCACACTGGAAAAAGTGACTGTACTGGGATATTACGATACGTACACATTAGTTTGTAGTTTATTCAGGTTGCAAAATTACAAACTTGTTACATTTATTTTCATGCCATATTATGTATATGGCTGGTATCCTACCTTGTGTTGCACAGACAGTATAGCTCCCTGGCCTTCAGCACTGCTGTGCAACATATACTTCTCTTTGCTAAAGCTTCATTACAATTTATTTCATTTTATCTTAACCTTCCCTCCCTCTTCTTCTCTTTGACTTTCCTCAACCATTTCGCTTTCATTGTTATTTAAAAAAAAAATAAAAGATCCCCTACTTTCCTATTTCTTCCTTCCTTCTTGCTTGTTAACATTTTCCGTGCGACTAAATCACCCCCCTTATTATTCCATTTCTTGTCCCAGATTTTCTCTCTCTTTTATCAGTTAGATAATGTTCTACACTTTCCTCACCATCACAGATCCCTTTATTATTAGCTCTTATGCCACTTAAAATATGGTTCCCATTCTCATCCAAACTAACCCTTCTGTTTCTCTTTTATTACACTGTTCTATATACCTTTCTCTAACTCATTCCTTTTTTATTTTCCTGCAAAAGTTCAAGGATATTTTTGTTTTCTATGCTTCTCCATATCCTCATATTGCCTTTCAATATCCTCCACCCTTTCCCTCACTTGGATCCAAAAACCTGGACAGTTCCTTTCCCCTTGTAAGCGTATATCTTTCATTCCTATTTCGGGCTTTCTGCTCTTAGTTGGTCTTATATGTCCTATAGATGTCACTCTATGTCATCCTCTAGCTCTAATGCAATGCTGGCAATATATGAATAACTGATGCTGCCAAAACCGGTAATATACTCAGCCTCAAGGCGTAGCCGAGTGATGTTTTTTTAGAAGGAGAGGAGTGTAGAGCATACCCGAGGGATCTGCGCATCTAACCTCAAATGATTCACGACAACAACACGTCGCTTATTTTGTGGGTTTCACTTCTTATTCAGGTTGGCAGTTCCCATTTCACATGAGTTTTAGCAGGAAGATGGCTACGTTTGTTGTGTTCAAAATGCAATTTTCCTATAAAAATAAAATACCTAAAAGGGGCGGGTAGGTGGGTACAAGCTATTCACAAAAGCACATCTACTTCTAAATTCACTTTTAAGGTAATTTGTTCTCTTTCCTTTTGCTTTTATAAGCATTTTCAATGAAGACAAACTAACTTCAGAATAGCCCCTATTTCTTCAACCCTGCTCCCCAACTGTTCTCATTTGTTATACTCTCCTGTTGAACCATACGACTTGTTAATATATCTTCTCCTTTCCTCGTCAAGCATTATTACCAAAATGTTAAGATACGTACACATTAACACAGGAGCTTGTGTGAAATTGGAGAAGCAATAAATAAGTATCCTGAACAATGCAATATCAAAACAAAATGAAATAGAAATCTATAGTACTACACACCTGTTTTATTTTTAACAAAATGCTCAAAGTATTTCTACTTTATTTTTAAGATGTGGGAATTACATTAATTTGCATAGATCAAAAATTGTCATTCTGGATCAAAATTCACACTATCTACTATCATACTAGATTGTTTGGTTGGTAACACTGCAGCTGCCCAGTGGGAAAACTTGTAAACTAGTTTCAAAACATGTTTAACTTTCACCAAAGTTAAATGGTAACTTACCAAAAAAGTAATAAGCTGAAATTATTGTACATTTGCACAATGTACAAATTCATATCCAATTTACTGCATTGACCATACTATACACAATCAAAAGAACACTTTTGGTCATTTTCATTTACTGCAGTACTTACTGAATTTTATTTTAAATTCTCAGGGTTTTTCTTTTTATACTTTAATTAGCTTGACCTTTCACATCATTCTCATTTACCATTTTATTCTTTTATTTTCATTCCTACTTAACAAATGCTGCAGAAAAAGGAATCTTGTGGTTCACGTTTAGACAACAAAAAAAAAAACTTAATTCCATGCTTAAGTAAAACAAACACTAACAAAAATGTGCAAACATATGCTCAAAATATACATCACATCTCACCAAATGAATTACAGTAGAAATCACTATGTTAATTTCTAACATATTTTTCATATCTAAAAGGAATCCAGTGCTATTGCAACAGAGAAAAAAATATATTTTTCAAAAGTAAACATATTACTTTTGAATTAGCAGTTTTGCATTCTTAACTATTCACTCGGAAAATGTTTCCGCTATGAGTTTTTGTAATTACATTTTCAAGCATTTAGAGCTTGTTTTAGAACCCAAAAACCAATAAAATTAGAAGCCAGAGCCAAAGAATTAAGGGGAATGGATTTATATTTTAAATGCCATGCACAAAGCAGGTTTTGAATGCTCTACTCAAGAGTAAATATTTTGTATTTTTGTTACAATAACTAATTTCATCAACATAATTGAATGTATACATAATCCAAATGCATAATTAACATTAATACATAACCACTTGTAAATGTGACTCTAACTCCCCTTTAAACATCTAAAAGGAAACGTTAAATTATTTTATGAATTTCATTAGAAGATAAATAATTACAATAGAAACTCTACTGCATAAGAAGGCTTTAAAAAATGAATGTTAAATGTTGCTCAAAGGATTTGCTAAATTCATGTTAAAGCAAAGAAACCAATTATAAAACATTTGCAAATAGCTGTAAAGGACATGAAATTTATCTCCAGTGCAACAGGTTTTAACAAAGACTTGCAAAATGTGTACACATATGCTGGAAAAGTTTTGCTGTTACAAAAGCACAATTCTGCACAAAAGAATTACAGCCTGTTGTCATTACGTACAAATAAATGTGAAAAAACTGCCGCTATTGGTTTTTCTTCAACTCTTATTAGTTTTGGTGGAGCTAAGAAAAATATCCTTGTATACGATTAGGGCGGGGAGGGGGAATGTAAAAACCTGAAAATGCCTTTGGGCAGTTCTAAGATACATGTTATCAAGTTTCTTACTTATGCCATTTCAGTATAATGCACTATTGTTAGTAAAAGCAGCGACAGTTTGGCTGAAATGGTATGCAGGCCGGGACAAAGGAACTACCTCCCACCATCATGCACATAAATGCATATGTCTCCGAAATGAAGTTGGTTTGGAGGGTGTGACCTTTGCTCACCTCTCATCGAAAAGTCGTCCTGCTGGTACTCGGAATGGGCGGATGAGGGTCGTACCCACGGCAAGTCTGATAGCACCATCATGTTGAAGATTCTCTTTGTTCAGCAACGTTGTATCATTGTCACTCGTAGAACATTCCGGTAACGCGGTGTTTTGTCGCGAACGGGCTGACAACTGAATCACAGCCACGCAGACACAGGAGGCAGTGAAATGGAACACAACTAAAATAAAAAACCAAGTAACTGAAGGTCCCTGACCGAGCGATTACCTCTCCCTGCCCCTCTATATGGGAATATAGCTGGCTGTCCAAACAGAACAAAACAAAATCAGAACGAAGCAAGGCAAGGGGGAGAGAGGGGAGAGAGAATTCTGTCAACGCCCTTGTTGCACAAAGCAATATCTACTTGAATCTCGTTTTAACTTTTAAATGTCAACAGGCATGTTGAATTCCGCAATAAAACGCGCCATATTACACTAAACGAGAATGCAATATCGCGTTTTAACAGCAGGGATTTCAACGCGTGCATGGGAAACGAAGTAGGTGAGACAATGCAAGACGGCCAGCCAATCAGATTTCGTTCTTGCTTGCAATGCTCGAAACTGCTGCAAAGATGCACACACAGTTCATTATTTTCATTAATTCCTCATTCCTTGTGTATAAGTTGTGCACTAACGTTAAGCGAATGCCAACGTGTAGGAAAATAGCTTGTGTACCAAAATGTCAACTTCCAGTTCAGGTTAATGGACCGTAAGGACCAATCACCGACGTTTTATTTAGTAGTTCTCGTCCTTAACGATCCACGCAGTGTGTATAACAACTTATTAAACATGTTTTGGTATGGATATTAGAACAGCAGAACCGTTATTAAGCGGTATGGGGTAATGGCCTGTACAAGTCGCAAGAAACACGAACAACCAGTACAGCGTATCATCTCTAAGAATATGCCATTCTTCCTTTACTTGCTCTATTTTAAGAATTTCTATTTAACACTTCGTTAGATAAGCATTATACAAACAAAAGCAGTGTAATTTACGCAGTATCCATAACAAAATTAACACACTATAATAATATACATTTCCGGAACATTTTTGTGACAAATGCATTCAAATAGCAGTTTGGAGAATTCTCAATAGAAATTGCATCCTGAAAATACATAGGTTTGTTCTAACACACTGCGAATTGTGTTTGTTTCAGACAGATCTGTGATTGCCTCGCGCATGCGTGGGTTTCGAATCGTTCGTAGTCAAGTCACGGATGGTGTGTACCATTTGTTATACTAATTCTGACGGTCCCTGACTGGAACAGAAGTTTGTTGAAACCCCTAATTAAAATACCCTGACGCCGTCAGAATTTGTTGGACGGAGAACATTGATAATCAGATTTCTTTAATAGGCGTGCCTAGACAATCCGAGTTCTACTAGAGGCTGTTTTTGGAACCAAACTTATAATTACCTAAATCTATTCCTATTACAATGAGAAATGGAGCTGAAGTTCTACAAAGTCTTGGATCGATTTCACATTTACCTATCGGTGTTTGATTAAATCCATCTGTTCTGAAATCTTGAGGTTTCTTGTTCTTTATCATCTTTTCAAGCTAAGTTACTTTTAAAGGGAGGCTAGGCGACCACATTAAAAACGACCGACTTTCTGCTCTTATATGCTCTGCACATGTCTATATAAAATATAGGTCTTTAAATGAACATAAATTTAATGATTTCGTGTGCAAATTCGTTCAAAAAAACAATCGGAACAACTACTCTCTTTCTGAATGGGGTGTGCCTACGAAAGCAACTACTTCAAATAAAACAAACTTTGTATGCAAACATAGTGTGCCGTACTGTGAGTATATTTAACGTCATTCTCTTAAAATAACAAGTGCACATTTCCATTAATTTTATTTTTAAATACAAATAATGTACAAATGTCAGGAATGATTATACTTACCAGCTTGAAATCACATTTTGAATTTCCCTCCTCGAGCGTGCACATTTTACCACAGTTCAGTTGACAGTTTAACCAACGTAATCTTTTGAAAAACAAAATATTTGTTGCCCAGAAAATCAACTTAGAAGAACACAAAAGGACAGTTTGTCCTTCATTCATATTCTAAGAGAAAAAATCAGTCATAACTGAAATGGCTCATTTCAGAAAGTGGTATGACTATACTAAATATTCGTCTGTTCATTGTTTTGACATTGACAGCTTTGAACCGACACCAGGAGAGGAGAATGAAAAACAAAGAAGTGACGTTCAAAATGGGGAAGCTGGTGTTATAATCCAAAAAATGAATATTATATTTAAAGTTAAATTATTAAACAAAGTTTGACAACAATGTAACTTTAGTGCATTTAAATTGTACACATACTGGTTTTAACTATGTACAGCCAGTTTATGAGTAAGGTCCTTCATTCTGCAAATGGACGGTTACTAATAGGAAAGAGTTACATAAGCAGGTGAAATAATCTTAAGCAGAATTTATTTTTATTTATTTGTGTGTGTGTGTGTGTGTGTGTGTGTGTGTGTGTGTGTGTGTGTGTGTGTGTGTGTGTATTTATGTGTCAGGCTCAAGACGTATTATGTGAAAATGCTTGGTGTGCCACGAATGAATTTTCCAAGATTTTTTTCTTCTTTTTTTTTCTTTCACATTTTTCCTAGTGACCACAATATCATTAATAGTTGGCTCAATTTTGGATGGCAATTATACTGTACAGCGTGTAGAATTCTCGATGGATTTATACATGTAAAAATAATGGAAAATTTACGTTTCTTGTTTTAAGAAATTAGATCCCATATGTGACCATTGTATCATAAAGTTTAATAATAATTTCAAATTATAAACATTTCCAGCTTTGGGGCGAGCATTTAATGCCAGACTGTGCCAGTGCACTGCCAGTGTTGACTTGCAAAATGTAAACACAAACTTTTTTTTCTTTATTTTTTTTATCAGTGAGTTCTGACACGTGCTTATACATTCAGAAACTTCAAGTTTGGTTGTGGGATTAGGCTACAGTTATTACTAAGGGGTGCATCAGAATGACCGTTTTTATGAGGTTAATTTACCTTGGGCAAATCTGCTCTTAGTTCTCTTTGTTGAAAATGGTTGCAACTGTCACACTCCTTTTCTTCTAAAAGACATCCCTCAGCTACGCTTTGAGGCTGAGGGCCCTCAATCTCTCGGCTACGCCTTGAGGCTGAGTATCTTACCGGCTTTGGTGGCATTAAATATTCGTCTGTAGGACATAAAACACATCATTTTCATCACCTAGGAAGAGAACTAAGAACGGATTGTTGTTACCATGTACTGTAGTCTATGTTGAAGGAGAGAAAGTGTATCCAGATGTAAACAATGGGTGCATACGTGCAGTGCTCATACAGGTTGTACCAAAAGAATATGTAGGACGTCATGCTGTACATGATGACTGAATGTTTTTATTCTGTTATAGAACACTGCATTTTACATGTGTGTAAAGTGAATACTATATCTGCAATTGCAGTGGACAATAATGTACATACAGTGACTCAAAAGTGAACATTCTCTGTCTCTCACTTAAACAAAAGCTATATCATGAGAAACTCCTTTCGACATTGCAAGAGGTGCATACAAATAATACACTTACATCACCACCTAATACATTTCTTATTCTGTTTGCAAAGTGGGACATCATGTCTACTAGGGTATATTTCTTTACACATCGTCTGTACCCTGGGGACATATGCCAAGATGCTCTCTGCATCGGTAACTTGAAATCACGGACCAGGTCACTCTAGTTATTGCTTATCACACAAATGACTCGGCACCTCACAGCAAACAAGCATTCCTGTAGTCAGGGATATACAGCGACTTCAGAAAGTATTTTGTCTCCACTTAAAAACTTCTAGCACCCAAATTAAAAGAGAGAAAATTCTCATTTTTAGTATACAGAAAGAACAAACAAAATTACATACATGTTCTGGCATTTTTTTAAGATTTTTCAGTTGGTAAGTTTTATAATTGTTGGAAATAATTGTTCTTTCACACAAGCCGTGTGTTGGACAGGGTTGGAAAGGTAGAATCAGACGACTGAATATGGCATTGAATTTTTCAGTCGTCTGATTCTACCTTTATAATTGTTGTTAAAAATTTGAATGGTTTTTCAAATTTTTCATTTGTGGTGCTTATATTTAGTAGAGCAAATGTTTTGTATGATTGTGAGCATAAATTTAGATCTGATGGAGGAAAAGAATTTTTAAAACCAGGAATTATTGGCATTTCACATTAACGCATCAGACTTCACAAATTTATTTCTCTGACAATTTATATCAAATGCCAATGACATTGTCGCACATATAAAATGATTGCTCTGCTAAATCCTCATAAAATTAATTTATTTTTGCTTTCCTTGTATATTCAAAATGAGAATTTTGTCTCCATTAAATTGGTTGCTGGAATTTTTTAATGTTAAGCCAAATACTTACAGTAGACCAGGCAGCAGTTACATTTTCTTAGCTTGAAGTTGCAACAACAGCACAAAAGTTTGTAGCACCAGATGCACTATAATTGTTACTTTTTAATTCCTCAGGAACTTCGGTAAGACGCATTATGACACACTACAGCTACCAAGAACGTGCACTGCTAAAGAAATCAAGGAAGCCTTCATAAAGCTGTCAAAGACAGTAAGTAAATTGACATTCTGTACATAAAGAATTGAGAAGTGATTTATTAATGACATATTTGTCAATTTTTACGGTATGCCAGTATGGAGGCAGACTTAAAGTGTAAGGGACATTTGCCATGGAAATGACAAAGTATTAAATTCTATTGCATTATATTGTAACTCAAGATGAGTGGTTACAGTGCTATGATAGACCAAAGCTTATGTGTGTGTGTGTGTCCATCATGATCATGGTCCCCCTTCACTGGGCTGCACATAGCATGCACCACTAGTGTTCTCTAGTAAATGGTATACAGTTCTATGATAGACCAGAGCTTATCTGTGTGTCTATCCATCATGATCATGGTCCCCCTTCATTGGGCTTCACATAGCATGCGGATTTGTACTATTAGTGACCTCTAGTAAACATTCAATCATGGACGTCAAGTCCCTTGTGTAAATTGTTTATCTTATTCGCATTCTATGGCTGTAGGATATGTTTCCCATTTTTTATGATAGTTTTTGTTTATAGTTGATGTTATGAAAGGTAAAATATGGCCTAGAAATGTGTGTAAATGGTGTTCTTTACTTTAATATGTGTTTATTGTGGTGCCAGAAAGGATTTCGGCATGTGTGACGTAAAGATCAGATCTTCAAGGATTCTTATAAAACAAGTTCCCATTTATTTTACTTGGAATTTTTGTAAATTTACTGCACTGAACATTTTAAATTTTATGTCACAAAATTATTACAGTTTGCTGGACAAGGAAAGCTTTTATGGGTTTCAGTTTCATGATGCTGGCTAGTTTGCAATACATTTCAAATTTGTTTGAAATCTATGAAAAACAAGTCAGTTTTGGAGACACTGCACATGACTTACTGTTAAACTTACGACTCATTTTCACAATTATGTGAAATCACATCTTCCATGTCAAAAGTAATAATTGTTACAAAATTACGAGTAGTTGAGATGTATAATGTTTTGTTGTTGCAGTGTCATCCAGACCATAACCAGAATGATCCAGAAACTCATGCACGTTTTGTGAAACTCAATGAAGCTTACCAAGTGCTAAGTCGAACAGAAGCAAGGAGGGACTATGACCTCTGTTTGTCATACAATCCGCCTCGTGCAGACGTGCACTCCACTGCACCGCGAGAGAGAGTGTAAGATGTGTGTTTAGCTGTTACCAGCTCAAGTTTGAGTGATCTTATTACACAAGAATAATGCTATATACCCCACGCCATACTTGCAAGGGTGGGCACGCTTCTCTTATTACTTTCTCTACTGCATCCAATAATTTGATATTGACATTTCACCAGAAATATATGTTTTGACGCCCCCTCAACCCAAAAAAGCATTTTTAGAAAAAAGTTTGTGTGCATGCAAATAGCATACGTCAAAAACGAAAAGTTATTAAAATACCTAACTTGGTATTTAGGTTCAGTATCTTCCAAAGATGTAACACAGTGATTTTCAAGAAAATCCCCCCACCCCAAACTACTCTTTACATGGGGCATTTTTAAAAATTTTTGTTTCTCTAAAAATGGTTCTAACGATTTTGATTAAATTATAATATATTAAAGATATTTACATGACAAATAAAATGTATATCTTGAATTTTGTGGGAGTGGCCTGGGAAGTCCTCTTCATATGAAAGGAATTTTATATAACTAAGCAATAGTCGAAAGCATACTGTACAAACAAATGTAGGTGTGTTTAAAACTTGCAATGTCATGGAAGGAGTATAGAATTTTAAGGCAAGCATGTAGTGTCCAGTTCTTAAACATTTGACTTTTGCTGTTCCCTTTGTAAATTTAACAAAATGTGTAATGCAGATATTTCTGCAAAGTTTTATTTGGATTAAAATGGAGTAGATAGCAAAATAAGCTTTACTAAGTCTAGTTTGCATACCCATTAATAAACAATAGGGGGTAGAGAAAGTCATGTGAATGTATCACATCAGATTGTTTTAATTAAACTCCCAAACAACATGTGTTTCACAATTGCATCTTCAGGTTGTTTGTTTACTGGGTGTTTATGACATCATTAGTGCAGTAATTCTTGTAAAGTCTGGCCAGCCATTCTCGACAGGAGGAAACGTCTTGCTAGTTCTTTAGAGGAATTTCAAACAGAGGAACATATGTATTTTAAACATGTCGCAGATTTGCAGATCGCTTCACTACTTCGTAAATGTACATGGACAATATGTATTTACATGATGACAGAGTAGTAGAGTATAAAGACAAATTGTTACACCATTTACCAGAAAACCAAATCGTTTCATCTTTACTTAGGCTGGTTATTCTGCCATTAAATAAGCAGCCTTCCTTATATAATAAGTATACACATGCTGCCTACTTGCATCCTTTTGAAATGCATCAAGAAGCGTTAGGGCTGGCTGATCTTTGCTTATGCAGAACTGCAGACAGCATATTAAAATCAACTGGGCACTTTTCCTTTGTCACACCCTTCATGGTGGTTTTTTCCACTTGATTGTGCCACAAACTCTATCCACTTCTTTGGTAACAGGTAGAAGGGGTTCACCACTCCTCAGAGCACTTGCAAATCCTGAATATTCTCACTAAGTTCTTATCTGTCACTGTTTTGTTTTTATTTAGTTTAACTTCACACTATCACTTCAGTTAGGTGAACTGTGTCCCTTCACTTCACTCAGGAGTCAAACACAAAACCTGTAGCACATCACAACAGTTGTGGCTCAGATAGCACACCAATGCACTCGCTAACACACTACTCACACTCGACTCGACTGACTGCTCTTGCAAGAAAGCTCGGTTACATATGCAGTGGAATCTTTGCACAAGGTTCTGGAACTATTTCAACCACTTCCTGTAGGAGAGGGGGGAGAAGAAGCTTCAAGTTATCTGTCGATAACATGGACAGTGTTTATGCTGACCTCTCAATCGCATTATTATTATTATTATTATTATTATTATTATTATTATTATTATTATTATTATTATTATTATTATTATTATTATTATTATTATTAAGATGATGATAAGAGTTGAGACACTAAAATTAGATTAGCTGTTAAAAACAGAAATACTACAAACAGTGGAGTTTTCTTCAATGAGTCACACTATCTTTACACAAACCTTCACCTACTGAGTTATTAAAATTGGAATATTTTCCAGGGCAGTTGTCATCAGCAGTTAAGTGATTCAGTATCACCTAATTGCTGATGATGAGGATGGTTGACGTCGAAAACGTTTCAGGTTTAATAACCTAGTAAGTGAAGGTTTGTGTAAAGATAGTGTGACCCATTGTAAATTCAACACTAAAATCAGAATTCACACATGCACAAAATAGCAAACAAACTCCCAAGTAATTGAGGTGACATGGTCCTCAAAATGGAGCAGGCAACACGATGCTAGATTTGGAAGCCACGCTTAGCAGCGAGACTGGTGATTGGTTCTAGGAAACAGTTTAACATCCCGTGTTAGAAGTCACTCCCAATAGTAACAGTTACTGTGCGTAAAAGATTTAGAAGTAACACTCAAACAGAATGGTGTTGTAATGAAGAGCTTGCTTTACAATAAAACCAGAAAGCTGATTTGAATGTTTTAAAGTTAATATATGTCATATAGTTTCATTCTTAACATAATTTTCAGAATCTGTCTTACTTACTCATTACTGTTTGTTGGCAATGTTAACCTTCCCCCTCCACTCAAAATGTCAGGGCCAGAGATCCAGGAGCTGGACTGTAAATGTGGTTACGCTCTACTCACAATGAAAACTAAACATAAACTTGTAATGGAAGTGTTCACAATGAATCACATAAACTTTGCATGAAGCTTGCAAGGTCCATGTTTTCAATACATGGAAACCTAAGAAACTAGCCAATCAGATAGCAGTTCTCGTCACATAATCGTTCTGTTGCCATGTGTTGACTTTCTGTGTAAAAACAAGATACACATTATGTTTCAGAGTGAGGGACCAATCGTTCTGGGAGAACAGAGACAAGTCAAAGGACAGAAGACGAGAGGAAGACAGATATTATGGTGTCAAAGGCATCAGAAGGATCGGCAATGGCTGGATTGCATTCTTCCTTATTTTAATATCTGCCTTTGGGACAGTGCTGCAGCTTGTTGCTTTACAGTACGTAACATTGATGTTTCATTTACAGTAACACATTCTGGCATGTAAAATAATCCAGCAAACAATGATTTATAGCAAATACTAAACAGCAAGTATGGGCGGATGAGAATCTAAACTGGATTGTTCACTTTCAAAACAACAACTCAGTAAAATAAGCATTGTATCAGACATACTTTCAGTCTGCTCTTTCTTTTGGAAATTCAGTAGGAGCAAAATATATTTTTAAAATCCAAAAAAAGCGCAATTTGGATAAAGGCTGGTTCACAACCACCCAAGAATGGGAAGCGATACACCATACAACATATTGGTTTGCAACAGCCTGGTAATGAGAACAGGAATGCATATCAATCACAAAGTGAAAGTCGATTTTGCACATTGGGATTTCATTTGTTTTTAACTGACCATTGATATTTTTTCCGCTACTTCCAATTTAGCCAACATAACACGGGTTAGCCAACGTCAAAATTCGATAGAGTAAACATTATCTAAATGCATATGCATTACATTTCTGATCCCTCTACTTATGCCAAGGTTTCATACCTTTATTTAATGGCATATATTAAAGTTGTTTATTGTTCTTTTTTAATTTCCACTGGTTTTTGCAGTTCTTTATAATTTTTGCCATTGTTTTTGAGGCAATAGCCAGTTTTGAGTTGCATATAAACAAAGAGCAAATGACCCTTTCACCAGAGGAACCAATGCTCATTGGATTTGCAGATGTCGGGATGAGGTTAGGAAGCACATATGCTACTGATTTCTTCCAGTTTCATGTTTCCAGCTTGCGACTATAGAGAGCACTAGCAGCTATTTCATGTCACGGCCGTCTAGAATAATCTGTAGAGTGAAGAGTCTAATATGCACAATATGGATCTAATGTGCCGTGCCCGAGAACTAGAAAGTTAAAACTTGGGCAACTCTACTTTCCCATTCCCAGGGCCCGGGAAACCTTTACATCGATTGTGAACGCTCCCATTTGAATACATCTATTTCAACTTTCTCGTTCTGGTTACCGTTCTCGTTGGTTGTGAACCAGCCTTAATACTGTAAAAAACCAGTTGTAGACCCTCATTTAAGGATTTGAATATATTACCCTTACCTTGCATTTATATTGTGACTTTGTCAAGTTTTTCAACTGTCACTGCTTCGTTTTTATGGAGTTCAACTTCACACTATCACATCACTAAGATGAACTAGTTCAGTTCTGTCACTTCACTTCCTTAGTGATGCAGCCTCTTCACACTGAATGGTTCACTTCACTTGGGAGTCGAACACAACTCGTCGCTCTACAGTAGCACTCACTCGGAGAATTGCTCTTGATGACACATGGTAAACTCACCTGCCGACACGCTTGACTGACTGCTCTTGCAAGAACGCTCGCTTATGTAATCTGTGGAATCTTTCCACAAGATTCTCAAATGTTCTGAAACTATTTCGACACACTTCCTGGAAGAGGAGGAACATCCTAGCTATCTGCCAATAACATGCAGTGCTTACACTGACCTACCGATAACCTTGGGTCATATGTGCTGCAAGAAAAGTTATGTTATATTAAAACTAATCTGTGATACTTTCTCATGACATCAGAAAGAAAGACAGACCAACTTCATGCAATACAAGCCTACCTAATTGTCTGAAGCATATATTAACTTTGAAGTTGTGTTAAAAAGCTTCTTTTCCAGCACTGGTTTTAGAGTATAACAGAGTTTTTTTGAATATGTTCAAAAGTATTTTATTTCACTCAAAGTGTTGATACCTAGACTTCACTGCAACACATCTTTTAAGGTCCCCATAACTCAAAAAGAGCATTTTTAGAAAAGGGGCATGTGTTCATCCAAAGGTGCAACAAAAAAATGTAAAAAAAGAAAGAAAAAGAAATGATCCTCCCATTACAAACTACCCTTTACACCAGAGAATGTTCTTTGTGCTTGTCAAAGAATGGCTCTAATTAAAATACCATATATTAAAAATATGTACATGACAAATGAAATGTACACCTTGAATTTTCTGGGAATAGCCTGTGGAAGTCCACTTCATTTGAAAGGACTGTTGTACTGCTGTTAAACCATAAGCAACCGTACAAGAATTTACCATACAGGAAGTGTGCATTTAATTCGTTTTTTAAGTATTAACCATTTCTGAGATATTCATTGTCATTAGTGTAAAATTTAAAATGCTTAATGCTTTAAGTGTTAAGTCACCATTCATTTGTTTCTCATTTTCTTGCTAAGGGTGCAATTTCTAAGCCAGCATATAGCAACCTGCTTTTTAAAGTCAAACATAAACTAGATGCTGCAGTAAAAATAATTTGTTGAAGAATGGATAGAGAAACTCATGTGAATGTAACGTCAGGTTAGTATAAAGTTGATCTGTACTATAGGTAGAATGGTGCTCACATTTGACTGCTGCAGAAACAGTTGTGTGTAGTGCAGTGTGACAGTGGATTTTTTCGGACATACAAATTCTTAGCATGGCTTCCTTTGGAAGGGAAGTAAAGCTGGTGGTTCTGTGTCATAGATTTATGGCACATAAAAGAATCTAAGTCTGATAAAGATGCTTCTGAGCAAACTTTCTAGTCTTTCACGCCCAATATAGAATGGGATGCTGAGGACCATACTAGTTAAGAGTATCTATAAATAAAACTCAATTTAATTTCTCTTCCAAATGCTCACTAACTGTCAACACAGGACTCCTTTCTTCTTCTCATTCACTAACTGTCAAACACAGGACTCCTTTCTTCTTCTCATTCACTAACTGTCAAACACAGGACTCCTTTCTTCTTCTCATTCACTGTCAAACACAGGACTCCTTTCTTCTTCTCATTCACTGCCAAACACAGGACTCCTTTCTTCTTCTCATTCACTAACTGTCAAACACGGGACTTCTTTCTTCTTCTCATTCACTAACTGTCAAACACAGGACTCCTTTCTTCTTCTTCTCACTCACTGTCAAACACAGGACTTCTTTCTTCTTCTCATTCACTAACTGCCAAACACAGGACTCCTTTCTTCTTCTCATTCACTAACTGTCAAACACAGGACTCCTTTCTTCTTCTCATTCACTAACTGCCAAACACAGGACTCCTTTCTTCTTCTCATTCACTAACTGCCAAACACAGGACTCCTTTCTTCTTCTCATTCATTAACTGTCAAACACAGGACTTCTTTCTTCTTCTCATTACTAACTGTCAAACACAGGACTCCTTTCTTCTTCTCATTCACTAACTGTCAAACACAGGACTCCTTTCTTCTTCTCATTCACTAACTGTCAAACACAGGACTCCTTCTTCTCATTCACTAACTGTCAAACACAGGACTCCTTTCTTCTTCTCATTCACTAACTGTCAAACACAGGACTTCTTTCTTGTTCTCATTCACTAACTGTCAAACACAGGACTCCTTTCTTCTTCTCATTCACTAACTGTCAAACACAGGACTCCTTTCTTCTTCTCATTCACTGTCAAACACAGGACTCCTTTCTTCTTCTCATTCACTAACTGTCAAACACAGGACTCCTTTCTTCTTCTCATTACTAACTGCCAAACACAGGACTCCTTTCTTCTTCTCATTCACTAACTGTCAAACACAGGACTCCTTTCTTCTTCTCATTACTAACTGTCAAACACAGGACTCCTTTTTTCTTCTCATTCACTAACTGTCAAACACAGGACTCCTTTCTTCTTCTCATTCACTAACTGTCAAACACAGGACTCCTTTCTTCTTCTCATTACTAACTGTCAAACAGAGGACTCCTTTCTTCTTCTCATTCACTGACTGTCAAACACAGGACTCCTCTCTTCTTCTCATTCAATAACTGTCAAACACAGGACTCCTCTCCTCTCACTCCAGTCGTTCAGAGAACTCACTAAGTACATCACATCAACAACCTCACTAACTTGTTGCAAGCACACTCACTTATATACAGCTGAAGGAGTTTTGGTAGCTTTGTACACTACTGAGGGGAGCTCTGAAGCTATACCATTGTATTGGATTAATCTTGCAGAAAGCTTGAGGAGTGCTCATCCCCCTCTCTAACTCCAACCTGTTATGCTTCTTCAGCTGGTGCTATCCTTGAGGTGGAAATCCCAGCTTCATCACAATAAGTACAGCAGTCATCTTCGAAGGAATCCTTCAGGACACTGTGAAGGGTAAACATCCCCAAATTTGATACAATATTTCAAGGCATTGCCTCTCCCCTAAACTAGAAGTAGCAACACACGTTGGATTGCAGTAATTAACGTTAAGCTGGATTATTTTACATGCAACGTGTGTATTTAACAATTAAACTGCAGTTTGTATCTTCGCAGTTCCGGACTCACATTTTCAAGGGAAAATCTAAATCAGCGGGACAAGCAGGCCAGCAAGGTGTTGGCAGACCTTCGAGCTCAGAACGAACACCTCAGCAAACAGGAGCGTATAGACTTCATGAAGAAACAACTTGGTGATGACAGATTTGAATTTCGCTCCGAGACATCCACTCGATAACGGCACTAGGATCAGCGTTTGCTCAAAGTCTCATGATAGTTCACTCTGCCACCACAGAGTGCTTGTTTAGTTTATCACCAGTATTGAAAGTTGTGCTACTGGTAGTTAAGGGTGGATTGTCAACAAGTTTGGAGAGCCTCGCCTGATGTTCCAGTACTCACACAAATGTATTTTCTTTAGCTATTTAGTTGTTTCCTCTGTTGTATGCTAGTGAATTGGAACCAGCAAGGGCTGCTCAAAAAGGAAAGATTTAATTTTATTAGCAATTCAAACTAAATATGTATGAACAGGGGATTGGTTTATGAAACGTCTCTGCTAGAATAATAATGACTTTGTAAATTGACAACTCTGAATCTCAGGAGTTCAGAAGTTAACATACTGCAGTATACAGAAGCTGAGATGTTTATTCATCTTCCATTTCTACAACTCTCGGGAAATGCTTAAAGTAACATCCAGGATTATCCTTCACAATGAAAAATTATTGAAGTATATTAGGTAGCAGTTATTTCATGCAACTCCCTATTTACTCTTAGATTTCTGGCTGTACTATGAAATGTGGTAATAAGCATTTTTTTACTACATAAGCTTACACCGTCTTCCCCATTTTGTTGCCTCCATCCTTCATTATATGGAAACTATCAAACCCTGTATGCTAAAATAGACCTTAAACCTTTCGTTACTTTCCCTACTACTTACAGTAGGTAGAGGTGGGAAAAAATAACCATAGATCCACTTGTATAGTTCCAAAATAACAGTCCTGCAAGTTTGCAATTGAGTATGTTTATAGCTGGTTACAAAAGTAGCATTTTGAGTTTAGATGTATACAATGTGAGACCTTGGAACTGTCTTTGCTTCCACTGCATCCACTAGAAATTTTCAGATTTAATTATGCTATTGAGATACACATACAAGATGCCATTTTGGAACACATAATGAGTAGCATCATGGAAACTGGTTCAAGGGGTTTACTATGAAGATAATGAATGTGAATTCCTTTAGTGTGAGTTAAGTGAGTAGTAGTTATAATAAGGAAAGGTGGAGCCCATTGTCTTGCCAGTTGACAATATTCGTAATGAGATAACAAATCATGACACGATGCAACAGAACTCAAATAACAGTGGACCAAAAGTATTTCACTGTTATGGTTATATGGTTAACTTTAATGTTATTTTGGAACTGTTACTGACAATCACTTTTTTGAAAAGGCAAACTCGACAGAACTTTAAAAGAATGACCAAGTATTGAAACGTTAATAATGCATATCTCGGAAATGGCTGATACCACAAAAAATGCTATTGGAAATAAATTGTGCTTTAAAGAGATCTACATTTTGGTGTATCACTTAACATTTAACAGTTTTACAAGGTTATACAAAATTTCTTCCAAATGAAGAGGATTTCAAAGGCTTTTCCCAGAAAGTTCAAGATATATATATTTTATTCCTCAAGTAAATATCTTTAATGTACGGTATTTCAATCACAATTATTAAAGCCATTTATTTAGAAAATCAAAAATTTTGAAGAATGAAAGGGTAATTTGGGGTAGGGGAATTTTCACAAAAATCTTCATATCGCATCTTTGGTAGGTACTGAACCTAAATACCAACTTTGGTATTTATCTGATGTTTTGTTTCTGTATTATTCTGTTAACAGATACACACATTGAACTTTTTCTACAAATATTGTTTTTTTTATTTAGGGGTCTCAAAATATGCATTTCCGGTGAAATCTTGGTATCGGATTTTTTGGTGGAATGCAGTACCTTGCTAGGTACACAGTAGAGAAAGTAAAGCTAGGTATTCTACTCTGATCTTGAGTTGCACTTCCATGGTAGCCTCAGGCTGAGAGTTGTCAAACACCAAGGTTTGAATCCCCCTTTGGCATTGGATTGTTTAACTCTTGCTCACATTTCTATGTTTAGCCTACCCTCACATAATGTGAAGAAGACAATTTCTACAAATGTAATTTAAATGAAGTTATGTTCTACAAACACAGAATTCAACTGGGTAACAAATATCAGCGGACATCTCTGTGTGCAGGGCTTGAATCTTAACCAGACATTATTAGTGATGTAGTTAAAGTTAAGTTTGTTTTATCTGGCGCAGGAACGCCATCAGTTTTCTGGTAGGTTAATATTCTGTGAATAAGAATCTATCCAGTGTAGTAATACTCATATTTGTGTTAGTAGAGATGTTATTGTAAATACAAAATTTGATTTAGTTTCAGATTGTTGAGTATATGAATTATGTTATGTCTACTCTTAGACAAAAAAATAAATAGACTCTTGAAGCTTAAATTCATCAAGTCATTGTCAGATGTGTACCGAAAGCCAAAGTATGCCTTTTTTGTGTTTTCTTGTAGCATGTAGTATGAAGAGTACTCTTTCATGCCTGTTAGTGTTAATTAACAAACTCTCCATTTGAATACAGCATGGTGTTTGACCATACGTGCTGCAGCCAAATCTTGACAATAGCAAAGGCGTATGAGCCAGGCTGGTGCCGGCCGTTATGCTGCTACAGCACCTCTTCAACAGAATGTAGTAATAAATCACTTAACAGAAGGTGCTGTTTATTTACAGTCCTTTAACCCTCATAAATTGTTATTCCTTAACCATTTTAAAGGATTTTGTAAATAGTATTCCTTCCTGTACAGGGGTAACATGCCTTCTGGTGGCTTGCAGCTCTCGGATTAAGTTTTATTTAGTACATTTAGGAATTAAATTGAGCTGAGTTTTATTTATGTAAGCACTTTAACTGCTATGGTCCTTAGTGTCCCATTCTATATTGGGCATGAAAGATCGGAAATTTTGCTTAGAGGCCTCTTTATCAGGCTTGAGGTTCTTTTACGAGCCATAAATCTACGACACAGGACCAACGGCTTTACTTCCCTTCCGAAGGAAGCCATGCTAAGTATTTTTATGCCCGAAAAAAATCCACTGCACTCCGCCGGGTTTGAACCCGCGACCTCGGGAACTAGAGGCTAGCATGGTATTAGTACATTTAGTGTTGTGTATTTAAAGAGAGTTGTTTGTTAACGACCATTGAACAAGCCTTTAGTGCATTTAGCGTAATTTACTTTTATTAAGCACAACGAGTGATACAGACAGTGACTCTACTTCTTACCACGTAAGTTGTCATAGAAAATGCTGCATGCAGAAAAACCAATGGAAAAAGAAGTACAGGTGAAGAATATGTAAGTTTGAAAACAAATGTTGTAAAGGCCAAAGAAGTTGGTCATTTGAACACTTCTTTATGCCTTTATCAATTATTCTAATATATAATGCTTAGTAAAACTTTAATCACATTTTTCTCAAAACTAGCTTTTGGCACATACGCCTTTGCTATTCTAAGCACCTCATATGACAACAAGCCACGAGTGAAACACAGGAACCTAATTTCATGAAAATGAAGAATTGTAAACATGCAGCTCTGTAACTTATAGTTACAGAGTAGTGGAGCAATCGCCTCTTGATTTCATGATGTAGGTCTGTTGATCCCTCTTTGTCATTTGAACAATACCCATGATAACAAATCCAAAGGAGCACCATGTTTGTAACTTAGGCAGGCTTTATGAATTACAAGTTTTAAATTCCTTAAGCAATATTTAAAGAATGGATTTGCTGAAATTACGTGATTTATGCTGCTGACACACTTTTACTTTTAGCAATAAAGTTTTAAAGAAAAACTTACGTACAGCTTTTTTCTCTCTGCTCAACATTAGTTCAGTAATACCTACAGATTCTGCCCTCATGTAGCAACTATACATGATATAAAAAAATTCTGTTACATTCATATGACTTTCTCTGCCCTATATTGCTTATTAGTAGTTATACAAATTATTCCTACAAAAGTTTACTTATCTACTTCATTTTAATCAAGACAGACCTTTGCAGAAATAGCTACATTACACATTTCATTATAGATGCAAAGAGAACTGGACGCTATATGCTGACCTTAAAATTCCATACTGTTTCCATGACATCGTGAGGAACAATTGAGTGTTGACAGGACTTTAAAAGAATGGTAAAGTATTAAACAATTTGAATCATTGATGACAGATATTTCAGAAATGGCTGATGCCACAATAAAGTTATTTGAAATAAATTGTGTCTTGTAAAGGGATCTCCATTTTTTTTACAGTACGTTTTCATCTATCAGTAAACGTTTACCAGTTATATAACATTCCTTCTAAATGAAGATGATTTCACAGGCTATTCCCAGAAAATTCAAGATATACGAGGGTAATCCAGAAAGTCCCAGACGTTTTGAAGTAAACAATTAACAAAATGCAAATATCAACGTTTATTATCTACATTTGAAAGGTACACTCTTAACCTATTTTTCTGCATAATTGCCATTCAAATTGAGGCATTTATCATACCGTGGCACAAGTTTTTCAATACCCTCTCTGTAGAAATCTGCCGCCTGCGACTTCAACCACTGGTTTACACCGGCATGCAGTTCAGCGTCAGTATCAAAGCATCAATTTGATGCACCAAACTCTGTGAAATTTGGGGGAAATGTTCCAAAAGTTCTGTAATCATGAAATGACAATTTTAACGAATTTTGTCATTGATTTGTATTGACAGTTCATCAGTCATAAGGCTAGGCCTACCACTGCATCCTTGTCATGAACATTGGTACGGCCATTGCCTGACTCGGCTTTCACTCACCATTCCCTGCCCATAAACATCACAAAGTTGACGATAAATTTCAATTGGTTTGTTCTTTTTAGCCAATCTCACTTCACAAGTGGCAGGATTTTCTATCGCAACGCACATTTTAACAACTCTCAGAGAGCACAGTAAGGAAGGCACAGTCCTCACGCTACCACAGTTGGATGCGTACTGAATGTAGGAACACTAACATGGCGGTTCTAGCCCTACTCAACGCCACGATAGGCCAAAACGTCTGGGACTTTCTGGACTGCCCTCATACATTTTATTTGTCATCTAAATGTCTTTAATATATGGTAATTTAATCAAAACATTAGGGCCATTTTTTTAAAAAGTGTAAAATTTGAAAAGTATTCCATGTAAAGGTAGATGAGCACAACAAGAATGTTATGAATTGAATACAGAATGAAGATGTACGCCAGTCAAGAGGTTGTTCTGATGCCCTAGTTGTGTATTGCTTGAGTGCTCAAGTAAACATAATGTCACATAGCGATGTGCTTAGAAAACTGACGAAAAACAGAAGCGAGTAAGTGCACACACTTGTATTGCTTATATGGAACAAAAGTCTGCCACCTGTTATTGCACAGCCCTACCCCACAGACAACAATCACTGTTATTGCCATTTTTGTAGCATAGTACCTGTGTATTTATGAGGTTTTTAGTATAAGTGCTTGTTAAACCTACCATCCGTCATTAACCATCACCCCATCCCCTCCATTGTAACGGCTAATCAGGGTTCTTGTGTATTTCCAATTCCTCTAGTTGTAGCAAGCTCCATTCCTTTATTAATAGTGTAAATTAAAGTTATTTGCTGTTCTTTGTTAATTTCTACCAGGTTTTGCTGTTCTGTATAGTTTTTGAGTTGCATATAAACAAAGTACAAATGACGGTTTTGCTAGAAGAAGCAATGTTCATTGAGTTGAGGGAGTCAGGACGTAGATTTGCTGGCTTGTTATTAGAGAGAGCTAGCTCTATGTCATGGCCACCTCAAGAGTCTAATATGTACAATATGGATCTAATAAGCCAGGAACGACAAATTTAAAATTTCACCAAGTCCTCTTTCCCATTCCCAGGACCAGGGAAACCTTCCCATTGTGAATCAGCCTTAAGGCTTTACTATAGCCTTATGAATGAAATTATAGCAATAGTTGCTTGTTGTATTGATGACCATTACTAAATGCAGTGTCAGCAAGTTGTAGTTTCATGTTATAGGACACCTAGAACATGCTGTATATACTCTTTCTTGTTTTATGTTACTGTACACAGATTTCTGGTTTGTGCCTTTACATGGCACTGTTTACCTCACCAACTTCCTATGTTTGTACTAATTATGTAAGCATATGTTTTACAAGCTCGGTATTATTAAATTATTTTTAATTAAAATATTTTTGTAATTTGTGTTATTCTGTGTTTGCTGTAACAGGTTTTTTTTTTGTGTTAGCATAGTAATTCATCTGCCCAAAAACCAGTGCAAGAGAATAAACAAATTCACAACTTACCATTTGCCTATGTTGAACAGGGCAAGCATTGAATTTTGCCCAAAAGTTTAATATAGAAGTTTTGTCAGAAATATGTTTTGAGGTCCCCTCAACCAATAAAAGTCTGTTTTAGAAAAACATGTATGTATATTTGTATGCTTCATATTTAAGTTCAGTATATTAAAGATGTTTACATGACAAATAAAGTGTATCTCTTGAGTTTTCTGGGAATAGCCTGTGAAGTTCTCTTCATTCAGAAGGAATTTTGTGCCATGCATTTGATTTATAAGCAGGCCACAGATCGCATGTATGCATAGTTCCCTTTCACTGCACTGACCCACTCAAGGCTACCAGCTGTGTTATACTGTGTCAGTTCGAGCTGTAAAGACTAGTCTTTGTTCATCTCAAAAGTGAAAGTTTATTCAAGACATCTGTGTTGTGTGTGAAGTACATCACATTATTCTTATTAGTCCACTGAAATGCCTACCTGCTTGAACCAAGAATTTTTATGTGCGATACATACGTAAAAACTGAACAGGTGTGTAGACAGTTGCAGGTAAAGGTACTGTTAGATCTTTGGTTAATAAGTTTAGGACAAAGCGAATGCTAAATCTAAGAAGTGGGGAGGGAGATGTTTTAACAGGGGGAAAAAATGTGGACAAAATTCAAAATTTGTGCATCATTCGAAAGCTTTCCAAAGAAGTGTCTAAGACGTGTTGCACAACAAGTGAGCGTTTCAAAAGCCTCTGTTCATGTTAAAATTGAAACTCTACAGATTGACTTTAGTCCATGACCTTGTGACAATGAAAAAGGTGTGAATAGAAATTTGTTGTGAGGATGGACACCACCTATAACAAGGTTAATACTCATAATAGTACATGTTCCTATCACTCATGAATAACTATTGCAGGAGTTTTAGAACGGAAAACCTCTCCAGTGTAGTAGACAGCATGCATATGTATGATCTGCAGCCCAACAATATAATGAACGCACTTTATAATTGATAAACCATAAGAGAGACAAAATTTTACTACACAAAATGTAGATCTCGTTAAGGCATACATTTTATTTCAATAACTTATTATGGCATCAACGTGAACTAAATTCTTAATGTGAGACAGCACAAAAGTGGCCTTGTGATCTACAGTTATGAACAAAGGCAGTAAAAGTAATAAGAATGGAGTTTATATTTTGTAACAAAATAATTTATTTGTTAATGTTTCACCTTCAATAAGTTTCATAGTGTAGAATTTTAAATTTATGCAAGTAAATCCGAAATGTCTTCATTTACACCATGTGAAGCATAGAAGATGAAGTGGGTCTTACAGCTTCACTGATTTAGGTCATTATGTACAACATATTTCACAGGCTGTTCAGTTAGATTCAGCCTAAACTGTATTAAAATCTAATAAAATAGACACTAAAAAAAATCTACCTCACTGTCTGCAAGCAATGCTACAAAATTTACATAGAGAATAATGGGCACCAGATTGAAACAGGGAAATAGACAAATCTGCTGTGTCCTTTCTGTTTTGGAAACATAACCATGACACACAAAGAGGTACATTTAATTAAAAGTATTCACCACCACACTCAATTAAACACTTGGGAAGAGATTTGGACGTCAATTAATGAACTTTGAAACAAATAAAGAGGAAGACCGTCAAATTGACCAGACATCGAGTTCTATAAGCTCTGACAGTTGACTCCAGCTGAAGAGACATGTTCTAGTACATAATAACCTAAATTAGCAAAGCTAGAACTGTGTTTATTTTGACTCATATCATCTTTAAATGTATAATGATGTGCATAAAAAGTGGCTCGTAGTGCAATGTGACTGTTGATGCTGACTAGTCTAGCCCCACCCTCTGCCAGCATGACCTCCTCTGTTCCTAAAGCATTATTCTAGCCACTGGATGGGCATGTTCTCTCTAGCCAAGTACCATTAAAGCAATGATTCATTGAATTTTGGTACAAAAATTGTACATATGAAGCTGAAAGCTAAGAACGTTTTAGTTTTTGTTCTTTTAATACACTTTAACCATGACCGTTAGCTTGATGTTGATTTTATTACTGCCGTATGATGGTGACAACTTCGTGCTCCATGTCTCTGACAAAAGCTCTTGTATAAATATCATCCAGTTTAATGATACATGCAACTAATTTTCCATCCCTTCATCTGGAACACTGAATTATATTGTATTAGTTTATACTTTTCTTTCATAGAGGCGAATATCTGAACTACCTCTTCATTTTACATTGATTATAACATTTTTTTTTTTTTGTAGGCCAGTCTTAAACACATCGGATACTGGTTGGGTAGGGTCAAAGGTGGAAACTTTACAGAGGAAAAAAACACTATTGTGATCTAGAGGAATAGGGCACTTTATATGTACATCTGTGTTATTTGCTTCACTGTGAACAGTTGCATATTTAACTTGCTTAAATGTATATGTTGTTGAAATGTCAGAGGAAAGTAAGAAAATAAATATATATTTTTTTCAAGTGTCTCAGAAGTTTCTCCTTCCTTCATTCCTGGAAACATTTAACGTTAAGCTCCTACTCTGTAAATGCCCCACAGTATTTGCAAATGATACTTTGGTTTAGTCCAGTCTCATGTGCGTTTAGTTTGGAACAAGATATACATTGAGAAGAGTTAAGAGAAATCTGCTTACTATCTCAAAGAACATTTGCATCACATTTCCAATAAGCATGCAGATAAATCAGCACATTTCTGGGGCAGAAACCATGAAATCAAATTACTAAAACCAATAAATAAGAACACCTAAGCACATGTTGGGAGAAGAAATTCAACAATCGCCTCGTGACCTTTGACATCTCTGAGGACATCATAATCTCCACCAGCAGTGCTCAAGGGTCTGTGAAACATGTATGAGTAAGTGAAGCAGTAATGGTGTGTTTCTATCGATTGTTAACTTAATTTGTGTTTTGATATTGCTCTTTCACACTGGTTAACTATAAAGTCCAAAAATTAAAAGTACTTGCAACATTAGAAGGTTTACTAGAATGCATGAATAAGGTGACACATTTTGATGCATTCTTACCATGGTAGCTCAGCAGTAGAGCATCTACACAAACCCAAATATCCATAGGATTTAATTTTTCAAGTCTGAACCATTTGAGTGAATTCCTATAAGCGCACAAATGCAATGAAATGACTAGCCTGAATTTTTTAAAAATATCTTAACGCTGAATTGTGAAAACATCATTCACCGATTATTAAAGAGGGATGAAGGGTGAATCTGTGTCTAAAACATTCTGTATTCCAGTCAAGGATAGTGTTTATCTAGCAAATGGCAGCACAGTTACATAAAAAGAAACTTCTAAAGTCAAAAACATTTTAAGCTGCACTCATTTAAATGCTGTGTGAATATACTTCCTTCTTCCTCCCCCTCCGCTAACCCTTGCTGCCCCAACAACACACACAAGCACAATCTTTGTCTGGCCAATACTGCACTTAGAGTACATTTTGTATGTTTATTTACCACCAAGTCTTAAGTCAGTACAGATTTGTTGATATTAAATTTAAAAATTTGTACATTGAGTCAGTTATAATGATTTGTTTTCAAAAACAGGAAGTTGTGATTCACACCAGGACCTTACCGCAGATGTAGCAGTGAGGTTTTGTCAAGTATCTGAAATTGCTTTGCAGTTGGAAATGTAGCAGAATAAGGGGCGAGATGGAATATTGTGATATCCATCAGCTTTTCCGTTGGCTTTGTTAGTACACACTAGGCTTTTTAACTCTAAGGGCTGGTTTCACAGTTTAACCTTTGCAAGTTTCACAGTAGCGCAACCAGGATCGGCTTTACTAATCTGAACAATAAAGTTGGTAATGCATGCACATTGAGTGAATTCTCATCGTTTGTTTATGGCTATACCGTCCCCAAAATGAGCTTTTGTAGGTTATCCAGCAACGTAAAGTTAAAATGACCAAAAAACCAGAGCCAAAACATAGAACTTTACTTCTCAAGAAGTCAGCATGCTCCTAGAAATTGTGAAGCATCATAAGCATGTAATAGAATACAAGCAGTCGGACAGATTATTATGGAGTAAGAAAAACCAAATGTGATGCGAAAGATGGATTAGAATGGTAGGTATTTTATGGACAATGTACAGAAATCTGTGGAGAAATCACAAATAGCTCTACAGCTGCAATTAGCATGCTATCAAAAGCATTTGAATGTGTAAATCATAACATACTCTTATCAAAATTATCATATTATGGCATTATGAATAAAACATATCACTGGATTGTATCTTACCTATCAAACAGACATCAAAAGGTCAATAAATACTGAGATAATTCCAAATGGTCAGAAATAAAGCATGGTGTTCCACAAGGTTCGATTTTGGGTCCATTATTGTTTGTAATATATGTCAACGACCTCCCCAGAGTAATAAATGAACATGCCCACCCAGTTCTCTTTGCAGATGATACAAGTATTATAATTAAAGAACACAACAGCAGTCGCCTCTCAGAGTTATCCAACAGTATTTTCAGTGTGCTAAATAATTCGTTCGATAGTAACAAAATTCATATAAACTTTGAAAAAACTAAGATCAATTTTCGCATAAAAAATAAAAAGTATTGCAGACATAAGAATTGAATATGAAGGCAATGAAATTACTGAAACTTGTAGCATAAAATTTCTTGGTCTTATTATAGATCATAATATGAATTGGAAAGACCATATTGACTACATCCTACCAAAACTGAGCTCTGCATGTTTTGCAATTAGATCATTAATTCATTTTACAAATAAAAGCATCCTAAAAACAGTATATTATGCTTATTTTCATTCAATTATGACTTTGGGGAAATTTAATAGATGCAAAAAAAGGTAATAATAATGGTAGGTGTAAATAAATCAACTCTTTGTAAACCAAAACATTTGGAATTCTACCATTAGCCTGTGAGTATATTTTATCTGTACTTTTAACCGTGGTTGACCACCCAGAAGTGTTCAGACATACACAGCAAACAAACCAGAAATGGGCAAGACTTAAACAGGACAAGCAATAACCTACAAGTATTCCAAAAAGGGGCTTACTACAATGGTATAGTATTATTTAATTCACTTCCATCATATATTAAGGAACTGAAAACTAATAAAAATAAATTCAAGTTAGCATTGAAAAGATATCTCATCACACACCTTCTATACAGAGGAGGATTTCTTTCATTCAAAAAAATAACTGACTATAAAATGTTACTGAAGTTTATAAATACATTAAGTATAAATAATATTATTTTAAAAAAATTAGCTGTAACATACTCTACATAAGAACTACAATTTATTTACATACAAGTACACAATGTAATTATGTATTTATGATGTAATCTACATCCTAGCTTCTTTTAAGCTGGTCTAGCTCACTATAGGGTCTACAGATTGAGATGTTATGTTGCATATAACCTCAATGTTAAGAGAAGTACTGTTTCTGTTGAGAGGCTTTGTTACTGAAATATAAAGCAATATATTACATGTAGATGTGACAACAATGTATATGATAAAAGTATGAAGTACAGATTTAAAGTTAAGGACATGGCTTCTTACTGGTCTATTTTAAGTTCAGTTGTATCATCAATAACTTCTGGTACCATCATTTGCTTAGTAGAATTCTCGGTCATTCCATACATGAAAATAGTTTGGACGCACTCTAAACATTCTATGGATTAAAATAATTTGCATTTCTTCATCAGTAATATCATATTATTCAGTTAACATGGCAACTCCTTGGCTTAAACCATATTTCAGTACGGTTTTAGCCATATACAAACCATGGTGAACTATGCAGTTGAAACTCCATTGTAGCTTAAGCCCGATTCAAAGCTTAAACTTAAACTCCGAAACCAGGTCTAAGTATGTATTTACAATGTTCTGGGATATTTCACTCAAAATTTGGTAGCATTAGCCAGTTTCAAAATACTTCTTGTTGCAATTTTAGATGTTTCCTAAGTGTCACCAAACAGACACTTGAAAGCTTGTTTTACCTTTCCATTGCAAATCCTTGTTGCCACAAAGAACTTTTAAATGCTATTTACACATGTTGAAACATTCTTGTTTAAGGCAATGCATTGCTAAAATTTGGTAAAAAATGTGAACCTTTCTAAAAAAAAATTTAATCTAATTTTATTGTTTGTACTTTCATTCTACACAATTGGTTTCAACAATTTTACAGCCACAAATGGCTATTTAATTGGTCTTTAGATAAATCGCCACGTTGAACTTTAAACTCAATTCCTATTTTTAAGCATTTTTTATTTTCAAAATCTTCCTTGGATCGCAGTTTATAACTTATTAAATTGAAATTTTCAAGATAGCTTCAGGAATTACAGATTTAAAATTTGTTTTACACCAGTTAAAAATATTAAACAATTCAGTTAAAATTAATTATTTTTCTAAGTCACTCAGAAAAAAAAATTGAAAAATTCAGAAACATGTCTACAAAATTTTTTCTCTTATACTAATTAAAATTTTTAAGTTTGTGTACTAAAGTAAAATTAAACATTTGGGAGCAATGCAATAAACCATAGGGTCCAAGGAGCATTTCGTATTACCATATCAAACAAAGTTTACTCATAAATAAAAAATGAATATCTTAACAGTTTGACATAACTTGTTTAAAGTTTGTTGCCCTATATGTTTTATGTTCTAAAAACATCAAAGCAGTCAAAAGAAAACTGTGGATTTTTTAATTTTCAAAATGCATTGTCTTAATTTGGAACATTTCCTAAATAAAAATGTATCATGAGTAGCGTAGCAAGAATAGAATAATCATTTTTATATGAATATTATAATATGTACTAAATAAACATGAATTTGTCATTGATGGAGAAAGCTATGTGAATATATAGGCTGGTTCACAATAACCCCAGAGTGGAAACAAGAATGGGAATGCATATCAATGGCAAAGTGGAAAGTTGATTTTGCACATTGGGATATCATTTGTTTATAACCAACCAATGATATTTTTTACCTGCTTCCAATTCAGTGAAACTAATGCAAACATCAAAATTTGATAGAGTAAACAAATGAAGATCCAGTATCACTTCCAGTTTCTTTATTAATAGTGTACATTAAAGTTGTTTGTTGCTCTTTGTTCGTTTTTACCACTTTTTGCTGTTGTCTTTTTCCAGACAATAGCCAGTTTTGAGTTGCATATAAACAGACTACAGAGGATACTTTTGCTAGAAAAACCAACACTCGAGAGTTAGGACACATATTTGCAGGAATTTATTCCAGTTTCATTTTTCCCACCTTGCGAACTGACAGCTCTAGAAGTCACAGCTGCCTTGAATAATAAAAAGAGTCTATATCCATGTGTGGGAACAGGAATGATAAAGTGTTGCTTCCTATTTGTGGGTAAGCTTGCTGTTAATTCTGAACACTCTTATTAGGTATATATATGTTGTTTTTCAAGTGTTGCAACTCAGTATTCAGACTTGAAGATGATGATATAGGAACACATTTAGGTTAGGTTTGAATGCAAACATTGCACTCCTTTGTACAATATACATGAACTAGATATGCAGGACATACGTTGAAACCTGAGTGTGGGGTATAACAGGATTAAATACAGGTTGTGAACCATCAGCCTTGTAGTCTTCGTACTGCATCGTGTAGATGCATTCGAACCCCAGTCTTTCAACTGCTTTTGCTGAGTAGTAA
The DNA here is from genome assembly GCA_030765065.1 of Deroplatys truncata. Taxonomy (NCBI): domain Eukaryota; kingdom Metazoa; phylum Arthropoda; class Insecta; order Mantodea; family Mantidae; genus Deroplatys; species Deroplatys truncata. The sequence goes on from CM060987.1 coordinate 209,102,222, forward strand.
CTTGTACAGTCCACACGCACCAATGGGAAGCCATGCTGCCTTGCTATCTCACTGCAAAATACAGAAACACTCAGTTTAATTAACGAATAGGATTTTAATGCAGTTGTATACCATATGTGGTATATATATGTGGAAATGAAAGATATTTAAAGCTCCCAAGCAGAAATTAAAAAGTCCTATCCCACCAATATTAAATCTGCTAGTCATGAGCCATTATCTCAAAGTATTTTTGGTCAATCACATTATAATATTTAAAGATTAAAAACAGAAGCACTATTCTGATACACCGGTTACATAGCGTCTCTATGAACAAAGCAGAATTTTTAAAAGAACAACAGCATATAGAAGAAATAGCAGTAACTAATAGATTAAACTCAGATCTCATAAGGAACATGATAAACAAGAAGAAAAAACTCAAGGCAATTTCACATACCACCACTCTAACACCTCTTTCAAACACAAACTGGAAATACAAGAAATTCACATACCACCCTTGGACCTTTAGAAAATTTGAACAAATCTTCAACAAATTTAACATAAGAGTAGCTCCACAGAACAAATTCAGCTTGAAGAACTTACTAAACACACCTCTCAAAAATACCATCCCAAACACATTAAAATCCGGAATTTACCAGATTAGTTATGATGAATGTGAGAAATACTGCATAGGAAAAACAAAAAGAAACTTGAAAACCAGACTTAAGGAACACCAAAGGAACATAAAACTAAAACAAATAGAGAAATCCGCTGTATCAACCACTTTCGGACAGAAAACCACAACATTGGCCAAAGTTTAAAATTGTTAAAACCCCTCACCACACCAATAGAATTGAACATCTGGGAAAAAATACACATCATCAAAAACGGCAATAACGTCATTAATTTTCAAATCCTGCCTGTGAGCAATGTGTTAAAACTTTGTGCCCCCAACACCAGATGGCAGCAGATTCAGAATCTGCAGGAAGAGGAAGAAGAGGACATGGGAGAAAGTGACCTTTAGTCACCCAGTTGCTGACGATGAGGACGAATGCCCTCGAAAAAGTTTCTGTCTTATACAACATTTAATTAGTGAAGGTGAGTGTAAACAAGTGTGACTCAAGCTACCAACATTATAATATGTTGATTACGTGTGATGTAATTGAACTATAATGGCATACATAATACTTCAGCGACTCATTATGATCTTACTCAGCAGCGCGCACAGCTCCCCTATTGCCCATTCCTTTTAACACCTTCAAAGTAGCAGTCTAGTGGAATCCATTCCCCAGATAAACAATGAAATATTTGTATTTAAAAGAAAATAAATTCATTGCAATTTTAATATTCTAATAAAATGAGTTCATTTCCCTTGATTAAGTATGTGTGCTATCATGCTAAAATATCAACAAATACAGTGTAGATTCAACAATGCTGTCATCTATTGTACTATAAACACAAGGTGCTGTCATCCGATCACATTTAATTACACAAATTAACAAGGTAAGATCTTTTTGCAAAAACTCAACATTTTCAAATTATAGTGTTTTCGACCAAAACCACTCATATGCAACTTGACTATAATGGTAATTAAAACACTCATATGAAACTCACATCTTGATTACCTTGTATAAGATGATAGAGTGAAATTCTACAGGATGTATCTTCTAAGCTCACTGATCTACTTTTAATACATTAAGTTTGTTCACTAAGGAAGATAGGATTTTATTCTCAATTATACCAGCATTTGATTAAAATTTATCATCAATTACTGTTTTAAAAATAACCAACCATGTTATTCACACCAAAGTAGATCCACAAGAGCACTTACAGTTGTTTTTATCATCCTACAATTGCATTTATCTATCTTCAATAGTTCCTGAGAACATAGAAAATTTAATTCACAGAAAAAGCTGTTCAAAATAAAACTGCAGGAAACAAACCCACATGGCTAGAGCACACACAAACTACCATACTTAAAAGTTGAACTTCACTTATGCGTTATTCACTTCTATGTTTTTCGCAGTTGCATGCTAAATTTTTTTTTACCAAGTATTGTCCATTAATATTTAACTCAGTTGTATGCTTTTTCATTTATGTCACATTTGTCTTGTGCCTATGTATGAAATATATTAATTTACTTACTCATTTATACATCATGTTAATGCTATGTTAAGATGGTTGCTCTATACTGTATCCTTGCTGTCACAGCACAAAACTAGACATGTTGGGTGAGGCATCAATATTTTTTAAGCACAAATTTTAACAATATGGTTGGGAAAGGTCAGGTTTATCTGATGATGAGGAAGTGGGCCTAAATAATGAGAGTGTCTAGACAATTCAAGGTCTAGAAATTACACAATTTCTATAATCACCTAGCATATGACTGTGTGCAAAAATCAAAGAAGAACTGAAGATTCTGTAAAAGGGCACCAATATTCTGAATCTTTCCTTTTTTTTAGTTTGAAATATGAATAAGAATACTAGCATGCATGTAAAAACTCTAAATGGTATATTATCTTTATTATTTATGTGTTTGTTTCATTTATTGTTCTCTTATATTAAATAATACATAATTACAGTAATAATGAAATAAAAGAATTTCAGCTGCATAAGAAAACTCACTTTTCTGATTTACAACTTATTTTAAATATCTCCCTTTTAAAATGTATAACTGAGTTATAACCTACCAATTTGTAGAGCAAAATTTTACCAAGAATGTGCCAAAGTTTACCACTCCACGGTGTGTAGCAGTTATCATTTTAACTTTTTCTACCACGTACATAGTAGGTAGAGAAAGTATTGCATTCCACCCAAAAAATTTGATACCAAGAATTCACTGGAAATACATGAATAACCCATAAAGTCCTCTTCTTGCTGAAGGAATTTTGTATACTCTTGTATAACTGGTAAACGTTAAGCGATAGACGAAAATGTACTACATAAGAAATGTAGATCTCTTTAAAACACACAATTTATTCAAATAAGTCTTTTTTTGTGGCATTAGTCATTTCCAAGATATTCGTTATTAAAGGTTTGAATTGTTCAATAGTTTAACATTCTCTTAAAGTGAACATTTTGTTGTTTCTCGTGAGGTCATGGAAAGAGCATAAAATTTTAAGGCAGGGTATAGCGTCCAGTACTTAAACATTTGACTGTCGCTGTTTTCTTTGTATCTATAACAAAATGTGCAAAGCTTTATTTGGATTAAAATGTAGTAGACAGAAAAATAAGTTATAGTAAGAATAGTTTGTACACCCTCTAATAAACGATAGAGGGTAGAGAAAGTCATATGAAGTATCACATAAGATTTATAAAAATATATTTCAAATATAAATATTGTGCTACAATGATAAAACATATATAAAATTAAACAGGAAATTTCAACTTATAAGACTACACAAAAAGTTTTAAATGTAATTTTTTGGCAATTTTCAGTAGCAGTTTAGGCTTCCTTTAGATTTTTAGCTTCTACATTTACCCCTTTGGATAGAAGTTGTTAACAGTTTGCTATTTTTGAGTACCAAAGTACCAAACATCCTATTCAACAAAGTAGGATTGAAATTGGATGACATGAATTATGTAGAAAATTATTTTAAAACTGGAGAATACACAAGCTTTTGAATGAAACGTGAGGTAAGTTATCGCACGAACCTTGTGTGTTTGAGCAGAGTTGTAGCTACCCCTCTGCCCCTCCAGGTCATGTCGACAGAGAGGATGCGAACTTCCAACAGTCTTTTGACATCTGGGAACTTGGAGAATACATCTGCGTTCCTCTCCACGTTAGCAAGAAGTGTCAGTATCTTGCGAAACCTGGGGTTCGGACATTCAGCGGCAGATGTCTCCATCTCCTCCAGGTGTCCTGGCTCGTGGCTTCCATTGAGACACACCCCAACCACATTGCCATTGCCATCAACTGCCATCACTGACAAACCTGCGCAAGTAACAAGTGTCTCAGCAACTTGTTCTGTTTATGGGGCCGGCCCACTTCAGAAATAAATAATTTATTTGTTGTGAGGTCAACAAATTGTCTTACTTCCAAACAGTTTGAAATTTCAGCTCCAAAAATCTGCATATTCAACGTTATGTATTACATTCACATATCTTTCTCTACCCACTATTCTTTATTTTTATGTCTTTTCTGCAATATATTGTTAAAACAAAGTTTTATTTTCCTATCTGCTTCATGTTAATCAATATAGAAGTTTGAATAAATGATTTAATTACACATTTCGTTGTTGGCTCAAAGAGGTTACAGTCAAATGCATCGCTATACGTTGGCCTTAAAATTCCATGACATCGCAAGAAACAACTGCAGAGAGACAGCACTTTAAAAAAACTACAAAAATTCTGAAAAATTCAAACCAATAACAGCAATAACTCGTAAGTGGTTGATGCAAAAAAAAAATTATTTCAAATAAATTGTATTATTAAAGAGCTCTACATTTTTTGTGTGATAAATTTTTGTCTATCACTTACAGTTTACTCGTTGTATAAAATAATGCCAAATTGCTTCCGAATGAAGATGACTTCGAGGGTATTACCAGAAAATTCAACATTAACATTTTATTTGTCATGTAAATATCTTTAATATATGATATTTAATCAAAATTGTTATAGCCATTTTGAGAAAATCAAAAAATAGGGAAACATTTTATACATAAAGGTAGTTTTGGATGGGGGAATTTTTTGGAAAATATTTGTACCCCATGCTTGTAAGTTGCTGAACTTACCAAGTTCATTTCTGAATAATGCTTATTCACACGCACACACAAAGACAGATGCACACATTTTTAAAAATGCTCTCTCTTTTTTATTCAGAGGACCTCAGAGTATGTGTTTCCAGTAAAATTTGGATACAGAATTTTTTAATGGAATACTATACTTCCTCTACCTAGTATATGTAGGTGGTAGAGAAAGTAGAAATACATTTTTAGTTTGTCTACTACTTACCTACAGTAATTGTATTGAACCCAAAAATTTGACACCTGGAAATACATGTTTTAAGACTCCTTAAATAAATATAATAAATGTTTAAAAAAATTGATGTGTTACACTCACATGACTTTCTCTACTCTTGTACAAACTATTTTTACAAACGCTTATTCTCCATATGCTTCATGTTAATCGAGATATCGAGATGTCAATCTTATTACTAATTTTTTTGTAGATGCAAGGGGAATATGATAGGTTTTAAGCGATAGTCAAATGTTTTAAGAGCTGGTTGCTATGTGGTGCATTCCATTCTCTTTGTATTACCAGGACAAAACAAAATGAATAACGAATTTGAGAAAAAGTATAAGTATTGGAAAATTTAAGGGAATAACAAGCAATATCTTGAAAATGGTTCACTCAACAACAAAAATCTATATAACATAAATTGTGTATTTTAACGTGATATACATTTTTTGTGTAGTAAAATTTTGTCTATCTCTTATGGTTTACCAGTTATGCAAAAGTTGTTCACAATGAAGAATACTTTTGGAGAGATTCCCAGAAATTTCAAAATATACATTTCATTTGTCATGAAAATATCTTAAACATATGATATTTTAATCAAAATCGTTAGAGCCATTTTTGAGAAAATTAAAATTTTCGAAAAATGTTCCATGTAAAGAGTAATCGGTGGTGGGGATGTTCTTGAAAACCTTCGTGTCACATCTCTGGAAGATACTAAACCTAAATACCAAGTTTGGTGTTTATCCGACTGTTCATTTCTGAGTTATGCTGTTCACAGACACACACACACACACACACACACACACACACACACACGGACATGTTTCCAAAAATAATTTTTTTGGATTCAAGGGGTCTCAAAACATATATTTCCGGTGATATCTCGGTATCGAATTTTTTGTTGGAATGCAATACTTCCCCTACTTACTATACGTAGTAGAGAAAGTAAAAAAGCATTTAGTAAAAGGTCCATGTTTAAGTTCAGCATCTTCAGTGCTCGCTAGTTATTGCTAGGAGGGTAGACGGGGCGCGGCAGTCTTCCCGACGTAAGACCCGAGAACGCCTTCGAGACGCGACCAGATAGTCTCTTCCCCCGCCTCCTTCGAACATTCTGGAACCCCCGACACTAGTGTATGTAAAGATGAGTCCACATTGTTCAACATATCAACAGTTAACAAAACGTTTCATTCAACATGTTATAACTTTGAACGTTTAACATTCCATCCACACCAGTTGACTTGCTGGGACAACAAAATCTCTCAACTAAAAGCAAAATGGACTCCAGTGATGAGGATTTGACCATTGCTATTTGTATCTGTGCTTGGTATGTAATAAAAAGAAAAGTAGAAGGTGATGAGGCTCTATCTGGTTAATCGGAACAGGAGTGAAAATATTTTTTAATGAGTTTAAAATTCGGAGCAGGTTTCACTTTAATTTCTTGATAACAGTCAAAGTGGCTTCAACTTAGCTTTGAGCAAGGTTTCTAACCTATAATTCATAAAGAGAGCAGCCATTCCAGCCGTCAGACTTGAGCCTTTTTTTGCAATTCTCTAACAAAGTGAGGGGCTATTTTTCTTTCTGATATTACCTCTGGAACAACAATAAATTGCACACATCTTGGTAATAATTTTATTATAATGTTCCATAATGACAGCCTCAACAAAGATTTTATTAATGAAAGTGTCTTTTCTTTCGTCCATTCCATAACTTCACATGAAGCAAACCAAATCAAGGATACGACCACAGAACGAGTCAACATGGAACTATCGACACAACGCTTGAAGGAATCAGTAGCACGCCGTTGCCATGGTTACAGTCTGGTAACTTCTGAAACTCACCCAATCACATACACAGAGAGTAAATTCACTTAACAAGTTTCCATTAAAAGCGGAAAACAACAACATGTTAAAAGTGTCAAGCACAACTCCTTCGGTTAACATGTTAAGTCAATTCTGTGATCGAGATTTGGCCAACATGCAAACTGTTAACATGTTGCACTTGACAAGTTTTGTTAAATGTTCACCAGTGTGGACAGGGCTTTAAGCGAGGCTACTCGCCTGGCAAGGAGTCAGTGCGTACGATTAGTGAAGTCCGGTGTTCGATAATCGAGGAAGAAGTGGCTACTAGACGCAAAACAAAGTGGAAAAACTAAATAAAATGACCATCGTACCCTCTGGTATTGTTTCAAGGCAATACTTCTCCAGTTCCACACATTCTCCATCTCCCTCAGGTCCCAACAGCTGCACGTTCACGTTCAGGGGCTCATCTCTGAAGAAGAACTTCTTAAGATGTGATATTACTTTCTCTGTGTCTTCCTGGGTAATGTCTTGTATCTTGTACTCTTTGGTATCCATCTGTAACAGAGCACGGTGAGAAAGAATGTTTAATAATGGCTACTTATCCATCTCCATATCACCATGGTAACGATTAATATATTTACAAGCATAGAATAATATACAGACGAAGGTTCGTAAGTTTGTGATAAAAGCCCAAAATATGCGAGCAAAGCTTTCTCATGTACGATATTACTCACTCTCGCACAGCACTCGTATGTAACCCTCGATATACATGGCAAGAGCGATGCAACAACTGTCGAAGTTGCGTCTTCAAAAATCACTCATTCAGAATCACAACGAAATGCCGTTTCTTCTTGATTCCAGATAATCTATTCTTGTTATAGTAAACAAATTAATATCGCTACATTAGTTCTTTGGTTTCTAGACCAACTTTACTATGATCAACGGAATAATATTAACCAGGTTTTGGTTTGCATTGAATCACAGTGTTTATTGAAGGATGATGTTGTTACTTATAAATGAACGCGCATAAGATGAATAGCCATTATTAAATGGTCGCGGATAAAACAGTGTATGGGATGAGCATAATTACCACTCTCATGTAATCACAGTACTTGGCCTACGCCTCGTTCCTACATTCGAGGGATAATAATGCATAAATAACTATTATTGAGCACCTTCACTTGTTCTCTCTCGTCATTTAAATAAATCCAACATAACCGATAAAATATTTCGTTACATACATACATCATTACACCTGCATGAGTGGGGTTTTACTGTTACGTTGTGTGATACGATGTTTTGTAAATCTATGAGCTTCCCAACGTTTTATTTACTTTAAGTGGTAAGTTTTGAGGCGGTATTTTTAACACTTAAATGATTTCAGTCTAAATATATAATATATACATTCAATAACTGCCCACCTTAAAGCAATATGTGTATGTAACAATATATAAAAAGTGTATATTATAGTCATTGTAAATGTTTTTATTATTGCATACATGTAATAATGTTATGTGAATGTATTATGCAATTTAATAATGTAGGAGCTGTGAGAAATAGGTCAAAAGTTGCTAACAATGAGGTAACCTTGAGGCAATAATGAATTTGAAAGTTTAACAATACTACTTGTGATTCTTGGAAGCAATCATGTAATTTTTTGTGACAGTTTATAAAATAGCCAATCAACAACCACAAAAAGCTTTAGTTAAATGAAGGTATTCTATTGGACTAGGATTAGCCAATCAGAAACTGAAATATAGCAAAATTTACAAAATTTAAAGTTCAGTTGCTTGTAGACAGTGCTCATAACTGGACGTGTTGGTTGTAGACAGTGTTCCTAATCGGGCATGAGATGTGTCCTCGAGAAATTTAATACGTATTTTGGGTGAGACAAAAATAGTTTCCGTGTTAATAAGTGCAACTATTTAATAATAAAAAATCTCACAGCTCTCTCTCTATATCAGTGAAGTGTTATTTAAATCGTGTCAAGCATTAATAAAAGGAGTGAAGTAAAATTATAATTTGTGTAAGCCTACATTCTTCAGTCGCACCACTCCCTGCTCAGACATTCATGTCTCTAAAAATCTGATGTGTTACACTCACATGACTTTCTCTACTCTTGTACAATCTATTTTTACAAACGCCTATTCTCCATATGCTTCATGTTAAGCGAGATATCGAGATGTCAATCTTATTGGTAATTTTCTTGTAGATGCAAGGGGAATATGGTAGTTTTTAAGCGATAGTCAAATATTTTATCGCTGGTTGCTATGTGGCGCATTCCATTCTCTTTGCATGTCCAGGACATAAAAAAATGAATAACGCATTTGAGAAAAAGTATAAGTATTGGAAAATTTAAGGAAATAACAAGCAATATCTCGAAAACGGTTCACTCAATAAAAGAAATGTATATGACATAAGTTGTGTATTTTAACGCGATCTACATTTTTTGTGTAGTAAAATTTTGTCTATCTCTTATGGTTTACCAGTTATGCAAAAGTCGTTCACAATGAAGAATACTTTTGGAGACATTTCCAGAAAATTCGAGATATACATTTCATTTCTCATGACATTACCCTAAACATGTGATATTTTCATCAAAATCGTTAGAGCCATTTTTGAGAAAATTAAAATTTTCGAAAAATCTTCCATGTAAAGGGTAGTCTGGGGTGGAGGGATTTTCTTGAAAACCTTCGTGTCGCATCTCTGGAAGATACTGAACCTAAATACCAAGTTTGGTGCTTATCCGATTGTTCGTTTTTGAGTTATGCTGTTCACAGACACACACACAGACACACACACAGACACACACACACACAGACACACACACAGACACACACACGGACATGTTTCTAAAAATGCTTTTTTTGGATTCAGGAGGTCTCAAAACGTGTATTTCCGGTGAAATCTCGGTATCGAATTTTTGGGTGGAATGCAATACTTCCCCTACTTACTATACGTAGTAGAGAAAGTAAAAATATATATACTGACGCAGCCGAGGCAAACATAAATATATAATATTTAAAGAAACAGTCAAATTACAAAGTTATTTTTTTTAAACATTTTTGGGGCAACGGCCACCGGAAAGTACTTGGGGCAAAGGCTACCGGAAACCGGGTACTATACATGCAGTTGCAACCAACTTCAAGTTCGGCTCCCCAACAGTTGAAACATAATACAACGTACTTCAAATTGACGCCCAAAGCGTGGTGCAAATAACGTAAAGATATAATAACTACTTCAGTTTAGTATTGTGTTAATTTGTGAGTATATCTTAAGAGGTGCCCAGGCTTGCCAATGGCTCTGAGATGTTTTAAAAGCTCAAATTTAAAATAAAATGTGTACTTTTGTCGAGTTGCAGATAATTGAAAATGTATTTAAACAATTTAAGGCTTAACAATATAGATTTAAACGGTAATATCCTGCGGGGAAATGACAAGCATTACACCAACTGTTTACAATAGGAATCGTTTCGTCAGTGCCAGGAGCGTCATTTCAGTTTATGCTGGGGGGGGGGGGTTAAGATTGCCTGAAGCAGTTGCCCGAATTTTCGTGTGAATTTAAATGACACGTTTAGCATAAAAAAAACAATCTTTTACTTCTCAAATATAAAATATTTGCATTAAAAATACAGTTGTAATTTTTCTTTTGGTAGCGCAATAATAACCAGTAGCCTAATCACATTTTGCAACCTGAGGGGCGGAGAATTGACCCCCTGGTCACTGCCGTGGATTCCATTAGGGGTGTATTGCACTTACAGTGGTAATAACAATAATTAAAAATAGTAAATGAATGTATTTGATTTTCTCCTGTCGGTTTACGTCAATAACGTGTATATTTTTTATATTTAGCAAAGTTCCAGTCTTGGTTTGGAAATATTCAGCTGCAACCTTGAATCACAGCCTCTTTATCTTATCCTTAATATTGCACTGTAATAGCGTATACAGCTTGGATTTTTTGATTCGATATATTATCAATTCTGTTATGCTATAATACCGGTGCATTAATGCATGAAGATAATCCAGAAAGTAACAACCGTTTGGCTTTAATTTATTCAGAAAAAAACATTCAGCCAACATGTTCCGACACAGTTTTACCAAGGAAAGAAGAACAAGTTTTTGGGAAAGAAATCTGTTACCCGTCGAGGGTTACATGTCTGTCATACGATTTTGTTGTTCATTGATTCTTCAAATCTTCTGTGATAAATGAAGGACGTCCGGTTCGATTCATATTTGTTCGTCCATTGTTGAACATTTCACATCACTTTCTCATAGTTCGTTCTATAATTGACTGTAAATATCTGCAGCTTTCAACTTCCGAGCATTTAAACATCCGGTAGCTCTCACCTCGGAGTTGGCGGGACTTTGTAACACATAATTAATTTTGAACAATCACAGAATGCACAATATCAACTTGTTTCGTCTAAAACTCATACAACACTGATAAAAGATGTCGAGGAAACCATTTGACCTTGGACAGAATTAGCGATCTGTGCAGCAGGAATACGCAAACGGTCATTACTTTCGTATATTCTACTTAAAATACAAGACTGGACGTCGGGCACGGGACCCATGTTTTGCTGTATCCCGAGACATGAAATTCTAAAGAGGTAAATGGTTTATTTGCGTAGGTATACAAGGGGGAGCTGCAGTAGAGTATAATTTTATCACTTCCTAAACTTTCGTCCGGTTTACATTTGTATGTCAGGAGTTGGTAGGATAACCTTCTATTGTTGTAAAGCAAGCAGGTCCTAATCCTGAAGTGTCTTAAATGTATTACCGAACTATACAAAACATACTTGACAATGTTGAAGGAAATGAGAGGCAAATTAGCTGACACGAACACGATCTTAAATCTTCTGTTTAACACCTTAAGGCTGGAAAGGAACCCCCAATAAAACCCGCTTAACATTTTATTCAATTTGAGTGAAATTGGGCGCATGCACATTGCCAACAATGTTTTACCTAGACATAATTATTGTCAGAGTTGTCTGTTTCCATGACACAAGCTCTAGTTTTCGAGATAAGTGTATACAGTTTATTATTAAATTTAGCAAACAGTTGCTTCGCTGCGTTTTCTTACAGAAATTGCAAGGTTGAGTACAAGCAAAATTATTGGAAATTAGTTCACTGTTCAATTTAAATATGATTAACAGTGGCGGCTGGCAATGGAGGACTCCAGGGAGGCGCCCTCCCCGTAAATAAAAGGAAAGATAGCATCAGATGTCATTGCAGTATTGATTTCTGCACTCCCCGATTTAGTTTATAGATTTTGTTTTGTTTAAAATGTTTTTGCAACGTTTATACAGCGAGTAGTGCGAATGTTTTCATTGCGGAGTGTATTTCGGACCACACCAAGTCCGTTCGCGTTTGTGAATACTGCCAGAGGTGAAACATTAGGAGGGGAATGCGGGCAGGGGTGCAGAGGGGTAATAGCACCTTGGTGGAGTCCGAGGCGCTTTCTCCATGTGGAGTCATTCAATTTCACTGTCGTCACCACATGAAAAAACTGATATGTTGCACTCACACGACTTTCTCAACTCTTATACAAACTATTTTTAAAAACGCTTATTCTCCATCTACTTCATGTTAATCCAGATAAACATTTGCATAAACTATCTTATTGCTAATTTTCTTGTAGCTGCAAGGGGAATTGCTAGGCTTTAAGCGATAGTCAAATGTTTTAAGAGCTGGTTGCTATGTGGAGCATTCCATTCTCTTTGTATGTCCAGGATATAAAAAAACGAATAACGAATTCCCATTTGAGAAAAAGTATAAGTAGGTACTGGAAACTTCAAATAAATAACAAGGAATATCTCGGAAATGGGTCACTCTACAAAAAGGTGTGTATTACATAAATTGTGTGTTTTAATGAGATCTATATTTTTTGTATAGTAAAAGTTTGTCTATCTCTTACGGTTTACCAGTTATGCGAAAGTCATTCACAATGAAGAGGACTTTTCGGGATATTCCCAGAAAATTCAAGATATACATTTCATTTGACACAAAAATATCTTAAACATGTGATATTTTAATCAAAATCGTTAACCATTTGTAAGAAAATTAGAATTTTCGAAAAATGTTCCATGTAAAGGGTTGTCTGGGGTGGGGGGATTTTCTTCGAAATCTTTGTGTCACATCCTTGGAATATACTAATCTCAAATACCAAGTTTGGTGTTTATCCGACTTTTCATTTTTGAGTTATGCTGCTCACAGACAGACACTCAGACGGACGTTTCCAAAAATGTTTTTTTTGGATTCAGGGCTCTTCAAAACATGTATTTCCTGTGAAATCTCGGTATAAAATTTTTGGGTGGAATGCAATGCTTCCCCTATTTACTATACGTGGTAGAGAAAGTAAAAGGTATTCAGTCCTATCTAAAATTCAATTTTGTTATATGAATTGACATAAAATTTAATTAAATTCTTAAGTTATAAAGTATACCATTGTGGAGTTAAAACTATTCAAAGCAGAGAATAAACAGTTCCCCTTAAACTACAGTCCATGTTGGTTGCTTTTGTTTGCGCGTCACATACTCACGCGCTCACATGCAGTGCCGTGATTCACACACGTATTGTCAGTTGCGTACAGGATTCAGACGCACGTGCTGTGTAAAATACCTAACGTAACCAATTCAGTGCAAGTGTGCATTTAACATTAAATTAACTACACTGCCGTTTGTGAAAATTGCAACACCAATTTCCCGAATAACTCCAAACTTGGTGGAAGTGTAGAGAAGTGTACAAGTAATAAGTGATTAGGTTTGCAGAGAGATGGGGTACACGTAGGCCGAGCAGAGCCCTCTCGTGTCGGTCCGACAAGGCCAGTGTAGCGCCCAGTGTAGTCAGTGCAGAGCTGTCAAACAAGATGGAAACAATAAAGGGAGTGCCAGTATGCCTCGTCGACGTCAAAGAGAGCCATATCGGCATGTGAGTGTGTTCGAACGGGGCAGAATGATCGGTCTCCGGGAAGCGGGTTTGTCATACCGTGACAGGGCATGCTGCTACGACAGTGATGCGTGTGTGGGAGCAGTGGATAGATGAAGGTCGTACGCAGCGAAGAGCGGGTACTGGACCACGGAACATGACCACAGCTCGGGATGACCATAACGGACCGTAGAGCTTCATCCACAGTATTGGCGACGCTGGAGTTCTGAAACAGGTGTGAACTTGTCTGCATCAACGGTTCGTCGCCGTCTGCTGCAGGTTGAACAGGTTGCACGCATGCCATTACGTCGGCTTCCATTGTCCAGAAACCACAAGCTCCTCCGACTGCAATGGGCACGTGAACACCGTCACTGGGGTGCTCAGTGGCAAAATGTAGTCTTTTCGGTCGAGTCCCGCTTCAAAGTGCCCTACAGGGATGGCTACATACGTGTCCGGCGGTACTGTGGTGAGCGCAACCTGGAGGGCTCCATTGTTGAGCGGCATAGCGGACAAACACAGGTGTGATGGTTTGGGGCGCCATTGGTTACAACAACCTATCTCACCTCTTACGAATTGAGGGCACTTTGAGAAACAACCGGTACCTAACAGTGGTTGTAGAACCTGAGGTACTCCCCCTGCTCCAGGCATCTCCACAAGCCACATTTCAACAGGACAATGCCCAGCCACATATTGCGAGGAATGTACAAGCCTTTTTCGAAGAGCGACGGGTACCATTCCTTTCCTGGCCTGCACGTTCGCCTGACATGTCGCCCATCGAACATGTCTGGGATATAGTTGGTCGGCATCTGGTGCGTCACGGTCCTCCAGTAACTAGTGTCACGGATTTGTGGGCTCGAATACAAACTGCGTGGAGGGAAATCTCTCAGGAACTTATTCAGAACCTTTTTGATTCAATGCCACGGCGTATAACAGCTCTAACTGCAGCGCAAGAAGGCCACATCAAATATTGAATATTAGGGCTCAAAGGTCATGTATACGTTTATCATTTGTTACTTGTCATGTACCTAACATGTGCTATTAAATTCATGCGTTTCCTTCTTGGTGTTGCAATTTTCACAAACGGCAGTGTAGTTAAGGAATCGTAATAACAAAGTAAACAGCAAAAAGACAGACTTAATGCTTTAGCCATGTTATATTAGAAGGTGTTTATTTCACCATTTTGCTAAACAAAAGCAGAGGAGAATACACTTCATCTAGAAGAATATTAATTAGGTTAGTTTAGTTATACTCATTTCAAGGCAAGTAGATGCGTAATAATTTCTTTCAGTTCATTTTATACTCTTGAACATTTTTCCAATGCGTGTTGTTGATTGCTTGCATCACGTACATGGTTAGACGCGAGGTAAGGTCGGGCAACGAGCAAAAATAAACTGTGCGTTTCCACTTAAGAATTTATGCTGTTACTCTGACGCGTGAATAAATATTATTATAGAAGGTAGGGAAGAAATATGTTCACGAAACACAGACTTATCGATGTGTAAGTATGTGCGTTTAAGATTTATAAATCATTTATTTTGTGAAAGCAAAGCACAGAATGCTCGTTTGTTATAAAACTGTGTGTTCTCTGCTGAAATTTTAATATTTATTATCACACGGGTGCACGTATAATATAAATGTGTGATGTAGGCAATAATCATTAATACCCATAGTTTAATTTGCGCTCGTCTTATAGATGCGTTTTATTGCACGTTTTATTTCTGAATTACACTAATGCATAGGATTTCGTACGTGCTGAAAAACACATGCAGTGAACTGAACAAACGAGAAATTATATGCATAATATTTTGTTTTATATGGTTGTTTTTGTTTACATTATTTTTGGGTAAATTGTAGAATAAAATTTGCCATGTAAAGCGTGCTTACCTGGCGCCCTCCCAAACTTGCAAATTACGAGCCGCCACTGATGATTAACGAGGCACTTGTCAAAATGGGAAATAAAACATGATTTTGTGACAATTTTTACAATATAATTAATGGTCATATCGGCGGCCTTTTACCTTTGGAGCAAGCTGTTTATTGGCAATGGCGGTAACTCGTATGCAGTTGTCATTGGATTTCTGGTGTTTCTTTGGGTTTTATACAGTGCGGTCGTTTTACGGTGAGGCCACTGCTCCACACACTGTCTCTTACACTGAGGATGTTTCGTCCTGTGAGTCCCGGGTTAGTTACTCACGGGCGATGCACTATGATGACCGACCCTACAACGACCGCATTAGATCTACACACTTCTAGACTCTAGGGGGGGGGTAATCTTGGCTAGGGAAAAATGTCAACCCCCAGCCAGGAACGAACCCGCGACCCCTCGCACAAGAGGCAGGTGCTCTACCTACTGAGTGTTGATGAATGTCTTAACCAGCATTGCAACCCCCAGCCAGGAACGAACCCGCGACCCCTCGCACAAGAGGCAGGTGCTCTACCTACTGAGTGTTGATGAATGTCTTAACCAGCATTGCAACAACTCTTTTTGTGTAAGACAATGTTGCTCACGTGCCCTCCCTTTAATTTCGAACCATACCGAGCGAGATAGCATTCAGGAGGTCCTGGGTTGGAACCGACGTCTCGAACCATGGCAAGGCGAATATTGGGACGGTTTCTCTTCTACTACGAATCATGTCGCTTCTCTTTCAGGCGGAGTGAGTAGTGTCGGATAGACGGCAGCCCTCACTGGGGATGGTAAGCACAAAAGACCCGCGATGTGTCCCCTGCGCTCCCTGGTCATAATTTCTGGCAGGCGTAAGCTTCACAATCAATTATAGGTTTAGGGATTCAAAAAATACCCTTTTGAGAATTTATAATCAAGAAATAGATAAATCATCTTTCTCTACCCTGCATCACTTATTAACGGGTATAAAAAGCTTATTTTTTCTGTCTACTCTTTTAATTGAAATAAATATTTACAGAAACAGCTACATTACACATTTCGTTATAGATACAAAGAGAACAGCGCTAGTCAAATGTTTAACAACTGGACGCTATATGCTGCCTTAAAATTCCATACTGTTTCCATGACATCGCGAGAAACAACTGAATGTTGACAGGACTTCAAGGAATAGCCAAGTAATGAACAATTCTAGCCATTAATAACGGATATCCTGCACTTATGTCACAAAAAATAATAATTATTTGAAATAAATTGTGTGTTTTAAAGAAATCTACATTTCTGGCAGTACGTTTTCATCTATTGCTTAACGTTTATCAGTTATACAAGATTGCCCAAAACTCCTTCTGAACGAAGAGGATTTCACATGGTATTCTCAGAAAATTCGATATATACATTTTGTCATGCAAACAGCTTTAATATAGGGTATTTTAACTAAAATCGATAGAGCCATTTTTTTGAAAATAAAAAAATTCGAAAAATGTTCCAGCCGCAATACACCGAACACCGTCGCCTGGTACTACAACCCTGAAACAGATGAAAGGGAATGATGGACAGGAAATTTGTAGTAGAACAGCAACCTCCCCAGATTCGCCTACCGACGCGGAGAAACCACGAAAAAACACATCGAGGGGAATCTAACCCGGAACCTCCCGAATACGTGCTTCACCCGTTTACCACGGAGCCATATCGCCTGCTTGGCAATTGTCCTAATTAAAAAATAAATGCACAGACAGTTTTATGGACGCTTTTAGGAGTCCAAAGTCGTGAAAAGAAGAAGAAGAAATAAACTCGGCACAAGTTGTCAAGTCAAAACAAGATTATAGTGTTCTAGACGTAACCGGGATGTATGGTCACCTTACCTATATAAGGGGACAATATTAACTTTCTCTTTTTCTTGTAAATGTGCTACTAGCAATAGACCTACCATTATCTAACGACATTTTTCCATATGGTTTGCTATGAATTTAAATAAATAAAAATCTCAGAAGTTTAGGGGGGGGGTTGAACCCTAAAAACCTCCTCTAAATACGGCCCTGGCTTCAAAGTAAAACAAGCAGCAAAGGTTTTTCTTAAATATTTATATATTTACTGCTGACATTAATTCTTGAATGTAATAATATGTACGTATTTGTTTGAAGTTTAAGGTCTTTTAACCAGGTGAGTCATCGGATGAATGAAATAGTTAAAATGATGCTCAAACGAGCCCGGGGTCCCTAGAGCTAAGGTTACCCGACATTCGTTTTTTCAGAATAAGGGAAAATCTTTAAAATAACCTATCCTAACCGACATTCGAACTCAGGATCTATTGAACGTGAGGCTGGCACGCTACCTCCCCACCACGGAGGCGGCTTTCTTGCATGTAAAGTCTAAACAAGAGTATGTAGCGATGCTATTAACGAATATCTAAAAAGCATGAGAAACTTTAGTGAAGTTCAATTGTTTATTGTAATAAACGTGTAGTGTGTAGTAAAAGTTAAATGCCGGTTCATAAAATTACTTTTCAGCACATTTTTGAGAAAGGCGAAGGCGTTTTCTTTTTTTTCTGGATTTTTGCAGTGCAGTGTAATAAATTCATGTTCGTGGATTCTTTGCATTGCCCCACCAACTAAAATGGAACAGTCAGGTGATATGTGCTATCGTCTCATACCTCGACACCTGCAGTGGAAGCCTTGAATTCTTCTGCGCATGTCTGAACCGTACGACAGACATGAATCCATAGAATAATAATGTTGCATTGCAACCTCTTCGTTACCTCTTCTCAGTAGATGCTGACGTGCGGTAATATTATTGTAACTATTGTAGAATATAAACTTATTTAAGCATCACTCCGTCTGCAGACAGAAGCGACATTAAACAATAAAATGAAAGAACATACCTGAAATTTAACACTCTGCACACATTTACGATCTTGTTTCTGTTCTTTGAGACATGTGTGACGTGATTCATTGTTACGGAACCTGATCGTCATCCACTCGGAACAGTTACAGTGTAGTGTAGTGGGTCATGACAAGCGATTCGCATGAAAGAACCGGATCACGGAGCTGCCAATAGACGCTAAAATATTCAGCAGCAGTGGTAAAACACACTGCATAGTTCTTTATGCTCATTTCATATACGCTACAACGTTGTAATATCAGTACTGTGTAAATTAGTAAAGAAATCATGGTTAATATTTTATTTCTGTGTGCTGATCTGTGATTTTGGATTACTTATGTAAATAAAACCGCTGCCTTGGCGATAATTACAAACAGCTTTTGGCAAGATTATATTTTCCTGGCATTACGGAGTACAGATGCACACAGTGGAAGTAGAATCTAAAACGTCTGTTTAAAAATAGTTGGCAAATTACGTAACAGTGCTACAATACCTCCCTCATTCTTTGACTGGTGTTGTGAGAGAAATCGCTGCCATCTGTATATGCAGACATGGCCTTCGGAATCGCTACAGTGTCTTGAATGCATCATATTATCAATTTTTGTTAATAACGGTGTGTTTCTTGGTTTATTTGTTTTTTCTTTACTTCTTTCTTTTTACCGATGAAGGCAAAAGACAAGGCTATTTTCTATTTAACCATTTTGTATTTTCAAAATACCTGATTCCGCAAATACTTGTTCGTGAAATACCTTATAGATTCTGAGCTGTATTGTAATACACCGTTTCTTCAATTACAACTTTAGCGCGGAAAGCCTTGAAACTTAAGGTCGGAAATGGATATTTTTCAGTAACAGTTGCGATCGTTAAAATTTCAAAATAATACTAGGTTCCAAATAATTGTTCCAAAATATTGCAAGTACCT
Source organism: Deroplatys truncata (assembly GCA_030765065.1). Taxonomy (NCBI): domain Eukaryota; kingdom Metazoa; phylum Arthropoda; class Insecta; order Mantodea; family Mantidae; genus Deroplatys; species Deroplatys truncata. The sequence goes on from CM060987.1 coordinate 209,121,581, forward strand.
TTATGAGTATTTACGCACTGCCTCGGGTCCCTTCGTATCCAGTTATTCCTCGTTCTGAATTAATAAGAAGACGAACCTCCCCCCTTCCACCATACACCCAGGCGCTGTTAACAACAATACATCTAAATACTTATTATAATTACTGCTTACTTAACTCACGTTAAAGGAATTCACGTACATCATCTCGTAGTAACGCCTTGTATAAGTTTCCACGATGCTAATGAGTATGCTTCAAAACGGCATCACGCTTGTGTAGGCTTTGCATATATCAGTGAACACAATAGAAATGTAACCCAGGATATAAGACAAAGGTTAGCCTACATCGCTCCTCGAACTAAGAAATAATTAAACAATGCAGTAAATATAAGATACAGAAAATAATAGAATAAAAGAAACAGAACCTGCTGAGTAGATAATAAAATGGTCAGTGAGCACACAAATCAGAGAGTATCTGGGGCAGATCTTGTGGTGATCTGTCCTTCAACCAACGACTTCCTGCTCCGAGGTTGTATTCTACTGCTCCTGGACATGCTGAAGGTGTGGATGAACCCTGGGTCTTTGGTGACTATATGAATTGCTCTGCTTTGTATAATCTGAAGGCGGCACCCCAGACAGGAGCTGCATAGGTGATCAGGGGTCTCAGAAGAGAGCAATAAGAGGCAAAAATGTGAGTCTGACCGTGTCAAGTAGTACACCAGGACAGGGGTTCGTTAAAGAGAGGGAAGGGATTCCTGTAAGGAGGGAGGCAGAACATTTTGGTCTCTGTTTTGTAGGCATTCAGAGGAATCCGTCAAAGAGAACGTAAATGAATGGAACACTGTCGCGATAACTTTCGCAGATCGGAATAGGAGTGTAGTCAGGAAGAGGTGCGAGAATGGACCCCTGCGGAGTAACTGCCGCGATGGGATACTGGGAAGATCGAACAACAAAACACTGTCGTTGAGGAAACTGCAAACCATTTTGGAGTATGAAATGAGGAAGAACGGTGTGCAACAGTTTAAAGAAGTGAAACATCATGCACGTGTATCTCAACAGCATTGTGCAGCTTGGAAACAGGGACTTTACTTGTGCAACTGGTTATAAAAACACTCGCAACGTTGCAGGAGTGTCATTTTGAACATTTATAACTGGACCTATGGTAACGGTTCCAAAATAACGGTAACATAAGATTCTTTCCTAACTCTAATCTAAATGATCTTACCTACTCTGACATTTTATTAACAAGCGAGATTAAAAACGCTTGCAAACAATGTTTAAGGTACATTTGAGTTCGGCGTAAGCGTTCACTAGATGTTTGAATCAGATAAATCACTTCACGTTCGGTAGTGCGCTGGCAAGGAAAGCTAAATATCCGTGGTTCAGATCCCAAAAGTGGCATTCAAGTTTTTGAAAACTAGTTCAATGTTCCAAATACCGGAAAAATTGTACCAGTAAACCAAAATTATACAAAATGCTTGGTAAACGGGAACGAGTAGCTGCTATCCATTTTAAAGAAAACAAGTAAGTATGCTTCTTCTAAGTTTCAAGTTCTGTGGCACATCTTTTATCACGTTTCTATGTACTTCATGTTAATTGATACAAACGTCTGCAGAAATAGCTTAATTACACATTTCCTTGTAGATATAAGGGGAGACTGAAGTGTCAGATGTTTAAAAAGTGAGTCGCTGGCTTTTAAATTACATACTCTTTGACATCACACGAAAAAAACGGGGGGGGGGGACTTAGCCCTACAAAAAGTTTGAAAAATCAAACCAATAACGACGAATATCTGAAAATTATGATATAATGCTAACATAAATGTATTCTATATAAATTTGTGTTTTATAAATAAAGTTCATCTCGCGTTTTTTTTCTCTCTCTCTTTATTTTATTTTACGTCGCGTTAACTCCTTGGTCATATCGCGACGGATCTGTTGGTGGATATCTCTTAGAACGATATGTGATGGGCAGTTAGTCTTCTAGGTCTCATCCCTGTAACCACCTGCTTCATGCCGTGCAGATGGCATTAGGATGCCGTCCAGTCTAACTGCTTACATTGTCTGAAGATAGATGGCATAGCATTCGCTATTACCACTTATTTTTCATTTTATTATTGTTCTAGACTTAAGATGTTTTGGGACATAGTATTAAATATCCAATCCGGTATTTACTTTGGCGACTGAGGAAAACCACGAAGAAACCTCAGACATGTTGGTCGGACCACGGGATTTATACCCGAGACCTCCCGAATGCGGTTATCTCGCATTTGTTTCTTAGTTTGGGTTTTTTTTTCGCGTTTCTGTTGTTCTTTCCGTTTTACAAACACGCGACATATTTCACGAGAATACAATCATGTTCGGCAGGACTTGAATCCACAATCTTCTCACCACAAAACACTAAAGCTACACACTTTAATATCGTCCACCGTGGTGTAGTGGTTACCGTGCTAGTCTCTAGTTCCCGAGGTTGCGGGTTCAAAACCGGCGGAGGGCGATGGATTTTTTCGGGGGTAAAATTCTTAACATGGTTTCCTTCGGAAGGGAAGTAAAGCCGGTGTCCCGTGTCGTAGATTTACGGCACGTAAAAGAACCTCAAGCCTGATAAAGAGGCCTCTGAGCAAAATTACCCAATATAGATTGGGACGCTAAGGACCACAGTAGTTAAAGAGCGTCCATAAATAAAACTCAATTTAATTTAATTTTTACACACTTTAACGGGCGCGGCAGTAAGTTATTCCTACAAAACTCAAGATAAAGATTTCATTTGCCATGCAAATATCTTAAACCAATGGTATTTTAATCAAAATCTCAGTGTAGAATACAGTTTCCATTATTTTTAATTATGCACACAGCCCTTGATAGCGACGAGCCAAGGTCGCAGACGGTTTTATCTTGGGTTTAAAGTCGTATGCCATTGCTGATGTAGGCCATGTGATGATACCTAAACAAAACGTTTATGTTATCGTTAGTATTAAGAGCTTATCTGCGGTACTCAACATCCAGATAATGACTCTGCTCATTACAACTGATCTATTACATGGTCAGCCAAAACACTCCGAACCGCCTGCGCGGTGTTTTTCCTATCCACGTCCTCAGCGCTCGTTGCCATCTGCCGCTATCATAGAAAGGCGCGGATGAAACCATACAACATTTTTAAAACTACTTTTAAAGGCTTTACTTACCAACGTTATGAAAGGAGATGCTGAAACTGGCCACCGTCGTTGTCCATACATTTTTGGCACCTCTTTAGGAAGCTATCCGTCGTGACCAATGTCGTTTAATGTTTCTTCAGTAAGAACCGAACGCCGTCGTTTAGATTTCTTAGCCTGAACACTTCCTGTGGCCTGAAATTTACTGTAAAGTTCATAGATTGTTGTACGTCCTGGAACTTTTACACCTGGAAATCTTTCTGCAAATCGTACTTTCACTTGGCGAGCTGACCGAGTTAACACATATGAATCATAAATAAATACACGCTGTGCAGTAGAAAACATATACTGACGAATAATATACTTTGTGACTAAGTACAGGACAAAATAATAAATAACTCGCAATAACTGAACTACATCACATCACCGTCAACTCAAAATTGCACTTCACACTACACAGCAAAACCACAACAGCGTGACTTTGTTATAGCAGCAGTGCGTTATCATGTTTTTATCATATTTCCACACGCTTAGTGGAAAAACACCGCGCAGTCAGTAATATTGTTCATAAAATACCCCTCTGGGGTAACTTAAAACATAAAGTGTACAAGACAACCTCACACATCCTGGTAGAATTAAAACAAAATATCCGCAGGAAATTTCTCAACGTGAACTACGGCGAGTGATGTATAGTTTCCTAAAGAGGTGCCAAAAATGTATGGACAACGACGGTGGCCAGTTTCAGCATCTCCTTTCATAAAGTTGGTAAGTAAAGCCTTTAAAAGTAGTTTTAAAAATGTTGTATGGTTTCATCCGCGCCTTTCTATGATAGCAGCAGACGGCAACGAACGCCGAGGATGCGGATAGGAAAAACATCGCGCAGGCGGTTCGGAGTGTTTTGGCTCACTTTGTAGAAACGCGTAATTTCTTTATTTAGGTTCGGTACACCACTGCCCGGAAAGGTGCAGCCCTAACCTCACTTTATTGCGAGTTGGCTCCGCGGTAACTGTGAGGCTCGTATTCGGGAGTCAGGCTTCGAGGTTGTGTAATGTTAGTGGGTGTCGGTGCAGATGCTTGCTTTCTCGTCCCTGTCAGTTGGTAGCCTTGTTTGAGCCGCTAGACAGTGTGACCGGGCCTTCATTAGGGACCTCTGTCTGCCTCTTGCACTTCCTTCACTTCATCTGTTGCTCCTGGAGGATAGGCGTCCCTCTCCGTTACCTCCTCATCAGTCAGCGCTACTCCACAATAAATCGGGAGTGGGAACCACAACGAGAGCCATACAAGGATGGAAGTGCGAGAGTATATCATTAACAACACGCAAAATCGATTACATTCACGTATCGTTTATTTAAGGTACTCGATACGATGCGGTACATTCATATGACATTCTCTACCCATTCTTCAAGAACTATTCTTAAAAAAACTTCTTTTTCTATCTGCTTCATACTAATCGAGATAAACCTTTGCGGAAATGGTTTTATTGCGTGTTTCCTTGTAGATACGCGAGGAGTACAACAGAGTTAAATCAAACCTTTCAAGAGCTGGTCGTTATGTCATGGCTTTCAAATTCCATTCTTTTTCCATGACCAGAAGAAGAAGAAGAAAACAAATAGCGATTTTGCAGTTAAAAAGGACAATTCAAACGTGTAATAAAGAATATCTCGGAAATGGTTAAGCTACAAAAAAATACATGACATAAATTGAGTAATTTAAGGAGATCTACATGTTTTGTGTTTTGAGGCAGTATTCTTTACACTTAAATAATATCAGTCTAATTATATAATATAAAATAAAATAACAGCCCGCCTTAAAGCAATATGTGTATAATATAATATATAAAGTGTATGTAATAGTCATTGTATTATGTTTATATTATTATGTACGTATAATAATGTTATGTGAATGTATTACGTAGTTTAACAATGTAGGAGCTGCGAGAATAGAAGCAAGCTGCCTTCCGTAGCAAACAGAATTATAAAGTAGAAGCCGAAAGTTGCTAACAATGAGGTAACCTTGAGACAACAATAAATTAGAAAGTTTAATAAAGGCTACTAATAACTCTTGGAGCAATAATAATGGAATACTTAAAACAGTTTAAAAATAGTCAATCAAAAACTAGAAAAAGCTTAAGTTAAATAAAAGTATTCTATTGGAGTAGGCTTAGCCAATCAGAGACTTGAAATAGAGGAAAAGTACAGATTCAGGCGGGAGACGCTACAAGACAGCGTTCCCAAACCAGTCCAGTTTAGATTGCGTACCCGATCGGTACGATACGTGTTCAATGTGGGACATAAAACTTCATTGCGGTGAGAATAATATAAAGTTTACCTGTTAAAAAGTACAAATAACAATAATCTCACAGCTCTACAGTAGGATACATCAGTGAAGTGTTATTTAATCGTGTGAAGGATTAATAAACAAAGTACAATACAATTGTAACTTGTGTAGGCCTTCATTCTTTAACCGTACCAGCCCTGCTAAGAGACACGTGTTCTGAAAATTACTACTGACCCAGCCGAGGCATAGGATAATACTTAAATAAACATTAAATTACAAAGTTGATTTTTTTAAACGTGGAGGCGAAGGCCACCGGAAAAGTAAACGTGAGGCGAAGGGCACCGGAAAGTTTGTATCGTACGTGGGGTGAACACTCCAAGAAATATATCTTGCATACGTGATGCCATAACTACAACAATTAAACCCTTTCAGTTTAAGTTTTTGTTCTGTGTCTTACGATTAACAAGATTGTATAAAATTCCTTCTGAATGAAGAGGACTTCACAGGCTATTCCCAGAAAATTAAACATATACATTTTATTTGTTATGAAAACATCTTTAATATATGGTGGTTTAATTAAAACCGTTAAGAGACTTTTAGAGAACATAAAAGATATCGAAAATGTTTCCATATAAAGGGCAGTTTGGGATGGGGATTTTCTTGAAAAATGTCCGTGTCCCAACCTTGGAGGACCCTGAAGTTGAATAGCAAGTGCGGTGCTTAACCAAGTTTACAGACACGGACACTAACCCCTCAGAGGCTCTCGTCGTAGATGGGAAGAAGACGGACACGCTTCTTGGGCAGCGGTCACTGCATCGCCACGCCGTTCTCTGCCAGTCAGCACCTCACCTCACCTCCAACCACAACATCCTACACCACTGCGGAGTTGCTCGAGACCTGCCTACTAGGTACATACTCTCCGCAGCTCAACACCGATGGCCTTCTACCTTGAAGGCCACACGCATCATCACGTCTCGAGGAACAACCACCTTCGTCCGCCTGGCACTGGCTGATCCGGCCGACCGTGAAGCTGCCCTAAGGTCCGGCCTGCCCTTGTTAGGGCAGGTTCTTCGCGCAGAGGCCAGCAGATCGGAAAGCCACCAGCCTTGCCGTAGATGCTGCTGCTATGGCCACGACACCACCCAGGTGCCACTACTGCGGAGCACCGTGCTTGACGTCACAGTGCACCAGACATGACCTCCGCCGCCGACGTCGGTACTGCGCCACCTGCAACGGCTTCGGACACTTCACCGGGCAGGCGCAGTGCCCTCTATACCCGAGAAGACATCGAGCGCCACCGCCTGAAAACATCAACACAACTCCAGTCGCTCCTCCGACGACAACGGCACCTTCAGTCTCAGCCACCACCCTTCGAGATGCGGTCCAGGATCTCCACACGGAGGTCCTAAACATTGGACCCCGCATCTCTCTGCAGGAAGAACACTTCACACCACTCACCACCGCCGTCACCTCTGCAAACTCTGAAGATCATCTCCGCCGACTAGCTGCCACCGAATCTGGACTTCAAGAATTACAAGCCACCACCGCTGCCAACTCTGCAAACTCTGAACATCATCTCCGCCGACTAGCTGCCACCGAATCTGGACTTCAAGAATTACAAGCCACCACCGCTGCCAACTCTGCAAACTCTGAACATCATCTCCGCCGACTAGCTGCCACCGAATCTGGACTTCAAGAATTACAAGCCACCACCGCTGCCAACTCTGCAAACTCTGAACATCATCTCCGCCGACTAGCTGCCACCGAATCTGGACTTCAAGAATTACAAGCCACCACCGCTGCCAACTCTGCAAACTCTGAACATCATCTCCGCCGACTAGCTGCCACCGAATCTGGACTTCAAGAATTACAAGCCACCACCGCCGTCACCTCTGCAAACTCTGAACATCATCTCCGCCGACTAGCTGCCACCGAATCTGGACTTCAAGAATTACAAGCCACCACCGCTGCCAACTCTGCTAACACTGAGCATCAACTCCGCCGTCTTGCCGCCTTGGAAGCTACAATGCAGGACCTTCACGCCATTACCACGCCCTCTCATCTGCCTTCCAGAGCTTCACCACCTGCTGCCTCCAGCGCTTTGACAGCGCTGACTCAGCGATCAGCGGCCTGGGCAAATCCATCGCCCGCCTGCCACAAACGACACCACCGCCAGCTCCAACAGTTCCCCTGGAGGAGTTTAGGCTGACAATATCAGGTCTCAGTGACCTGGTGCGAGCCCTGTACACGACGACGGCGGAATCGACTGCGGCCATCTCCGACCTGAAGGGTGGGCAGGAGAGACTGTGCAACCACATCATTGCAAACACGCAAGCAAACACGTTCACGTTTGCCAGCACAAGATACCCAATTCCAAGCAGAGTGTTCCCTCCAAGGTCCACTCAGCAACACCCAAACACAAATCAATAAAGACAATAAATGTTCTTCACCCAATCCCGACACTCCCCGGAGGGCAGTCAGGGCCTCGGCCATGGCTGTTTCCCGGTCATCTCCGTCACCCGCTGGCAGCTTACCTTCCGCACTATCGGGGAACCCCACCACCTTTCCTTACTACTCCTTCCAAACTCTCTCCTGAAATTCTCTCTCCCAACCCCGTCCACTACCCCAAAAAACACGCGCACGCAGAGAGAGAGAGATCGTTTTCTAAAAACGCTTTCTTTGTTTGTTTCCTTCTTTTGGATTCAGGGGATCTCAAAACGTGTATTTCCAGTGAAATCTCGGTATCCAATTTCTGAGTACAGTAAAACACTTGCTCTCCTTACTATAGGTACACGCAGTAAAAGGTAAAGGTGCATGTGTTACGGAGGGACCCACAACCGAACAGAGCGCCACACTTTGTGTTTCTAACGTGACCCCCGGGAGGGAAGGGTGAGGAGAGGTCCCTAACGTTTCCAGATAGAATGCTTCCGGCGGTCCCCACTGGGCAGTCCCGACCGACGCCGGGAAGAAACCTTCGCACACCGCCTGGTCCTACAACCTGAAACAGATGACGACGACAGGTACTGGAAATGAGGGACAGAAAAGTCGTGGTAGAAGATGAACCACCTTAGCATTCGCCTGTCGACCCATGGGTTAGAGTGGGCTGTCGCCGAGGATCGAACACGGCACCTGTATAATGCGGTCACACACGTTACTGAGGCGAATGTAGAGGTGAGTGGCAGAGAAAGTAAACAAAGTTTCATACAAAAACAATCCTGAAATATTGAAGAAACGTGATCCGATTGTGGTTTTGCCTTTCTGGTCATTTGTTGCCTTCTTATAGTTCAAAAGTCCCTCTGTTTCTGTTTCAAATTTTTGAAGGTGTCTAAAGAGTCTTTTCTTGATATCAACTACGTTTTCATAACTTTATACATGACGTTACTTTATCTGGGAAAGTCTAAAATCTTCACAATACTGAATTTTAATTTTTTAAAAGTATTTTCTTGGAAAGTTAGATAGTGATATAGGACCATTAATTTTCTCTCTTAATTAGGTTGGACAAAATGTCAACTAAACCAGTTAAACCAAAAGGAAGTATCGACAGCAGAAACGAAACTGAGAATGGAATAGCGTGGTTTTGTTTCTGCAATACAGAGAGCTCTAGCGGCTGTTAAAGGTCACGGCCTCCTTCACTATCTTCTACAATGAAGACGGATACACTCAAAATCACATGTTACATTCACATGCCTTTCTCTACCCACGATTTATTTTGAACATAACACGCATAGGCTAAATTGGAATTTTGATTATAAAATGCAGTCACTTATAATAATTCATATGTAGCTAATACAGTTATAGATGAAAATGGAACTTGAGTAGAGAAATAAAAGAATAAGAAACAGAAACAACTAAGAAAGAGAGACAAGGTGGCATGATTGTTAATTATACAATTTTTGTTTGTTTTTTTTTAAGTTGAATATCTATCTTAATCTACCACTAAGTAATTATTAGCTATAGCATCTCTGAACTGAATTTCACGCAAGTTAAGAATATCTACATCAAGATAATGAGCTTACATATGTAAATACATAACTCTGTTTAATGCCGAACTTTTATAGAGTTCTACATTTGCTCTGAGATGAAGAACGGTTCTTTGAATGTACGAGGGCTGTTCTAGAAGTACCCGACCTAACAAAGAGAACACAAAAACATCTTTATTTCTCTACATAGTCTCCTTTCAGCTCGATACACTTTTCCCAGCGATGTTCAATAACTTCGATACCCTGTTTATAGTGAGAACCGTCGAGTTCTGCAGAATAGCCATCAACTGTAAACTCCACCTCTTCATTCTTGGCAAATCTTTTAGCACCAAGCCATTTCTTCAACTTGGAAACAGAAAATAATCAGAGCGCCTAAGTCTGGTGAACAGAGCGCATGAGGAAACAATTCGAACTTTAACTCATTGATTTTGGCCATGGCGATAAGGGATGTGTGAACTGGCGCATTGTTTTAATGAAACAGAACTTTCTTTTTTGCCAAATGCGGCCGTTTTTGCTTGATTTCATCATTCAAACTCAGCAATAAGTTTGCATAATACTCGCCATTGATTGCTTTTCCTTTTTGAAGATAATCAATGAAAATTGTCCTACGCGCATCCCAAAAAAACTGATGCTATGACCTTGCCTGCAGATCAACTGTCTTCACCTTCTTTGGAGCCGATTCTCCCCTTTCAATCCACTGTTTTGACTGTTCCTTCGTCTCAGGTGTGAAGTGATGGCCCATGTTTCATCCATGGCTATGGATCGACGCAAAAACTCGGCTTTATTGCAACAAAACATCACCAAACACTCGACCGAAACATCTTTACTATGCTGCTTTTGTTCCATTGTGAGTAAACGCGGCACCCATCTTGCGCACAGCTTTCTCTTGTCTAAACTTCCAGTTAGTGTGCGATGTACAGCACTTTTTGAAATGCCTACGATGTCTGCTAGCTCGCGCACTCAGGCGACGGTCATCCAATACATTTGTGGATTTTCTTCACAATTTCTGGCGTGGTCACCTCATTTGGTCGACCACTGCGATGTTCGTCTTGGCAGCTCCTACGGTCTTGCTTAAACTCTGCCAACGAATATTTTACTGTTGTAAACGAAGGAGCAGACTCCCCCAGAGTAGAATCTAGTTCACCTTTAATATTAGTTGGACTAAGACCTTTGAAATGAAAGTATTGTATCACATAACGATGGCCAGTTTTATCCATATTTACAAATTCCTGAGAGAGTTCACTATTAATGGCTGCCAAGCAATTACTAAACAACAACGTAGCATCGTCAAACTTAAGCTTTATAAGGTTGGTACTTTCTACTATAGTCATTTGTTTGATACAACAACCGCTATATATACGTCAGGTCGCATACTTCTGGGACTGCCCTCGTATTTATTTGACTTGGCATTTAAAAGGATATGCTTGTAGTAATGTAGGTATCATCAATAATCGAACGCAGAACGTTATAGAGAAATATTAATCCCATGATGTCTCTTCTGAAATTTAAAGCCCCAAATTTAAATATTTGTAAAAGGGTTTTGTAATTTGTAAACATAGGGTAATACCTAATTCTTTTATACACTGCGGTCGTTTTAAGCTGAGGCCACAGACCGGCTGCACTGCAGTGATCTCTGTACTTTTCCGGCGCATAACGCGTTCAAGATGTTTCAGTCACTGCTTTGTGTTCGAGCTGTAAAGAGAGTTGTGCATCTCAAAGTGAAAGTTTATTCAAGACATCTGTGTTATTTGCCTAAGCGTGTTTAATGTCTTGTTATTAGTCCACTGCCGGCAAATTCAGCTTGAACAATTAATTTTTATGTATGATACATATGTAAATGCCTAATCGTGTAGACAATTTCAGGAGAAATTTTCTGGTATTCCAGTTCCAACTGTTAGACGTCTGGGTAACAAGTTTAGGGCAACATTAATCCTAAGAAGTGAAACCGAGATGTTTAACGGAGGACAAAATTGGTCCATTATTTGTGGGGAACCCTTTATAGGAACAATCCCTGCACCATAGATGAACTTAAGGACAATTATGAACCTCACGCAAGAAGAACTTGTGTAAATGGAAATTTCATTTGAAGAAGCCAGGAATGTGTTCACACAGATGGACATCACTTATAACAAGTTTAGTACTCATTATAGTGTATGTTAGTAAGTAACACAGGAGTTGTGGAACGGACCGTGTGCGGGGCATGCTACACGCGATCCGCGGGCTCACCATAAAACGACCGCACAGTATAATAAATATTTTAACAATTTCGATTGTACTTTATCTACTAAATCCGCATGTTTTATAGACTTACGATTTAAAATGATAGCTGGACATTCAAGTTTTTGTCTAATGAAGGAGCTGTGAAGTGGAATTAGGTACTGTTGTTGTTCACCAATGGCACTGGGGATTAATTGATCTGCATTGTTTTCCCTCTGGCTTCCCAATATAAAGTCTGTAAGTTATCACTTTTAAGGCCTTTGCATTTGGGGAGATGCTATTTGTTCAGGATGACATCTTCTTTACAGAGAGTGCACTTGGGTGTAGTAGGCATCCTATCTTGTAGAGGTGTTCTGCGAGGCAATTGTGGCCAGTTGCCATCCTAAATAAGGCCACTGCGGCATTTTTTGTATATCAACTCTATCTTTAATATTCTTATAATCTTTATCCTTTAATTTATCTTCTTCATCAAGTCTCTGCTGTCTTTTGAATGTTGTTTAATGTTATTTAATTGTTTATTTATTTCTATTTGTCCTACAGGTTTGTATTGAACCTTTCTTTGCTAATTAATCCGCATGTTCAGTACCCAAAAGTTCGACATGAGCAGGGACCCATTGTAGAGTGACATGATTTCTAGTTTCAACTGCTTTAATTAGGCTTGTTATTTCTTTAATATTTCTTGTTGTTTTATGTATGGTCTATATAAAATGTTCTGTAATGTTGCTTGTATAGCTGTTAATTCTCCATCATAGTGGTTTGACGTTTCATCTAATGTTAGATACTGTACAAAATGTTTACAGTATACTCCTGCACCGGCATTTTTTTTTTTTTTTTTTTTTTATTGATGAGGGATCCATCTGTATATATTTGGAACCATTCTTTTTCTGGGTATGTTTCATTTTCTGTAGCTATTGCTATGGCTCTCATTTCATCTGGTATATTGTTTTGTTTGTGTATTGTATATATCAGGTCATTCTGATATTGTATATCAATATATTCTATTGGACTCGTTACCTCTGTTGCAATTATATTTGTTGTATTTTAAGTTATTAATATATGTTCTGAAGCTTATTTGAGTTTTTAAATTACTTATAGTATCTGCTGTGTGGTACCACTTGTATCTGTTTCTATTGACTTGCAGTTTTTGTGCTAGAGTAATTGCTTTCAACTCGTGTTCCAATTCTATAGCCATGTTTTTGTGAAGCTCTGTAGTACTGTAATTGGTGTTGTTTTTACAGCTCCTGTTATTATTCTTAGTGAATTATTTTGTGAAATTTATAGTTTACTGTTGCTAGTAGTTCTCCTCCATACAATAGGTTAGGTTTTATGTGTGTTTTATATGTATTATTTCCACGTTTTAAAATGTTTTTGTTGATTTTATTCGTTACATTGTTTACATGTTCTTTCATTGATAGTTTTTGATCTAATTCTATCCCTAGATACGTTGCTGTAGTTGCTTTTGTAGTTTTTTGTTGTTGATTTGTAGGCATATATTTTCTGTTTTATGCTGCATTGTGAATAGTTGATATTGAGTTTTCCTGTATTCATTTCCATATTGTTATTAGTCCACTGTTCTAGGGTTATGATTGTATTCTCCATTGTTGTTTGCAGTTTTTTGTAATGCTTCCCAGATCTTGTTCTTTTCTAAGTCCATATTACCACGTCGTCAGCAAACATTCCTACTTGTATGTTACCTATTTTCTTTAGTACATCTACTAGGTCGTTTATATATATTGTACAGAATGGCACTTGTAACAGACCCTTGAGGTATCGAACTCTCGTTCGTTTCCATTTGGATGTGGCTGTTTTGTACTGTACTGCAAGCCATCTTTGGGATAGGAAGGTTTGAAACCAGTTATGGGGAACAACGTAGTCCGCCTCCACGTGGTGTTCCCTGGGTAACACTAAATGGAGTACAACATAGGCATGCTTCCCAAGCCAAAAAAGAATTAGGTAATGTTTTTGCTTTAAATATGCACGAATTTAAAGTAATGAAGCGTAGACATTTTAATGATTTTGCAACGATTAATTCAATAAGATCTTTTAGTTTTACCAAACTATTGTTACAAATCTGCTTCGTGTTAATCGAGATAAACGTTTCAAATGTTGCTGCAGCCATCTAGAAGGGGAGACGCGAGGCTCAAGTGATAGTCACACTTTAAGAATGGGTCGCTCTCTTTGTAATCGCGAGAAACAACTGAATGTAACAGCACATGTATTAAAAAATTCAAACTAATAACAACGAATATCTTGGAAATGGCTGATGGCACAAAAAATTATTTTGAAAAAATTCTGCGTAAATGTTTGTGTACCCCTTATGATTTCCTAGTTATACAAAAGTAATTCAGCATGCAGAGGACTTCACAAGTTATTCCCAGAAAAGTCCAGATATATATTTTATTTGTCATGCAAATGTCTTAAACATAACGTATTTTAATAAAAATTGTTAAGAGACCTTTTTGAGATAATAAAGAAAATATTGAAAATTGTTGCATATAAAGAGTAGTTTGGGATAAGGGGGAGGTTCCTTGAAAATCTTCGTGTCCCATCTTTGGAAGAAGCTGAACTTAAGTACGAACTTTGGTGTTTACGGACTTTCGTTTTAGATGTTTTTCACATACAAACAAACACGCACAGAACGTTTTCTAAAAATACTTTTTTGGATTCATGATGGCTCAAAACACGTACTTTCATTGAAAGCTTAACATCAAATTTGTTGTGAAATGATATACTTCCTCTGTCTATTAAGTGGGTGGTAAAGAAAGTAAAATTGAAACTCTCGTTTTCATATAATATAAGCAAGCATTATCAACGAGAAGCTTTCCGGAACCCGGAAACGGCAACAGGAAAGCGGATAAATTGTTCATATTTACCGTTTCCGATCATGGCATACAGTATGTAGAAGAAGGTGAAGGAGACAGTGGCGTGTAACAGCCGCTAGGGCTCTCTGTAGTAGTAAGTTTGGAAAAACAAAACCGAGAAGATTCCCAGCTGCTGCACGTTCCATTCTTAGTTTTGTTTCCGTGGTAGGCAGTTTTATTTAGCTTAAGAATCACATACGGTAACTCTGATTGTTTTTAAAAATGTTTACCTTTTGGGTAACTTGCATTCAAACGAAAAACATGTTGGTCGCTTTTAAACAAACGATATCCGAATGCACAACATCGATTTTACATATTATCGATATGAATTCCCATTTGCATGCTCAGCTGATTATTAATTGTGAAAACCCACAACGCCCAAGTCTTTTCTGTTGTCATCTCATATTAGCTCGTATTCGCTATTTATTGTGCAATAACCAACAAATTCTTATTATGACATTGAGGTTAGGGTTGTTGTTTCCCGTTGCGGTTCTCTTTTTCGTTCCCGCGAACTTTTTTACCAGGCTTAAGGAGAGCCATCTGATAAAAGAAGGCCAAAAATTCCTGAAAATTTATAAATATGAATTTTAGTGTTATTAAACACTACAAACCAGCTATTTTTATAGCTGTACGACATTTTCAGCATATCATACAGCGAGTTAAATGTCTAGCTTCATATAAAATTGTATTACCAACATTAAAGTGAATAAACCATTCAAGACAATCCTCAAACAGTAAATTAGCTGCAGAGAAAGACGAAGGATGGTCTGTATATGTACTAGATGCTTTTTAAAGAGCGTTGAGTCAGAGACAGTGTTATTTTGGTATTAAATTTTTTAACTCTCTTTTCTCAGATTTCATTTGTTGGCATATTCTCATTTTAAGTTTTTTAAGTGTAGATTTTAGAAATTTCACAGTTGCATACCCTTAAGCACTTAGTGAAACCCGTTTATAAGTCTCCCCTGCTTTATTTTCTCTACCATTTAGCTAAGAATATTCCACATACAAATTTAATATCGACTTTCACCGGCAGTTCATGTTTCGAGGTTCTCTGAATAAAAAAACTGAAGCGTGACTTTGTCTACCCATTCTTCAACAAAGTATTGTCACAAAAGCTTATTCTTCTACTTACTTGATGTTAAACATTGTTTAATTACATATTTCCTTGTAGGTACAACGGGAATCAGCAGATTTAAATGATAGTCAGATGTTTTAAGAGCTGCTCGCTATGTGATAGCTTTGAAGTCCTGTTCTCTTTGAATGTCAAGAAGAAAAAACAAATGACTTCCTTCCCATTTGAGAATAGTTTAAGTATCTGAAGATTCAAACCAATGATAAGGAATATCTCGGAAATGGTTAACTCTACAAAAATATTTTTGACATATATTGTGTGCCTTAAAGAGATCTGCATTTTTTGTAGAGTAAGATTTTGTGTATCTCTTAGGGTTTACGAGTTATACAAAAGTCATCGAGAGTAAATTGGACTTCACACGCTATTCCCCCAAAAATTCAAAAGTCATGAAAATATCTTAAACACGTGGTACTTTAATCAAAAACGTTACATCCGGTTTTGAGAAAATACAAATTTCCGATAACTTTTCCATGTAAAGGGTAGTTGGGGCGAGGGGATTTTGTTGAAAATCTTCGTTAACATCCACTAAGTTTGGTATTTAACCTAATTTTGTTTTTTCACAAATACACACACGGGATCTTTTTCTAAAAATGCTTATCTGGGCCCTCAAAACGCCTATTTCCGGTGAAATCTCGATTTTTGGATAGAACGCAGTAGTTTCTTTTCTTACTATAGGTAGGCAGTAGAGAAACTAAGTGTGTGTGTGTGTGTGTGTGTGTGTGTGTGTGTGTGTATGTGTGTTAACTACATAACTCAAGAAGAAATGCCAGATGAATAAGAAGCTTGGTATTTGAGTTCAGAGGCGGTTAGACCGCTCGTTTCTCACCAAGGCGACCCGGGTTCAATCCCAGAGAGCCGCATGTGGCATTTGTGGTGGACAAAGCGGCGTCTGGGCGGGTTTTCTCCGGTTCCCCCGCCATTCATTCCATCCTCACCTTTCCTTTCATTCATCTCACCGCCATTTCATATCATCTCCTTCTCGCGTTGGGCTGATCACCCATCCTGGCTGTTCTCTATGATCTAGAGTCTGAGCTCCCCATCAGGCGTCTGGCCCCAGGCACCCGTTTGTAAGTCCGGGGAGTGTACGCCCTAACAACGGGGAGGGTAAACAGAGAAAGGAGAATTTAAGTTCAGCATTTTCCAAACACGCGACACGAACATTTTCAAGAAAATCCCCGCACACCAAACTATCTTTTATATGGACAAGTTTTCGTTGTTAATTTTCTCAGAAAGGTCTCAATGATTTTTATTTAAATTCCACACATTTAACATATTTACATGACAAATAAAATTTGATTTTTAATTAATTAATTCTCATTAATTAGATACAATTCAAGTTATATAACTTTCGTGGTTTCAACCATTTCCGAGATATCTTGAACCTCAAAGGCCCACATTTAAACATTAGACTTACGTTTACACACGCTATAATGCGTTTGTGGACCTCAAAACCTATACTAATGTTATAAAAACCCTTCTAACTTAATTTCATAAATTACTAAAACATTAAAAAGGATTTACAAAGCCTTGTACTTGAATACGAATACATTGGAGTTATAAAATAACAAACGAACAAGACCTTGATTTTTAGTACAGAGTGCCATAGAGTAGAAAAAAAATTTGATGTGTTACACTCATATGACATTCTCTACTCTTGTACAAACTATTTTTACAAACGCTTATTTTTACATATACTTCATGTTAATCGAGATGTCAATCTTATTGCTAATTTTCTTGTAGATGCAAGGGGAATTAATAGGCTTTAAGCGATAGTCAAATATTTTAAGAGTTGGTTGCTATGTGGAGTATTCCATTTTCTTTGCATTACCAGGACAAAAACTGATGTGTTACACTCACATGACTTTCTCTACTGTTGTACAAACTATTTTTACAAACGCTTATTCTCCATCTACTTCATGTTAATCGAGATAAACATTTGCAGACTCTATCTTATTGCTAAGTTTCTTGTAGATGTAAGGGGAATATATATTTACAAGGGCAATATAGAAATACAGTAGCCTTTAAGCACATACATATCTCTTAATAGCTGGTTGCTAGGTGCAGCACCATTCCCTTTGCCACAGATTAATACTCTTTGCATATCAAAGAAAAAAAAATGAATAACGAATTCCCATTTGAGAAAATAAGTATTGAAAAATGTAAGGGAATAACAAGCAATATCTCGAAAATGGTTCACTCAACAAAAAAATGTATATGACATAAATTGTGTATTTTAACGCGATCTACATTTTTTGTGTAGTAAAATTTTGTCTATCTCATATGGTTTACCAGTTATGCAAAAGTCGTTCACAATGAAGAATACTTTTGGAGACATTCCCAGAAAATTCGAGATATACATTTCATTTGTCATGAAAATATCTTAAACATATGATATTTTAATCAAAATCGTTAGAGCCATTTTTGAGAAAATTAAAATTTTCGAAAAATGTTCCATGTAAAGGGTAATCTGGGGTGGGAGGATTTTCTTGAAAACCTTCGTATCGCATCTCTGGAAGATACTGAAACTAAATACCAAGTTTGGTGTTTATCCGACTGTTCGTTTCTGAGTTATGCTGTTCACAGACACACACAGGGACACGTTTCCAAAAATGCTTTATATGCATTCAGTGCAACTAAACATATATTTCCGGTGAAATCTCGGTATCGAATTTTTGGGTGGAATGCAATACTTCCCCTAGTTACTATACGTAGTAGAGAAAGTAAAAATTTGTTGCTACTCCGCAGAATATAAATAGTTGCTTATCTCCGAATATAAAAACAAAAGGCGGCTGCATTTTATTGCAAGAAATATACAGAGATGGCCATGATGTAACACTTCAGTAAACAGAAGACAGAGTTTAAAAAGCGACAATCGATCCCGTGTTATATTTCTTTCTTTAATTGCCATTTATCAAATAGTGCAGATACATCTATGTAGAATGAAACAGTGTCAAAACCTCTGAATAACCCATTATAATTCGACAGAAGTATCCACTAAAGCTTCTGGTTGCCAAAACCTTCTAATAACACTCATGTAAGAAAATGTTGCTTTATTTCCTTTGTATAATTAAGTTCATTAGCAGAACATAGTAAATGATGTATACAGAGAGAAAACTGCTAATATTATAAGCGATATGTTATATTAACTGAGAAGATTATTTCTCATAGTCGTAGACTACGTATCTTTTCCAAAGAGATTAACTTGGTGGCCTGGGAGTGCGGAATCTTCGTTGTATACCGGGTGGAAGGGAAGTCTCTACATTAATTTAAACCAGTTGCAGATCTGATTATTTAGAACATATTTTGTAACTTTCATTTTTTCTATAGACATATTCTGCGGAGATATTTTAGATTTTTCGAGAACGAAAAATGCACACGTTGGCCACTTGTGCAGCGAGCGTTAGCTGCGAGAGGGGGTGGTACTCTCCCTTTCAAAACCAGAAGTAGGTCAGCAAGTAAATAGGTTTCACTTTTGCTGGCGCGTGGTTCATGAATGTAGATAAACGTTTCGTGTATTCCTGCCAATACGTTCACAGCAAATCGCTGTTGAAAATTATGCTCTCTAGTGCTGTGAGGGTTTTCTTCTGCCCATGTATAGGTGTTAGAAAATTGAAAATTACATTTTTGTAAAGGTAGCTTCGTCTGTTGTCCTAATTAATTGTGGCATATCCGCACTTTGTTCTAAGAACCAATTGACGAAAGCCAGCCTAGGCGCGTAATCCGCTGCTGTACCTGTTGGGTATGATGTGGTCGTTATAATTGTTCTTTCGGCGTCCTGAGAATAAACCAATGGGACACGCCGAGCATGCGAGCTATTCTCCGAGTAGTGCTGCTGGGTTGTTCATCTACAAGATTTAAAATTGCTTCCTCTGCGGCGACGGTATTTCATGCTCGCCCTCCTTCGTGTGCTGGCAGCACGCTCCCCGAGCTTTATGTATGATGAAACGGCAACTCTAGGCCGGGCCCGAGAACAGTAATTCTAGATAACTTATTAATTAACTTTTAGTGATGTTAAATCGTATTATGTAAATATCTTTTTCTCATACTGCTTGTATATTTTAAGAAGGGTGATTTAACGTTATGTATCTATCTAGGTTATTAATATTAGTAGAGTTATAAATGGTTTAATGTGAATAATTTAAGCGCTATGTTAAAATACTGTCCACGGTGGAATGTTTTAGCTACAGGAATAGTGCTTTCGAAGGCAGAAAACCTAGTTTTATTACCTCTCTCCGGTCGCCGTGCTATTATTCCTACAGCGAGGGTGTAGAGCCTTTGTCCCATTATTTGATAATTCGCCGTGACCAAGTGAGTGAGACAGACAACCTTAACGGTAAATGTAGGAAAAGCCGCGATATATATTAAAATTGGACCAATGAAATCCCTGAAAGTTTATTCGAAATAGTTAGACGCGTCGAGTCGCGCTAAAAATGGACCAATAGGAAAGGAAGCAGCCTCAGAAGCCTGAGACTATAAATGAATCTGTTTGGGGAAAATTCGGGACAGTTTTTGTCATGTGTGGTCAGGGAGAGATGCTGCAGGATGTGTGAGATATCGCGCCAAGACAGGGAACCCAAATAGTTTTAGCAACACACCTAAGATCCGCTACTCTTAAAGCGACAATAAGAATATTTAAACTTCAAGTCATATCCGCGCCATAGTTTAACAGCGGTGGACAGTATTTTACAGCGGCCATACCAGTTTTGTATACTACGAGTGTTAATTAAATAAAAAGAAACGGCAGTGTCATCTTTTCATAAACAAAGCAAGTCTATGTCTTCCTATATCACCACCCGAGATCTACGTTTTCCTTTACCGAGGATAAGTCCATGCTCCCATAGAATTTAAGAACAATTACTGAGGCTAGCCGAGGATAAATTGAAGAGAACCAACCCACTGAGAACTTCTGGAAGCAACGGGAGAAGCATCCAGGTAAGCCTAACAGCAACGGATGAGGAGGTGATCGCCGCAAACTGGCTCCCAAAAGTGGGGCTAACAAACGTTAAGATCGCCGCAAACTGGCGCCATAACGTGGAGCTCGAAAGGAAGAACGACACAAACGGAGGACTAGGAAACAACGAACAGACGAAGAATCTTCAGAGGAAAGGGGCACAGCAGAACAAAATTACAACGCGAACTTCTAGTCTACCTACGTGGGACAACAAAACAGCTGAGAGCATCGCTTCTAGAACTTCACCAGGATTCGAACCCGGAACGCATCAGTTAACATTGAAAAAAGTACAGGTTAGAACATTTATTCAAAAACAAACAAAAAGGCATGCAGAGTAGTGACTCAGTTTTGTGAACACATGTTATTGAGAGGGGGTAAAGTCATTACTAGGGAGGTAGAACTTGCTAACGGAACCATGAGTAGGTCAAGGGAAGATTTGGAAGAACTGAATGGGGAGGCTATTGTCAGCATAACAACAGATGGAGAAAATATGGGTGCAGCAGAAGTAGAAGTTAGGATAGAAAGGCAATCACCGATTGAGCAGGTCATTGACGCAGGTCAAAACCAGCTGCTAATATTGCTTCAACATTTGAGTGAACAAAATAAAAATTTGAGTGAACAAAGTAAAAATTTAGAAGGGAAATTAAATGAGTTGAGTAAGGAGTCAAGTGAACAAAATAAGAATTTAGAGGGGAAATTAGGTGAGCAAAGTAAAAACTTAGAAAAATTAAGTGAACAAAGTAAGAATTTAGAAGGGAAATTAAATGAGCAGAGTGTACAGATAGGCGAATATGTCAGAGAGGAAAACAGGAAGATGAGAGGGGAATTAGCTCAGGAGATGAGGGAATATTTAGGTGAACAGGTCGCCCGATTACAAAGTCAGTTGGACTCTAAATTCAGTAAGCAAGGGAAGGTAGTGCAAGAAATTCAGGCAGGACAACTATGTCTAAGAAACGATGTAGAAAAACTAAGGAAGGATGTAGAAACAGAATTAAGTGTTACCAGCTTAGCCATAAAGGAACAATTGGATGATGACTTAAGAGCTGTAAATGTTTCTTTAGAAAAAAAACAAAGTACCTTAGAATCTAACATTCAAAGGGAGTTCAAAGAATTTAGAATAGTGTTAGAAAAGGATCAGGGAAAGATGAATGAACTTTCGTCAAAAATGACTGAACAGCTCTCAAATCATCATGAAATTGTGAAGAGGGTGGGAGAGCATGAAAATTGTGTAAAGGAGTTAAAACGCTCTATTGGTAGACTAGGGATAAGTGTGAGACAGAGTGATGATAGCTCACCCAGTGAAACTAGCACCACTTTTAGGGAGGCAAATGGAGGCCAAAGTCCAGCTGCCGACCCATATAATTTCAATTCAGGGCACCAATGTACATCTAACCATGCAAGTAATGCAAACTACCATTTATTAAATGAGATAGGGGTACCTACTTTCGAGGAAAATTCGGCTGATAATCCTAAACAATACCTAAATGACCTTGAGGAGTATTTCCGTTTGAAGCAGATTCCGGACGAGCTAAAGATGTTAATCGTTCGTAAAGGTTTACGTCAAAGGGTTCTCCAATGGGTAAGATTGACTTTGGGAGAGAATAATAATTTTGAATATTTCAGAAGGGCATTTTTGAATAAGTATTGGAGTACTAATACTCAGAACCAGGTGAGATCTATCCTAGTTAATGGCAAGTACGATGAACGCGGAAACCTAAGCATGGTAGATTATTTGCTAACTAAAGCACAGAGTAGTAGACTAATCGAGCCACCCATAAGTGAGAGGGATTTCATTAATATGATTGTACCACATTATCCAGAACGTATACACCATTACCTACTCATTGCGAAGCCAAATTCTATTCCCGAATTGATTGAGTTGGTATCATCATTCGAGACAAGTAGTAGGAACCACGTACAAAACTATACAGTTCGACCATTACCGGATAATTCAAGGAATGCGAATTGGAGAGGGAACGCGAGAGGGAACTATAACCCCAGAGAGAGATACTGGAACGACGTGCCTCAATCCGGGAACAGGAACTGTCAAAATAACCGTTTCAGGAGGGAAGGTGATAACCAATATCACATAAATGCTATACAAACCAGACCAAGATACAGGGGCCGTTTTAACTATAGGAGAGGCAGAAACAATGAAAACAGATCCAGGGAACATTATTTTTCTGACCGAGGGGAAAGCGATATAGGAGAGAGGTATGACGAAAATTACCCAGAAAGAAACGAAAGGAGAGAGAGACCTTCCCGGGGACATTTTAGAGGAAGCAGAGGAAACTATAGGCAAATTCAGAGAGAGGGAAATGTGGAAGAGACTAGCGGAGCACCAAATAGTGTCGATAACCCGGAAAACTAAGACAGGATCCAATCAAGAGCTCGGAGCGGATTCTAAGCGCGCAAAATTCTCAAATAAACAGAAAATGTGAAACAGGGCTCAAAAATGACTTTATACTGGGAAAACTGATAACTACTATTCAAAATCACTCGGAAAAGGATCTGACAGATTCCCCTAGCATAAAAGTAGTATTGTTGGATGAAGAATATAACGCTTTAATAGACTCTGGAGCCAATGTGAGTGTATGCAGCCTGAGGTTATATCAGAACCTGGTAAATAAAGGAATTAAGCTAATGACATTACCCATAAGGAACACGGTATGCCGGGTAGCAGTTAACAAAGAGGTTACCCGAATAAAAATGCAAGTAATGTTGAACATAAAAATAGGAGAAGACAAATTTGAGTTTATTTTTCTGGTAATCAATAATTTGATTTGTGACATTTTGATTGGGTGTGACGTTTTGTTTGAATTAAGAGCTAGGGTTGATTTTGCTGATAAAGTTTTGAAAATAGAGAAGAACAGAAATCTATTAGAAATCCCTTTTGTAGAGGGTATGAAGCAGGATACTTATAACAAAACCCAAGGAGAAGAAGATATCGCCGAAGAAAGATTTTTCGTACAATTAGTACAAACAGGTAGGAGTGAGAAATTAATTGCTATAGTACAAGGGGAAGAAACCGATGAGATGCATGCGTTCGCTGACAGGTTTTACCACGGGTATACGGAGCACAATGAGAAAGATTATGGTTACGCCCGAAAGAAAGAATTCCAAGATACCGCCAGCCAGGTAGAAGAAGTGGAAGAGAAAGTGACCCTTGCCGAGAACCTCACAGAGACACAAAGGCATCTATTAAGGCGAATGTTACAAGAAAACAAAGCGGTATTTTCGGACGTCCCAGGCAAGTGCAAAGCATACAAACACAGTTTTAAGGTACAAGATATTGCACCCTTCACACACAAGTATCGGGATATTCCGATTGCATTAAGGGAGAGAGCCAAACAAGTGATCGATAAAATGTTGAGAGACCAAATAATACAAAAATCAAATTCTCCATACAGCAGTCCATTATGTTGGGTGACGAAACGCAATGGCGAACTTAGGATGACGATAGATGGTCGAAAGATAAATAAACATACTCAACCAGACAGATTTCGGAGCGAAAGTGTAGATAAATTGCTGTCAAAAATAACCAAAGGCAAGTATTTCTCCACCATTGATTTAACTGCGTCATACTGGCAGATTGAGCTTCACGAGGATGTTAGAAAGTATACTTCTTTTTTATTTTTTGGGAAACAGTTCGAATTTTCGAGAATGCCTTTTGGTATGCTTACGTCATGTAGTGGACTATTAAGAGCCATCGATAAAATATTTGGCGACTCAGCCGACGAATTTTTGATCCAATATATCGACGATTTTCTAATAGTTGATGAAAATTTTGATGAGCATATTAAACATGTGGATTATGTGCTTAGAAAGCTGAGAGAAAACGGTATGACGGTGAACATTAATAAATCCAAATTTTGCATCCGCGAGGTGGAATTTCTAGGTTATGTAATTAATGATAGAGGAATGAAGCCAAACGAAGAAAGAGTAGCGGCTGTGAGAAGAATACCAGCGCCCAAGAGTGTTAAGCAGGTTAGGTCGTTTCTTGGAGTGCTAAATTATCAAAGCAAATTTATCCTGAGGTACGCCGCAGAAATAGCACCTTTGCGCGAATTACTTAAAAAGAAAGTGCGATGGAAATGGGACGAGGTACACCAGAAAGCTTTTGAAAAGATAAAAGAACTATTTGCGAAATCAATTCTACTAGAGAGACCCAAGGACAACCTACCATATGTAATTTACGTGGATGCTTCAGGTCACGGATATGGGTGTGTCCTAGCCCAATCAGATGAGGAAAATCAACTGCACGTGATAAGTACCGCTTCAAGAGGTTTAAGTCAAATAGAGAAAAATGCTTCGGTCACCGAATTAGAGATCTGTGCTGTGTATTACGCACTACAGAAATTTAGATCATATATATATCTACAGAAGGTTATTATATACACAGATCATGTGAGTCTTTCATTTATGAAACGTTGTCGGCTTACGAGTACTAAATTATCTAGATACATCCATGAGATTCTTTCGTATGATGTTGAGGTGAAACACATTCCAGGAAAAACAAATGTCTTTAGCGATTTGCTGTCTAGGTTACATAACAACAGTGAAATACCGGAGAGAATAGAACGCCCTAAAAATGAAGTAACCTTGATGAGTATTGAAATACCCTTGAGTAAAAGTTTGATAAAGGAATTAAAAGGAATAGGGGACCAGCAGCGACGAGATGAGAAGTTAAATAAATTAATAAAAAAGGCCCCAGAAATAGATGAAAATATCAAGGGAAACATAGGGGTAAAAGGGGGCGTGTTGTATAAACTACATGGCAGTGAAATACAGAAATGGAAGACGTATATACCTAAGAACATGGAGAATGAACTCATAAACACGTTCCATCAAGCTCTAGCACATTCTGGCTCAGAACGCACCGCTTTAATGATCCAAGAAAATCTGTATATTCCAAAATTACACCATAAAGTAAGGAGAATAATTTCGACATGCTTACAATGTCAAAAAGCAAAGCCACTGAATATACAATACGAATACGAGACAAACTCCATACTAAGAGAAAAACCTGGCATGTTAGTGACCTTGGACTGTCATGGTGAGATGCCTTGTAGTAGATTTGGATTTAGGTATATAGTAGTGTTAATAGATGTATTTTCAAAATTTGTGAAAATTTACCCAGTCAGGAAGATTACAAGTGAAACATGCCTAAGGAAGATAATGAAGTCGTATGTTCCACAATTTGGAAAGATGAAGGCAATTTTATGTGATAATGCTTCAATATTTACCAGCAGAAAATTTGTAGACACCTTAAAAGAAAACGAAATCACGTTGTATCATTGCTCAAAATACCACCCACAAAGCAATCCCTGCGAAAGAATAATACGGGACATTTCGGTTTATTTGAGAATTTTGGCCAATAAAAAACACAGTGATTGGGCAAATCACTATCAGCGCATCGAAAGTATTTTAAATGAAAGTGTGAGCCCTACTACCGGTTATAAGCCCATCGAGCTGATGAAGGGGAAATTAATGGAAACACTTGAAGGGGAATTACCACAGACACTAGAAGCTAAAGATCCGAAAACACTAACGGAAGAAGAGATGTTTAAGAAAGCTTTTGAAAGAATGGCCAATAAGGCGCAGAAAAGAAAAGAAAAGTTTAAGAAAAAGAAACGAAAACACTGGCTGATCAAATTGGGAGACTTAGTATTGGTACGGGACAAGAAAAAGTCTAGCATTCTGAACAAAAGGTATCATAGAATGGAAAATTTATTTAAAGGTCCATACCGGGTGATTAACATTTTTGGCTCGGATACATTTGAGTTACAAGAAATAAAGAATTCCAAGATCGTAGGGAGATACCATAAACAGTTGCTCAAACCGTACAAATGTTTAGAGAATGAGAAGGGTGAAGAATGTAATGAAAATGGTCAGGTTAGTTTTACTCGAAATGAGGTAGCAACCCTATGAACAAATAGTAAAGGTAATACACCCGATAAATAAGGAGGTAAAGAAATAAATAAATGCATAATAATTATGTATCAATATGTATGTAAATAGATTTAATTTTAGAACTTAATTTAGGTATTAGCGTATTTCTCTACACCACAAGTTATTCGTGTGCGCGAAATGTATTGTGTAAGAATGTCTCTCGGAAACCTGTTTTTAAATGGTGAGAGGGGATCAACCATAACAAATGTGGAGTGAATGACCCAAATATAAACACCACTGGTGTGGCAGAACCCTTGTGAAGAAACAGGTATAGCGAAGGGTCTCTGCCAACAAAACAAACCTACAAAGGCCATAATCAGAGGAATTATTCTGGAAAAGAAAATTGTATCAAGTGCTGAAAAATTTATTCTTTTCCAGAACAGGGCAATTTGAAACGGCAACTCTAGGCCGGGCCCGAGAACAGTAATTCTAGATAACTTATTAATTAACTTTTAGTGATGTTAAATCGTATTATGTAAATATCTTTTTCTCATACTGCTTGTATATTTTAAGAAGGGTGATTTAACGTTATGTATCTATCTAGGTTATTAATATTAGTAGAGTTATAAATGGTTTAATGTGAATAATTTAAGCGCTATGTTAAAATACTGTCCACGGTGGAATGTTTTAGCTACAGGAATAGTGCTTTCGAAGGCAGAAAACCTAGTTTTATTACCTCTCTCCGGTCGCCGTGCTATTATTCCTACAGCGAGGGTGTAGAGCCTTTGTCCCATTATTTGATAATTCGCCGTGACCAAGTGAGTGAGACAGACAACCTTAACGGTAAATGTAGGAAAAGCCGCGATATATATTAAAATTGGACCAATGAAATCCCTGAAAGTTTATTCGAAATAGTTAGACGCGTCGAGTCGCGCTAAAAATGGACCAATAGGAAAGGAAGCAGCCTCAGAAGCCTGAGACTATAAATGAATCTGTTTGGGGAAAATTCGGGACAGTTTTTGTCATGTGTGGTCAGGGAGAGATGCTGCAGGATGTGTGAGATATCGCGCCAAGACAGGGAACCCAAATAGTTTTAGCAACACACCTAAGATCCGCTACTCTTAAAGCGACAATAAGAATATTTAAACTTCAAGTCATATCCGCGCCATAGTTTAACAGCGGTGGACAGTATTTTACAGCGGCCATACCAGTTTTGTATACTACGAGTGTTAATTAAATAAAAAGAAACGGCAGTGTCATCTTTTCATAAACAAAGCAAGTCTATGTCTTCCTATATCACCACCCGAGATCTACGTTTTCCTTTACCGAGGATAAGTCCATGCTCCCATAGAATTTAAGAACAATTACTGAGGCTAGCCGAGGATAAATTGAAGAGAACCAACCCACTGAGAACTTCTGGAAGCAACGGGAGAAGCATCCAGGTAAGCCTAACAGCAACGGATGAGGAGGTGATCGCCGCAATGATTATCCACTAAACCTGTGAGTTTCAATGTTACTCTAATAGTGACTCAACTTCTAGTGCAGCTGACATAAACATGGTGTGATAATCGAAACGCTTATTAAAGGATGAAGGCCTTACCTTCATACTGTTAGTGAAGGCCAATTGCTACCAAGTTGTACTTGTCATTTCGTCAAAACATTACACCGCCCTTTCGTCGTGTTTCTTTAGATTAAGAGTCGTGTGGAAAACAATACCACTAGCCCCCCCCCCCTCACCTCCCAGTTCAGGTATGCTGTTTTGTGTACGTCCGGGAGCCAGTTCTCACACTGACCTACCTCTATAGTTACCTGTGTTTCCGACCACATTACGTCTGCAAAACGGTGATCGGAAAATGATTTATTATTTCAAAAGTGTGATGTCACATAGTTACTACCGGAGCTAGGTCAGAAATAGGTTACTCTACTCATCTTACAAGTGATAAACTATTTACCTTCATATATTTTCGTAGAATAAACCATCTAATTTGGAAAAGCTATGGTATTATTTTTTTGTAATATTTGTATGAAGGACATATGAGAAGAAATGTAATAAGCTCCCTTCCACTCTGCATGTTAAGGGTTTCTGTATTATGTGAAAATGTATAAAATAACTATGGGAGCAAGCAGAAGGGACAAAGATTTAGAATTTAATGTACTATTGTAAAGAATTAGTCAGCCATTCGGACCGATGATTGTTCCACCACCAAAGAGTATTTATAGGCTACACAGCATCTCCAGAACTTGGAAGACTGTCGGGGGAGGTTAAGGAAGTCAGACGTTCCGTCCATGTTTCACATCCTTTTGTGTGATTTGTGATCCGTTGCTAGGAATGGCCGGGGCAGTAGGGAATTGCAATTATAAGGGAAGATTCACCATAAAATGTTATGCAACAGTTTCATAAATAACTGGGAAGGCAAGTTCGTCACTAAAGGTGCAAGGTCGGGCAAGTCAGTCTCCATTGCTGCACCTGAGACGGAGAAGTTGATCTGAAGCCCGTACCTTGTTACGCGAGGCTTCTCTCAAAAGGACGACGTGTATTAATTGAAAGTGAAAGACAGAGTTGCTAATTCCCCCAACAGGAGTAAAACCCGCGCTGGGACACGCTCTAGTATGAGTTTGGAGCCGTGCTCCGGACAGGGGTGTACAATACTGTGAGGCGTATCTCACATCCTTCCAGTAAACTTCCCCAGGACGTCTTCTCAACACCGACATACGATTTAACCTCGCGGACAAATCATTTTGCAAACCCCACACGCGAAACATTTTAAAAAGCGATGCATTTCTTAAAATATTACAAAACCACAAAAATGAAAGACGTTGAAAAATTCCAGAACTGTAATCTCGAATCTCATTTGTTTTTTCTGCAGATATATTTCAAATGAGAATTTTCGTACCCTTAAAATGTTTCATAGTGGAGACAAACAGTTTCTGGAGTGCAACGCACAACGGTTATAAACTGATGTTAAAAAAACCGAATATGCGATTTTTTTCTTTCACTCAAAATTCTGTACCGGAAACACATAATTTCAGGTTCGGTGAATAAAATAAAAACATTTTTCATAAACAGCCCCATGTGTGTGCGTGTGTGAGCATCACTCATACACAAAATGTCGTATAAAAACCCAATTGGTATATGATTTAAACAACTTCCAGAATGTTATACAAAGATTTTCAAGTAACGCCCCCCACTATCTATTCTTGAATTTTCTGTGAAATTCTCCTCATTGTGAAAGAATTTTGTGTAATCTATATTAATATTACTAGAGAGAGAAATTGCTTGTGTGTGTAGGATAATCTCAAAAACCACTAAACCGATGTTTATGATTGTTTCACCTTTGAAAAGCCCTTCACTGACTTTCAGCACTTTTAAATAATCAATGTAACAAACTGCTGCTTGCCTTCGAGAGCGGGACTTATGGCCATGCGGTCTAAGGAGTACCCGACCAGTCAAAACCAAGGATCGCAGGATCGAATCCCGGTAGAATGCATGTTCTGCATTCAATAGAAACTGTGGTAAACGATGGCCCAACTAAAAGCCAGCGGTGTGACGGCGTGGTTGGACGCTGAGGGCTCTCGATGTCAGCATTCACCAGGACAGCTCCCTAAATGAGTTTTCCCCAGGTTTTCCTCAGCACTTATACCTGACAAATACCGGGGAGGTATGGAGCGTTTCCTTTCCCTATTATGTTCACTATCCACCGCTTGTGGTGCCGTACTAACGGGCATTTATCACCACGTAAAGCATTCTTGTTAACACTTTCACATGAAATGCATTTCATAATGAACTGAAACACAATTGATAAAATAGTTCTGAGAAAATGCACGTAAATAACAATAAAAGATTTGATGCACATTGTACACCCCTGTCGCGAGAGAGAACCCCATTTCCAACATAACAGAGTAGGCCATACATTAGTAATATCGCTCCTTGTGGTTCTTTTGTCTCTTTGTGCAACGTAGCAGGCAACAGTTCCTTTTTCCAACCTGCTTTTTACGAAATACAAACCGTAAGAAGAAAATGTCGCGACTCACGATTTGGAAGTATAATCATCTCGTTTACTCTTTCTGCAATCGATACTCGAAACCTTTTGTTTTCGGTTCGTTTGGGTTGAAAGAAAATATTCCTCTGATACATAAGTAAAGTTCAGGAGGCAGTGACCTTGCGCCAGCTTTATTGATTTACTGTATTTCATTTGTTTCTCTGTTGAGCATTATGTATGCACAGATTCTGTTGTAAACAAACCTTCAGAAGTGTGGTGTTACATCCCTCAACGATAAAAATAAACATAACAGTAAATTCATAACATGTTATGCTCTGTTCATCAGTGCGTGCTGTGAAAACTACTCGTCTACAGCAATGTGTGTGTGTGGTATTTTCAAAAGTCACTCAATCGATTTTGATAATTCTTTCAGCGTTGAAAAGTATATAAACAGTTGGCTATTACTTCAGATTCCTGTATCACTCTTGTATCTACAACGAAATATGTAATGACGGCGGAGGGTGATGGATTTTTTCGCGTGTAAAGGGCGTCCATAAGTAAATTAAAAAAAGAAAAGAAACGTGTTATGAAAATATTTCTGTAAACGTTTATCTTGATTAACATGAAGTAGATAGAAAAATAAACTTTCGTAAGAGAAGTTTCTGAAGAATAAGTTGAGAAAGTCATGTGAGTGTAACACCGATAGAATAGTTTGTGAAAGAACGGTAGAGAAGGCCATGTGAAAGTAACGTCGCTACTAGAATGAGTGTGCCGCAGTGAGCCAGGTTCCCAGGGCGCACCAAGTGACAGTTTCCTGATAACATAACTTCCCGCATCAGCAGGTGGTTGTCAACGGGGTCCCGCTCGGTATTTGCTTGCAGTACAAGCATTAATTTCAACATGGCCTCGCTCCGGGGCGCTCGGGTCGGCACGCAGTGGGTCGCGAACCTCAGGCTGTAAATCTTTTATATATCATATTGTCTTATAGTATGCCCGTAGAAAATGGCTATAAAATCAAAAGGAAAGCGAATAAATTACCTTAAGAGTGAGCTTAGAACACGATGTGGTCTCGTCTATAGCTGGTTCCCACCTGCCCGCCCGTTTTAGGTGTTTTAGTTTATAGGCAAATCGCGTCAGGAAGTAAACAAACGTAGCCATTGCGAAAAATTACATGCAAAGTGGGTACTGCCAACGTAAATGAAATGTGAAATCAGCTAAAAATGCGATGCGCCGTTGTTACCGCTATTTGTTGTTGTTCTTTTCCTGAATAAATTTTCAGCATGGTTGTGCAATTGGGAACATCTCTGTAGGGGAAATGTTTACCAAGGGCTGTCTAGGTGCACATTTGATGCAATAAAGTAGACATGCTTAGGCCTTTATGGTTTAGCAAATTATGCTCTAACAGAATTAAAAGTAAACTATGTTCTGTTTGACAAGTTTCAAACAGAATCTCTTGAAGAGCGATTCAGTCTTTACCGCCAGTTGTCTGACAGTAATTATTTTATCTCTCTCCAACAGCTATATGAGAATGAGAAAAAGATCAGAATTAAAAATTTGCTTTCATTTTCATTAAAAAATGGTAGCATTCCAGTAAGAAGCTTAAATGTGGGCGCAGATTCTGAAAACAAAAATGTTCCATCATTGCTGCCTTTTTGTGAAATTGAAATTGCAAAACCAGTGGATAATGATGTAATGCCTATCATGTTTTACATTGCAAATTATGCTGCTTTCAAGGTAGCAAATGGTATAATATGCCCCAAATGCATTGAGTTATTGATTTTAAAAGACACTTTACAGTATGAATTTGAAGGTGCAGCAAGGCTGATTCATTCCTTAAGTAGAAACCTAAACCTAACCTTTCATGAATTCAGAAACGTAAGCTTGTATAAAAAAAACTAACCTAAACCTAACCTTTCATGAATTCAGAAACGTAAGCTTATATAAAAAAAAACTAACCTAAACCTAACCTTTCATGAATTCAGAAACGTAAGCTTATATAAAAAAAACTAACTTAAACCTAACCTTTCATGAATTCAGAAACGTAAGCTTATATAAAAAAAACTAACCTAAACCTAACCTTTCGTGAATTCAGAAACGTAAGCTTATATAAAAAAACTAACCTAAACCTAACCTTCTGTGAATCCATAAACGTAAGCTTATATAAAAAAAAACTAAACCTAACCTCCCGCGAATCAGAAACGTAAGCTTAGGAACGCACGCGAGCGAAGCGAGCGTGCTTTGATATTACCATTGGTAACAAATTAAAATAAGGATATATAACCTTCCGTGAAAGCTTACATAAAAAAAATCTAACGTAAGCGTAACCTTCCGTTAATTCATAAAGCACAGGTTGTCTAAGATCCCTGGGCTACACTCTGTGGTCGTTTCCGCATTCGCGGCGCTTTGGCGGCATTAATTTTCGTTTTGGCGGCATTAATTTGTCATATGTTGGCAGCATAAACATATGACATACGTGACATGTGTTGAGCTAGTGCATGGCGTAGTGTGACATCTGTTGGACAATATAACACATCATATCCACCGCCGTGGGGCACACTGTAAGAGGATATTATCGCTATTTTTGGAAAACGTTCAAATTTGGTAAAACTCGCTACAAACTGAAGGACACTTCAAACTACCTGCCCACAAAGTGTGTGGTGAAGGTGAAGAAGTTGATTTTGTTTACTTTGTTGCCCCACGTTTTGGGCGCCAATTTGAAGGAGTTGTATTATATTTCAACTGTTGAGGAGTCGAACATTTGAAGTAGTTGGTAACCGCACGTATGGTAAACAGTTTCCGGTAGCCTTCGCCCCAAATGTACTTTCAGGTGGTCTTTGCCCCAAGTTTAAAAATAATAGCTTTGTAATTTAACTGTTTCTTTAAGATATTATATATTTATGTTTGCTTCCGCGGCGTCAGTATTATTTTAGGGACATGAATATCTTGGCAGGGCGTGATGCGACTAAGAATGTAGGTTTACACAGATTATAATTTTACTTCACTTCCTTATATTAATACTTAATACGATTAAAATAACACTTCACTGATATAGAGAGCTGTGAGATTCTTTTTATTAATTAATTAATTACACTTTTTAACACGTATAATATTTTCGTCCCACACGAATATATGTATTAAATATCTCGAAGACGCACAAGCAACGCATCCAGTTATGAGCACTGTCTGCAGGCAACTGAATAGATTTCAACCGTCTAAACTTGTAAATTTCTGTATTTCAAGTCTCTGATTGGCTATTCCTACTCCAATAGAATACCTGCATTTAACTAAAGCTTTTTCTGGTTGTTCATTGGCTATTTTATAAACTGTCACTAAAATTACATTATTGCTTCCAAGAATCACAAATAACATTTAAACTCTCAAACTCATTATTGCCTCAAGGTTACCTCATTGTTAGCAACGTTTAACTTATTATTCTCACAGCTCCTACATTATTAAATTATGTAATACATTCACATAACATTGTTACACATGGTTACAATAATATAATCTTATGCAATGACTGTTACATAAATTTTACAAATTATTACATACACATATTGCTTCAAGGCGGGCTGTTATTGAATTTACATATTATATAATTAGACTGAAATTATTTAAGTGTTAAAATACTGTCTCAAAGGCTGCACGAATACATCTGAAATCTTATACATACGAATTTGAAAAGCATGAGGCAGTATTTTAATACCTGAATAATTTCAATTGTATTTTTATAAGTCAATTCAATAACAGCCCGCCTTGAAACAATATGCATGTAATAATTATTTAAAATGTATGTAACAGTCATTGCATATGATTATTTTTATTATAAACATGTTTTATAATGTTATGTGAATACATTACATACTTTAATAATGCAAGAGCTGTGAGAATAAGCTTTAAGTTGCTAACAATGAGGTAATAATGAGGTAACCTTGTAGCAATAATGAGTTTGAGAGTTTGAATGTTACTAGTCATGATTAGAGCAAGGAGAATGTAATTTCAGTAACAGTTTAAAATTAGCCAATTAACAGCGAAGAAGAGCTTTAAGTAAAATGCAGATATTCTATTGGACTAAAATTAGCCAATCAGAAACTTGAAATACCGAAGTTTACAGGTTTAACGGTTGAAACATGTTCAGTTGCTGGCAAACCTTGGTAGTGAACAGATGGAAGATGTGTTCTCTACAGAAATTTTACGTGTGAATCGTAAAATATGTATACGCGCTAAGTGAAAGTATTAAAGAATCTCACAGCTCTTAAAAAGTGCAGTGCTCTATTAAAATGTGTAAGGATTAATAAAAGAAGTGAATTTAAAAAGCTAAATTTTGTGTATGTTTACAATTATTGTCGTACCGCACCCTGCTTAAGAGATACATGACTCTACAAACATTACTGACGCAGCCGAGGCAAATTCAAACATAAATAATATATAGAAGCAGTTTTAATAACAAAGTTAAATATTATAATGTAAAACTTGGAGTGTAATAACAAAAACACATCTTGAAATCAGCTTCTCATACGTAGCAGCATATTGCGTAACAACAATAACTAATACGTAATCAACAACTTCAAACCAACGCCCAAAGCGTGATGCAAACTTCTTAAACAAAGTAGCTCCAAGAACAATACTTCTTCAAATTGGCTTCCCAAACAAGAAGCTAAATAAATTACGTAACAAAACACCTATCTCCAGCATTTGTTGTAGTTGCAACAAAATTAATGTATATGTACGACTTTTACTTTCTCTATCACTTAACTGTAATAGGTAGAGGAAGTATTGTTTTCCACTAAAATATTCCATATCGAAATTTGACCGGAGACACATGTTTTGGGGGTCCCCAGGATAAACAAAGTCATGTGTTGCATTTACATGATTTTCTGTGGTCACTTTTCTTCAAACTATTCTTAAAAACACTAAGTATGTTCTGTCTGCTTCTTTGTAATGGAGATAAACCTTCATTACACATCTTGGTCTGGATACACGCTAAAGCGATAGTCACGTTTTCTACTTTCTCCAGCACGTACCGAGTAGGTGGTATTGCATTCCACCGAAAATACACGTTTTGAGGTCCACTGAATCCCAAAAAGGCATTTTTAAAAATGTGTCGAGGAACGTGTGTGTGTGAACAGCATAACTCAAAAACGAAAAGTCGGATAATATCAAACTTGGTATTAAATTAAATTGAAGTTTATTTATGGACGCTCTTTAACTGCTATGGTTCTTATCGTCCCATTCTATATTGGGTGTGAACGACTGGTAATTTTGCTCAGAGACCTCTTTATCAGGCCAGAGGTTCTTCTACGTGCCGTAAATCTACGACACGGGACCACCGGCTTTACTTCCCTTCCGAAGGAAGCCGTGCTAAGGATTTTTACGTCCCCCACCGGATTTGAACCCGCGACCTTGCGAACATGGTATCCCTAGACCACGGAGGAC
The DNA here is from genome assembly GCA_030765065.1 of Deroplatys truncata. Taxonomy (NCBI): domain Eukaryota; kingdom Metazoa; phylum Arthropoda; class Insecta; order Mantodea; family Mantidae; genus Deroplatys; species Deroplatys truncata. Next base: position 209,157,434 of record CM060987.1, read on the forward strand.
ATCTTGGTATTAGGTTTACTGCCTTCCAAAGATTCGACACCAAGATTTTCAAGAAAATTCCCCACCCCAACTACTCTTTACGTGAAACATTTTTCGAGGTTTTTTTATTTTCTAAAACAATTCTGTAACGATTTTGATTTAAACACCATATATTAAAGATATTTAAACGTGCTACAGAAAAATGTAGATCTCTTTAAAATACAAAGTTTATTACAAATAAGTTTCTGTTTTGGCATAAGCCATTTCTGAGATATCCATTATTAATGGTTCGAATTGTTCATTACTTGGTCATTCTTTAAAGTCCTGTCAACATTCAGCTGTTTCTCGCGATGTCATGGAAACAGTATGGAATTTTAAGGCCAGCATATAGCGTCCAGTTGTTAAACATTTGACTATCGCTGTTCTCTATAACGAAATGTGTAATGTAGCTGTTTCTGTAAAGGTTTATATCTCGATTATAATGAAGTAGATAGAAAAATGAACTGTAGTAAGATTAGCTTGTATACATACTAATAAAGATAGAGGGTAAAGAAAGTCATGAGAATGTGCCGAATCAGATTTTTAAAAAGTGGAATGATATGTGATGGCTTTGAAATTCCAAGCTCTTTCCATGACCACGACAAAAAATATGAATAAGGACTTACCGTTTGAAAAAAGTATTTGAAAGTTGAAAACAATAACACAGAATATTTCGGAAATGGTTAATGCCACAACAATTTTTATTTGTCATTCTGACATGAGTTGTGTGCTATAACGAGTTCTATATTTTTATACTCATATTTTGTCTATCTCTTATGGTTTACCACAAATACAAGTCATTTAGAAAGAAGAGGACTTCAGAGGTTATTCCTCCCCCCCCCCAAATAAAGATATACATTTTATTTGTCTTCTAAATTTCTTTAATGATATCGTATTTTAATCCAAAGCAGTAGAGGTGTTTTTGAGAAAATCAAAAACAAGAAAAAGGTTTCCATGTAAAGGGTAGTTTGTGGTGAGGAATGTTGTCGTAACCTTGGAAGAGTTTTCGCAAACAGTGTGTGACATTTTAAAACTCCATTTCTTACATTTTTCCTTCACTTTTTTTTTTGTTTAGTTTCTATCATATTTGCAGTTTACAGCCTTTGAGGGCGCATGTGCACATCTATATAGCCGTTTATTTATACCAAGTTTACTTTTGGATTCTATTGATTTAATGCGTGATTGGTTTTGGGAAAATTAAATGGAGTAACAGTTTTAATGCTATACAAAATGTAATGCTTAATTTGAAATATTGGACAGTGCATTTTGAGTGGATCGTAGGCTTCGCCGTGAATGAATGGGTTGATAAATTAGGGAAAGAAGCAGCTCTTGAAAACAACATTGTCCCAGCATAACGAGCGAGAAACAACCACCCTACGTGGTACACGCACCCAGGACTGCATAGTGTCGTCGACACTCAGTAGTTCGCTTGCGTTACTGGTTTGGCAGACTTGCTCTCTGTGTAATACCCCTGACGCTACTGCTTACAGCTCCAGGTTGCCTGAGACACGCCCTTCCGCTCGATACAAACTCGCAGCGTGCACACGTTGTAAACCAAGCTCTGATGATAAGCAACCAAAAACTTCAATCGCCAGAAAAGCTAAGGAGGAACGACTTCTTCAAAAGCAACGAGAGTGGACCAAAGGCGCTACGTGCAGAAAGTTTATTTCATCTGTTATTCAAAAAGTGAAACAAAACATCCCAACCAACCCAGCAATTATTAACGAATATGGATAACAAGGCCTGCCTGTACAAGATACGTATGACCCCACGTGTCCCTGGTACATGTCCAGAACTACAAAAGGAAAGGAATGCTTTGAAACACTCTATAGAACTACAGAAAACGAAATGTCCCTGACAGAGCAGCTTCTAATAGGCAAATATATAAGACTTTTTAATACTGAGGCAGTATTTTTAACATTTAAATGATATCAGTCTAATTATATAATATAATAATAGCCCCCTTAAAGCAATATGTGTATAATATAATATATAAAGTGTATGTTACAGTCATTGTATTAATGTTTATATTATTATTACATGTATAATAATGTTATGTGAATGTATTACGTAGTTTAACAATGTAGGAGCTGTGAGAATAGAAGCAAGCTGCCTTCCGTAGCAAACAGAATTATAAAGTAGAAGCCGAAAGTTGCTAAGAATGAGGTACCCTTAAGACAACAATAAATTAGAAAGTTTAATAAAGGCTACTAATAGTTCTTGGAACAATAATGTAATATTTAAAACAGTTTATAAATAACCAATCAAAAACTAGAAAAAGCTTAAGTTAAATAAAAGTATTCTATTGAAGCAGGCTTAGCGAATCAGAGACTTGAAATACAGAAAAAGTACAAATTCAGGCGGCAGACGCTACAAGATTGCGTACCCGATCGGTACGATACAGGTTCAGTGTAAGACAAAAAAATCATTACGGTGAGAATAATATAAAGTTTACGTATTAAAAAGTACAATTAACAATTAATCTCATCGCTCTACAATAGGATACATCAGTGAAGTGTTATTTTATCGTGTGAAGGATTAATAAACAAAGTACAATACAATTATAATTTGTGTAAGCCTTGTTCTTTAGCCACACCAGCCCTGATAAGAGATACGTGTTCTACAAAATACTACTGATGCAGCTGAGGTATACATATATAATATTTGAATAAACATTAAAATTACAAAGTTGATTTCTAAACGTGGGGCGAAGGCCACCGGAAACTTTGTATCGTACGTGGGGCGAACACTCCAAGAAACATATCTCCCGCAATACATGGTGCAACCACGACAACAATAAACAACTTCAAGTTTGGCATCCTTTACGTGCGTGGTCTAAAACATGTTTCAATATATTTGCCAAAACAATGGACTGTGTTGCCCTAAAGTGAATTATTGCATGTAGAAAAATTGCAATGTTAACAGGTAATTAATGTAATGAAAAAATAGTATGTAGTATTACGTTGCGTAATGGAGCACACTCAATAAAAAGATTTTAAAAAAGCATACATATTTGGGGAATAATATGCAACATTTAAAAGTTTAACTGTCTAAATTTTAATGAGGTGGAAAATTTAATTTGAGACTCGAGTTTTATTTTGTTCTTCTGAAGTCGCGAAGCTGGTGGTGGCTCTTTACAGCTGGTGTGATTACAGCGCTCCTAGTGGAATGGTTTTAACTAACCAAACAGTTGTATGTTGTTTGAGAGAAAAAGACATGTTCTAGCAGTGCTACCAACAGTAAGTAAAACAGGCGAGAATTATGCTATTTCCAGTAAGATGAGTCCATTAAAATGTAAGTATTGGAATGGCCCAGTTGTGGCTGACGTAAAGAAAACAAAGTATGTTCTCCCATGTGAAAATTTTAATTATGCTTGTGTTTTGCAGGAGTTTAATTGTTGGTATGGTACACCAACTTGAAGCTGCTTTAGACCACGCACGTAATGGATGCCAATTTCGCGGGAGATTGTTTCTTGGAGTGTTCGCCCCACGTTTAAAATTTAACTTTTATTTTAATGTTACTTTATTTATTTTTTACTTATTTATGTATGTATGCCTCAGCTTCGTCAGTAGTAATTTGTAAAGCACGTATCCCTTAGCAGGGCTGGTACGGCTAAAGAACAAGGCTTACACAAATTATAATTGTATTGTACTTTGTTTATTAATCCTTCACACGATAAAATAACACTTCACTGATATATCCTACTATAGAGCTGTGAGATTATTGTTACTTGTACTTTTTAACACGTAAACTTTATATTATTCTCTCCGCAATGAATTTTTATGTCTCACATTGAACACGTACCAAATGTAAACTGGATTACTCGGGTACGCAATCTTGTAGCATCTACCGCCTGAATTAGTATATTTCCTCTATTTCAAGTCTCTGATTGGTTAATCCTACTCCAATAGAATACTTTTATTTAACTTAAAGCTTTTCTAGTTTTTGATTGGCTATTTATAAACTGTTTTGAATGTTACATTATTGTTCCAAGAATTATTAGTAGCCTTTATAAAACTTTCTAATTTATTGTTGTCCCAAAGTTACCTCATTGTTAACAAGTTTCGGCTTCTACTTTATAATTCTGTTTGCTACGGAAGGCAGCTTGCTTCTATTCTCACAGCTCCCACATTGTTAAACTACGTAATACATTCACATAACATTATTATACGTACATAATAATATAAACATAATACAATGACTATTACGTACACTTTATATATTATATTATACACATATTGCTATAAGACGGGCTGTTATTTTATTTTATATTATATAATTAGATTGATATCATTTAAATGTTAAAATGCTGCCTCAGTTTATGGTAGAATTTATTATATTAAATAAGATACGCTGTATAATGTTTGAATAATGAGAAGAATGTGTTTATTTTACCAAACAACACCATAACGCAAGTATATTTTGACATCCACTGAGACGATCCTAGTATCTAGCCACCAGGAGCGCTAGTATGAGACCGATGTTTTATTTCTACGTATGGGGCTTCATGACTGTGCTGGGTGCATAGAGTAGGTATGTTACAATCAGTTATTTTCGGGTAACGGTTATAATTGTCACAGTAACAGTTACATGTAACGGTTACCAGTAACGATTAGCTGTAACTATGCTTCAATACGAACATTGTCGATGCAGTCTTACTTTGTTATTTGATGCAGTCTAAAAGGAAGTTTCCCAGCTGTGCCAATACTTTGAATACTGCGGTGCTTTATAATTGCAAAATTCATTCGCAATATAAACATTACGTGATGCAAGCATAGAAAAGGAAAATACGTCACTATTGCCAACATAAACATGACTGAAACTAAGCATATAATAACCTAAATACTAGTATCGTAGGACGTTAGATAAAACATGGTAATGACATTTTGAAAGGGGATGTTGCTAGAGAAGAGAAATGCTAACGTCCAAACACACATTATTGCCTAACATCACAAAAGATGCAGTTGGTTACATATATGTAAACTGTATTCACTCTTAGTCGTCCTCCGTGGACGTGCTAGCCTCTAGTACCCAAGGTCGCTGGTTCAAACCCGGTGGAGGGCGATGGATTTTTTTCGGGCGTAAAAATCCTTAGCATGGCTTCCTTCGGAAGGGAAGTAAAGCCGGTGGTCCCGTGTCGTAGATTTGCGGCACGTAAAAGAACCTCAAGCCTGATAAAGAGGCCTTTGAGCAAAATTACCGGTCTTTCACGTCCAATATTGAATGGGTCGTTAAGGACCATAGTAGTTAAACAGCGCCCATAAATAAATCTCAATTTAATTTAATGTAACTGTATTCACTCTTAGGTTGATCCGCACCAAAACAAAACCCAGTTGACCAGTGCACCGTTGTAATATATCCTTCCGCCATTCGCACCAGAAATACTGTCGTATTTTAACGACCATGTGACAGTACAGGCGAAGAGAACATGGTCCGACAACTTAAACGGTGACTAGCATACTATGTTAGGGTTGAAGGTGATAAGATTGATAGTTGCAACAAAATAAATGTTTGCACATATAATAATAGTTAATTCTAAAAGAAACGAGCGAAAGAAAAGGAACAGGTATGCGATATCTTACATTTATTCGCTCTCTGGAATCGGTACTTTATCAACTGTTGGCGGCTCATTTTTAAAAATGAAATTGTATACTGTTACGTGAATTGCATTCTTGCATCGCGTATTTCACACGCCTTCTGTTTTTTCCGCGCGTAACCACTTTTACTGCTTCATATTTTTCTTAACGGGCACTGTTTATACTTGTACTCGAAACAGCGATGAACTCAGAAGTTAATTTTTCACGGGAAGTGTTGGATATTTCTCACATAACTAATAATTAGCTTCCAACCCTATTGTTTTTTTCACCACTGATCAATGGTTTGCCCGCTTATGCTTTACGTAAGTCGAAAACGCAAGAGCAAATCACAGTCCGCCGTGATACTGAAGAGAAACTGTTTGTTTCTGGCTACAAACAATGTTCTGCGGATAACCGGACAGGTCTTACATGAATTGCATGTTGGGACTTGTAGTTCCGTTTAACGGTACAAATTAGCGTTAATTAGACTTTTAGGAATTTGTATACAATATTATACCATTTAAAAATTAATTCATTCTAAAATTTAGATTATTAGCATGGACCACTTTCCTGCACGCATTGTTATAGTGTTGTACCACGGTGCACTGGTCACGTGCGTTTGTTTTGGTACGGATCAACCTAAGAGTGAATGCAGTATAGCAAAGCGGATAATTAGTAAGCAATTTTCTCACCAGATGGTGTGTTAGATCACAATACCACTTTCTGGCGGAGAAGATTGATATTGCGTGACCAGTTCCATAAGTGATACATAGGGTGAATGATGTCACCCAGACTCGGTAACCGTCTCCGTTACTTTGGTAACCGTAACGCGATACTAGTCTGTCTCCATAACGGCATTTGCTGCTCATCCTTATTGTATATAGTAGGCTGTGTTAGGTGCATAGGACCATGAAGATTAATGTTACGATAAAATGTTTAGTACAAATTACAATTTGAGGTGCCTTAAGCCGTCTTTGAAACATGTTCAACTGTCGTATTATGAAACATTCTTCTTCACAAGGGTTCATTACTAAGACTTACGATATGCGAACCGAGCTCAGGAGGTAACGCCTGTGTCCCGTAGGAGGTCGTGGCTTCTCCAACGACCTCCCTTCCCCGGGTCGCTAGGTGAATGCTGGGAACATTCATTACATCCCCCGAATTCCCTGTCCCTCCATTTCACCTCCATTCTCATTTCACTTCACATTTCATTTGTTTGGTTTCTTTCAGGGTTGCAGGTGTCGGCGGGAGGTCTCGGCTTGTGCATGGCAGGGGAAAAGGATGCTCTGGGGAAACCGTGTCCTGGGCTGCGAGTGCCAGCACCCGGGGAGTTGAAATGTGTAAATGGTAGGGATCCTGTCGTGCCACCCTCTACACACAAAAGATGTGCGTGGGTCTAGGTCCCCCTCCACTTCTAGTCCCTACGCTTGTGTTTTACATCTAACCAGGTTCATATGTATTAATTTGAGATTATTTCTAGTCAAAAGAGATTAGAAGAATGATTACTTTTTATATAAATGCTAGAATATATCTGACTGTAATGTCATACTGTGGCTCTTGACAAATCTGTTTTAGAATGGCAAGTATTTCTTTTGTGTTTTCTTGTTTTACTGTTCTGCTTCGCAACAAAATTCCTCTCAAGCACGGAATGCCTCTTATACCCCCCCCCCAACCCACCACCCTTATAAACCCAACACAGCGTTTGTCGCCTGAATAATTAACACCGCTTTTGCCAACTGTGTAAACCAAACATTCAGTACTACGTAATTCATTTTTCGTTTCAACTGCATCACCTACTAACACAAATAACTGACATTGGCTGATTTTAAAAAAGTCTCACACGACCTTCTCCAACCGATATACACAAGTACCTACAACGTAAATATTATTCATATGAAAATCTTATGTGCTGCATTCACATGACTTTCTCTACCCAGTATCATTTATTAATGGGTATAAAACAATTGTTACAAAACTTATTTTTCCTATCTATTTCATTTTAATCGAGATAAACTTTTGTAGAAATACCTACATTATAGATTTCGTTATAGATACAAAGAGAACAGCGATAGTCAAATGTTTAACAACTGGACGCTATATGCTGGCCTTAAAATTCCATACTGTTTCCATGACATCGCGAGAAACAACTGAATGTTGACAGGACTTGAAAAGAATGGCTAAGTAATGAACAATTCGAACCATTAATAACGGATATCTCGGAAATGGCTGATGCCATAAAAAAGTATTTCAAATAAATTATGTTTTAAAGAGATCTACATTTCTTGTGCAGTACGTTTCGTATATCGCTTAACGTTTACCAGTTATACAGGGTGATCCGCTTGAGATGCCAGAAAGGTAGAACGTTATATACAAGAGAATAATGCACACATCTCTGAGCACCTTGTTGTAAAATAAGCGAAAAGGATGCAACTTAACAATGAGTGATGTTTCAGACCTCATCCGCGTGGCATGGCAGCACTGTCGTGCATAGAAAGCCCATGCAAGTTTCGCCACCAGCAGAGCAGAATACGCCATACGCTACGTGTTAAGAGGATTCTTGGACAGTACCCTAAGATGTTTCCATCCATATTCAGCGAAACATGCTCTGGCACAGAGTAATTACGAATCTCTAGTTTGTTGTCATGATGTTTGAGAGGCAGGAAACGGACGATAAATGGTAAATCAGTGGATGTTCATGGAAAAAGTCACATTGTATGTGTGTGGCCGAGTCAACAAGCATAACTTCATTATTTGGGAAATCAACACGACACATTTCACATATCATACAACGCACTGAGTGCGCTATGTGTTATAACCAGCATTTTGTCTCCTATGCACAACAGCGCTGCCATGCCATGCGGATGAAGTCTGAAACTCACTCACTCATTGTTAACTTCCATTCTTTCCGCTTATACAGAGTGAACCAAAAGACTCCGAACTGGCTGCGCGGTGTTTTTCCTGTCCGCGTCCTCGGCGCTCTTTGCTGTCTGCCGCTATCATAGAAAGGCGCGGATGAAACCATACAACATTTTTAAAACTACTTTTAAAGGCTTTACTTACCAACTTTATGAAAGGAGATGCTGAAACTGGCCACTGCTGAAAAGGCATAAGCCTTTTTTTTTTTTTTTTTGGATAGGATATTTCTGAGATACCCGTTATTAAGGGATATTGTTCATTACTTCGTTATTCTTTAAAGTCATTTCAACATACAGTTGTTTCTCCTGATGTCATGGAAACAGTATGGAATTTTAAGGCAGCATATAGCGTCCAGTTGTTAAACATTTGACTGTCGCTGTTCTCTTTGTATCTATAACGAAATGTGTAATGTAGCTGTTTCTGTAAACGTTTATCTCTATTAAAATGAAGTAGATAGAAAAATGAACTTTGGTAACAATAATTTGTGTACCTAGTAATAAATTATAGATGGTAGAGAAAGTCATGTGAAAGTATCACTACGGAAATAGTTTCATTACACATTTCGTTGTAGGTACAACTGGAGACTGAAGTGATAGTCAAGTGTTTAAAAAGCGGGTCACTATATGTTGGCTTTGAAATTACACACTATGCATATTATTATAAACAAAAGAGTGACGAGAAAGCACTTAAAAACTATTAAGTATTGGGTAATTCAAACCAATAACAACGAATATCTCGATTAAATTTGGCATAAATTGTATTTTTTAACGAGGTAAGTTTTTCGTTAGTGTTTGACTATCTCTTACGGTTTACAAAATGGTATTATTATTTACGGTTTACCAATTATACAGAAGTCATTCAGACTGAAGAGGACTTCACAGGATATTTCCAGAAAATTAAAGACATACATTTCATTTATGTTAATTTAACCAGTCGTTAACTACTTTTTAAAATACTTTGAGGCGATTTGGGGTGGTAGGGGCGTTTTTGAACATCTTGGGATGTATTCTGGAAAATGTTAAATTTAAATAAAAATTCAAATTTTAATTCTTGGGGAATGCTGTTCTCTCTCTCTCACTCTCTCTCTCCCCCCCCTCTCACGCGCACACACACACACACACACACACACAAGCGGACCCTTTTTTTAATGTCTATTTTTTAGATTCAGGGGTATTCAAAACATGTATTTCCGTTTTAATCTCTATATCGATTTTTTTATTAGAATGAATAGTACCTGATATAATTACGCGCCAAAATAACAGCTGAGAAAATGAAACATGTAACAATATTTCGAAAACGCCTAATACTACAAAATATTTATTAAAATAAATGATTATAAAATCGATGTTTTTTTCTGTGATTAATTCCCGTTTATCTTTTTGGATCTGATTTGTTTAACATTCACGAAGAATAGCACAGACTTCATTGACTGTTTACAACATTTAATTTTTTTTTTCCTCGTGACAAATTGTCAATATTTAAAAAACACAATCTCTTGAAATCAAATCGTTTCAACCATTACTGAGAAAATGAAAAAGCTAACGAAATTGTTTACAAGCGAGTAGTCGTTTGTTTGTGGGGATGTTTTCTAACAATTTTCCATCCTTTAAAAGTGTGTGACATAATATAACATTGCTTTGCGATTTCAGCGGAAGTCAAAGCCTGCATTTCCGGTGACGTCTCGATATCGAATTTCTGGTCAATTGAAGTACGCTGCAGAGAAAATAACAATGGCATTCCTCAGCACTGAGTCGTGTTAACGCAAACCTTACTTCAGTAATAATCACTGTTGGCGGTTCTTCAGGGGGCCTTGAAAAATTTCACGCGTTGTGTTATAAATAAGCATGTTTACGGTACATCATGATATAAATGTTAAACTACTTTTAACACGTGTAGCAAATGCTATCTTTTAGAAAGCGCTCGAATTTGTAAAATACCAATAATATTATAATGATTCCTGAAACTAACAGAGATGGCGTTTAGAAGACGGTTCCTGAAACAAGAGAAATGAAAAAAAAAAAAAAAAAAAGCGAGATATCAGATGTTTTGTTGTTTCGCTAGCAGTTATTTTCAACGAAACTATTTTCTGCAGCTATTGCTTTACATCAGGCAATTTCTGCTGCTTCTGCAATTTCACTTCCATTTCAGTTTCTTTGAATTCACAATTTTCGCCATTTAATATTTTTGTAGGTTTTACTAGAGAAAAGAATAGCGTTTTAGATCAAAGAAAGGATAAGGCTGTCAATATAACGTATAGGTTAACTCTACACGAATTGTGATAAATTGAAGTATGACGATTTGTATTGTGAACAGATAATGTAACCGCCTTCAAATATTAATCATGTAAAAAGACATAATGAAAAGTAAAACCTAATCAAACCAAGTCGTGTTATTAAACATGTGCAAATACTACAGTAATTGCCATTTGATTGAACTAGAAATCAAAGTTGGTCACACTGGATGTGCATTGTGTTACAAGTTCTACTTTTAGGCCATGCTGTCTAAAAAATAACATGTTAATATTGTGTGAAAACGCCCAAGGCTTGCCTACGGTGATAATGTTGATGAAATGTTAAATATTTCTTAATCTCGTGTGGCACACAATGTTTTATCCGCTGCCAAAACTAATTATTTTAATGAAATGTGCGCATTCATCGTTGGTAATGGCACGTTGTCTTGGAGATAACAGATATAAATAAACTGAAATTGATGTTGTGCGTAGAAATGTTTATTGCTGAAGATGCCTCCTCTAAGGGATGCCCACTGGTCCCTGAAAGTTCTGTTATTCTGTATGATAAAAGAGTACAAGTCAGATATTAAGTAACAATGGATCAATTAGGTTAGAAGGAGCAGCGAAACAAGCGATAATATGTGGTAGTAGTGGATAAATTACAATAATTATATGCAATAATATGAAAAACGAACCTTATTTTTAAAGGAACAGAAACTAAAGCAATACTAATTTCCAGCGCTAGCTATTAGCTCACATTGTTGTGTTTACAACTTGACAGATTATTCCAACAACGTTATGAATGAAATATACAGAATAAGTCGTGTGAAAAGTAAATACGTAAAGTGTAAGTGAACTCCAGAGAGAAAGAACACAAAATAAATTGAAATGAATAAAGATACACTCACTGTTACAGGAGAGCGAGCTGAGCGTGATGCAGGCGTGCGCTTATCAAACTGTACCACGTGCTGACAGATAACGTTATGTGCGTAGGGCGCAGTTCTTCTTCTTATTATTCACTCCCCCCACCACTCTTCTGCGCATGCACGCTTGCAATGGTATGCCGTCGGGATATAAATATGTGATATGATACATTCACGACATAGTATTCTTATAAAAATTATTTTCTACCCTGGTTTCGTTACTAACGATATAGAGTAAGCTAGTATTGTATTTCACCCCAAAACTGAATATAGAGATTCCACCGTAAATACAGGTTTTAAGGTCCCATTAATAGAAAAAAGTATTTTTAGAAAAACATCCGTGTGTGTGTGTGTGTGTGTGTGTGTGTGTGTGTGTGAGAGAGAGAGAGTCAGTGAACAACAACACAAAAACGAAAAATCTGATATGTTACACTCACATGACTTTCTCTACTCTTGTACAAACTATTTTTACAAACGCTTATTCTCCATATGCTTCATGTTAATCGAGACATCCAGATCTCAATCTTATTGGCAATTTTCATGTAGATGCAAGGGGAATATGGTAGGTTTTAAGCGATAGTCAAATATTTTAACGCTGGTTGCTATGTGGCGCATTCCATTCTCTTTGCATGTCCAGGACAAAAAAATTCTGATGTGTTACACTCACATGACTTTCTCTACTCTTGTAGAAAATATTTTTACAAACGCTTATTCTGCATCTACTTCATGTTAATCGAGATAAACATTTGCAGACTCTATCTTATTGCTAATTTTCTTGTAGATGTAAGGGGAATATATATTTACAAGGGCAATATAGAAATACAGTAGCCTTTAAGCACATACATATCTCTTAATAGCTGGTTGCTAGGTGCAGCACCATTCCCTTTCCCACAGATTAATACTCTTTGCGTATACAAGACAAAAAAATTAATAACGAATTCCCATTTGATGAAAATAACTATTGAAAAAAATGTAAGGGAATAACAAGCAATATCTCGAAAATGGTTCACTCAACCAAAAAAAAAAATGTATGACATAAATTGTGTATTTTAACGCGATCTACATTTTTTGTGTTGTAAAATTGTGTCTATCTCTTATGGTTTACCAGTTATGCAAAAGTCGTTCACAATGAAGAATACTTTAGGAGACATTCCCAGGAAATTCAAGATATACATTTTATTTGTCATAAAAATATCTTAAACATATGATATTTTATCCAAATTTAAATTTTCGAAAAATGTTCCATGTAAAGGGTAGTCTGGGGTGGGGGTATTTTCTTGAAAACCTTTGTGTCGCATCTCTGGAAGATACTGAACCTAAATACCAAGTTTGGTGTTTATCCGACTGTTCGTTTCTGAGTTATGCTGTTCACAGATACACATACACACGGACATGTTTCCAAAAATGCTTTTTTTGGATTCAGGAGGTCTCAAAACATGTATTTCCGGTGAAATCTCTGTATCGAATTTTTGGGTGGAATACAATACTTCCCCTACTTACTATGCGTAGTAGAGAAAGTAAAAATGGGATGATATCAAACTTGGTATTTAAGTTGAGTATGCTCCAAGGATGCGACACCAATATTTTTTAAAAAAAAAATCCCCTCACGCCAAACTACCCTTTACATGTATTATTTTCGTTATTTTTATTTTCTCAAAAATGGCTTTAATAACTTTGATTAAATGTCTATCTTGAATTTTGGGAGGACTAAATAGCCTGTGAAGTCTTCTTCATTTGGCAGAAAGTTATAAGACATACAGAAGCATCCAAATGTATGGATACACAGCTTTGAATGTTAAATTAATCGACACGGCACGTGGAATTATTTGTAATGTTTTACTCCACTGATGTGTTATGTGTGCTTCATACACAGTACACGAATGTGTATTATTCAACAAGTGATTTCCCTTGTTACCTTGTGACACAAGTACTCAAACAGCAGTAAAACACAGTAAAGGAGGGAATGTTGACGTTTATACGTTTAGAACTCCTTATTCGTGTCATACAAGCAACTTCGGCCTCAAATGGGGAGGAAAGGAGAAGAGTGAAATCATCGCATGAACAAAATAACACATGTAAAGAAACTGCACACAGAAATCCGTCCACTGTCATCCAACGATATAAAATGACGAATGCCATTGTCAATAAGCCCAGGAAAGGTGCTGCACCAAAACTGACTTCTAGAGATTAAAGACAAGTGGTGAAAATGGTGAAGCAAAATTCCAGAAATTGGAGCACATCTGGAGAACATCTGGAGAAGGTGGTTCACGAAACATGCAGCGATATTTCCGCCGATTAAGAATACACAAAAAGGAACTCTGTAATAATTATAGTTTACGAATTATTAACAATTAATTAACATTCAATCTGATAAATTTCCATAATTTTAAAGCCATAGGATTAAAATCTATATCAATCGAAAGACCTTCAAAAGCTGTAAATATGTTTTAAATTTCAATAATATTGTTAAATAAATAAAGGCGTAATTGCATAAGAAAGACTGCAAGATTTAGGCAAAAATAAAAGTAGTTTCGTTTCTGACTGCATTATATTATCCGAGCGTGGCGCCACAAAAATCGAAACCTTCTTTTGTACTTGGTGGGTATGAGACAAGTTTTAAGGGTAAACAGACGCTATGAGGCAACGGGCATTTCTTAGGCTTTGAATTTTCAACCAAGGAACCAATAAACGTAGAGAATAAGTGTGAGAACCAATGGAAACCTAGGAAGATGCAGTGACATGTGTAACATTTGGAGGCGAGCAGTCGTTGTTATATGTGAACGCGAGCAGTTTGCCATGATTCTTCTTTGAGGTAACACGTCGCACTCCGGATCAGAAAAGGACGCTAAGTGCCGCGCAATTATGCAATTATAAAGTGATGTAAGTAGAACAATTTATATAATGTACTAACTGTATTCTTCGATATAATTACATCAAATTCATAAACGACTTAATGTTAGTCAAGTGACTATTTCAAGTTCGCGCGAATCTAAAGAACGGTGATAGAGCACCGAGATTAAATAACTAGCCGGAGCAAACGTAAGTGTTCTAAGAGACAATAGTGTTCCCACAGTGCTAACAAGAATCACGCGTGTTAGAGAATATCAATGAATGTTGCAGGATTTCGAGCAAAAAGAGTGAGAAAAGTGAATACGGTGTTTCTTTCAAGACAATATCCTGGTGTCACCACTCCCTCAATCCTACCCTGACAACAACTGTAGGGAATTTCAGGCCGATTCGCCGACAGTTGACCCTGAGATCGACGAGAAGTGCTTCCTGACTCATATCGGCGATTTCGAGTCCTGAAGATTAGACATACAACGACGCAGAGACGAGAACGACTGCGAGGTGAGATACACACAACGAAGTAGTCAAAACGCTACAAAGAAAGGGTTCCGAAAAGCACTAGTACAATTCAGAACACCAAGAAGAAAACCTTATGTAAGTAAAGTAAACGAGGAAAAACGTTTAGTATTTGCCAATGAGTATGTAACGAAGAACAATGAGTTCTGGGATCGTGTCTCATGGTCAGATGAAAGCAGGTGATGGCCGATTAAAGGTGTTGAGACAGAAGAATACTGAGTGGGATCCTACGGTGGGGATGTATGGCGTCAAGTGGTGAGCTACCTTTTATTGATGGCAACATGATTACAAGAACATCTGAAGAGAGCGCTCAAAAACTAAATTTTGGAAATAGTTTTTATTTCAAGTCGATCCTAAGGACACTTCAGAAGTTGCTGGGTTATGGATCATCTACACCATATCACCCCATACACTCAAAAGACCACCTTAATCACCCGATCAGGAACATCTGGCAACAATTGGAAGATAGGATCAGGAAACACCACATCACAAGCAAAACAAGACTGAAAGGTTTTATTCGGAAGAATGGAGTAAAATTGCTTTAGACTTAACTAACAAGCACGTACATTCAATGCCAAGCCGTTTGACAGCAGTTACTCGTAGGAAAGGCATGATAACAGTACTACAGTGCTGTGTTTTGTTTATTCGAATACTTAGGTCCAACTTTTGGGAGAACTTTTTTCACTTTTCATTACGAAAATGTAGTTATGTTTAATTCAACTAAATACTGTGACATTTAAAATGAAATAAAGGTGTGTTAAAAACATAGAAGATATTTGTTTATTTTATTGTGTATGTTTTGGCCTTTAAATGTCCTCTTTTAGTAGCATAATGTTGATATTTGAATACTTCTGTCCGCTTCTGTATCTAAAAACGTACTACCAAAAAATATGCATTTTTCTTTATACCACACAATGTATTTCAGTTATTTTGTAGTTGTTTCTTTGCAGCCCCACGTGTGTTAGCCAAACTTGCAGGTGTTGTAGCCCCACTGTTGGAGAGCCAAACCTGAAGTGGTTTAATTATTGTAGCGGTTGCACCGCATATTCCGGGAGATATGTTTCTTGGAGTGTTCGCCCCACGTACGATACAAACTTTCCGGTGACCTTCACCCCACGTTTACTTTTCCAGTGGGCCTTCGCCCCACGTTTAAAAAATCAACTTTTGATTTTAATGTTATTTATTTAACTATTATATATGTATGCCTCGGCTACGTCGGTAGTAATTTTCAGAACACTTATCTCTTAACAGGACTGGTGTGGCTAAAGAACAAGGCTTACACAAATTATAATTGTACTCCACTCCCTTTATTAATCCTTCACACGATTAAATAACACTTCACTGATGTATCCTACTGTAGAGCTGTGAGATTATTGTTAATTGTACTTTTTAACATGTAAACTTTATATTATTCTCATTACAATGAAGTTTTATGTCTCACACTGAACACATACCATATCTAACTGTTTGGAAACGCTAACTTGTAGCGTCTCCCGCCTGAATTTGTACAATTCCTCTATTTCAAGTCTCTGATTGGCTAAGCCTACTCCAATAGAATACTTTTATTTAATTTAAAGCTTTTCTAGTTTTTGATTGACTATTTATAAAATGTTTTAAATATTAAATCATTGTTCCAAGAATTATTGTTGGCAACTTTCGGCTTCTACTTTGTAATTCTGTTTGCTACGGAAGGCAGCTTGCTTCTATTCTCACAGCTGCTACATTGTTAAACTACGTAATACATTCACATAACATTATTATACATGTACATAATAATATAAACATAATACAATGACTGTTACATACACATATTGCTTTAAGGCGGGCTGTTATTACATTTTATATTATATAATTTGTCTGATATCATTTAAGTGTTAAAAAATACTGCCTCAATTTTTGTATCAGCCATTTCCGATATATTCATTGTTGTTGGTCTGAATTGTTCAATGTGTTTGTCATTTATCAAGTATTGTGAGGATTCAGTTGTTTCTCGTAATGTCATGGAAAGAGTGCGCAGTTTCAAAGCCATCTTATAAACATTTGACTATCACTTCAGTTTCCTCTTGTACTGCCCAACGAGAAGTAAGTATTTCTGTAAAGTTTATCTTAATAACATGAAGTTGGTAGAAAAACGAGCTTTATTAAGAATAATTTGTAGAAGTTTGTGGATACAAACAGTAGAGGGTAGAGAATGTGATGTGAATATAACGCGTCAGACTTCTACTGTTTTCAAACATCGCAATGCGTAGGTTACTCAGGGAGCAAATTGTTAATTTTATAGTTTTTGACTATTCTGAAGGCGAATAGAGTGTGATGGTTATCTTATCAGAAAGCCTTGTGGCCTGTAACTTACCTAACCTGTTCGAACACGTGACCTCAATTACCGGCTAGTATAAGTGTTTGCAATTGTTTTTATCAGTTGGCGCTGTCGGAGAGCTAAAAACATCGCAATCTTACCTTCAACTGTTTCGTTGCCTCTTTACAGGAAGTATTGCATACCACCCAAAATATCGATACCGACATTTCACGTGAAATACACGTCTTGAGGTCCCCTGAATAAATAAATAAATAAAAGCTTTTCTGAGCGCATGTATGTGTGAAAAACAGCTGAAAAGTGAAAAGTTAGATAAATAAAAACTTGGCATTTAACTAAACTTTTTACTTCTACGACAAGTAAAATGCGCATGTTGAATTTTCTGGAAATACTCTGCGAAGTTCTCTTCATTCTGAATGAATTCTGTATAATTTTATTGCTAAAGTGTAAGAGATAGACAAAATCTCCCTACACAAAAAATGTAGGCCCCTTAAAGTACAAAACTTATGTAAACTAAATGTTTGCGATATTTACCATTTCCGAGGTAAGTAGGTATAATATACCGCTACGGAAACACAGAGAGATGCCGAAAAACTGATAAGGTTCTTTGATCTATGCCGACAAGCCCCGCCCCCTCCTTTGAGTTCTCACATGCCGCCCCGGTCGCGTGCCGCTAGCCCCGCCCCCTTCCCTTTGTGTGCTGATCTAATGCCGACTGGTTCTGTGCCGGCAGGTCCTCCCCCCTCCCCCATGTGGTCTGGTCACGTGCCGGTGGCCCGCCCCCCTCCCTCCCCCATACGCTGGGTGCCTACCCTCCCTCCTCTTTGTGGTTTGATTGGTTCCCTGTGGATAGGTGGGAGAGTGTGTATTGATCCTATACGCCGGTCGCGTACCTTCCCTAGGTCTAAATCCCTGCCGTGTGATTGGCTTGGGGTAGGGGATGTGTCGCTCGGGTGAGGGGGTATATGTGGGGGTTCTCGGTGCGTGACGCTGGCCTGGAAATCCACCCTGGCGATGTGGGAATGCGATTCTCGATGCCTGCCGCACATCGGCAAAACGTTTGAGTACATAATTGTGTCAATCAGTTAGATAATGTTCAAAACATTATTGAAAAAAAAAGAATCGCCATCATACTACTACTAGTGCAATTAAACGCTGTTCTTCGCGCAATTAAGTATTTTTGATTGAATCGCGCGCACCTGCTTCTAAACCGCCATCATATTACTACTAATGCAATGAAACGCGGCTAGTCGGTCGATGAATACAATTAAGTATTTTTGATTGATTAATGTAATTGACTCGAGCGCAACTGTTCGTTATCGTATATGCGTGGTAGCATATGTATAATTATTACGAGTAATAACATTTATTTAATTCTACTTTTGAAGGAAAATATATTTTGGATTTATAAGAATATTACAACACTTAGATGAAAGGACAGAGTTGACGTAACAGTCGTTATCGCGTGATAATTGCGCTGGAACACCGACCGCAACCTTCCACCACGAGACGTTTCACTCGAATGGCTGGCTCTCGATACTTTCAGTGGCAAGTCGACTACCGCACCCCCTCCACTCGCGTTTCAGTTCGCCAGCTACACCAGCGCGCCAGGTGGTAATATGAGTGAAACTGGTTTTGAACCAGCGAGTGTTTCCTCACGGCGCCCCTGGTGGTCATATCCGAAAGTTGTGAATTCACCATATTTAAACTCAAGGTGTGCGCAAGACGGCCATCTTAACTCTATATAATTCTGCGAAATATGATTCCGAAAAAAAAATAAAGGCGAATTAACATTTTAGTTAAATAATTCTCCTTTAACATGCGAAGTGCGTTCATGTTGGCTCCGGAGGAATTGATTATGAAATAAATAAATACGGTGAATATTACATACGTTATTAAAAACTAAATAAGGCTCTCGCTGATCGATGAATACAATTAAATATTTTTATTAATTAATGTAATTGACTTGCGCGCCTAGAGATATCTCACCCAATTATTCATCTACCATGAATATCTCACTTCTAATGAAACGACGCAGTCTATCGATTAAAAACAATTAAGTTTTTTTTATTAATTAATTGTATATGAATTGACTCGCGCACCTGTTTGTTCTCGTATATGCGCGATTATTACGCGTATATAACTATTACGGCTAATAACGTTTGTTTAATTCTTCTTTTGAATGGAGGGTTTATAAAAAATATTACATTGCTTAGATGAATTAAAAAGCAACTTAAAACGAAATTGCAAATAGCTAGTATGAGACGTTAACACGAGAACCCTTTACGAAAAACAAGACGCACGCGACCGCTGTGCATCGTCTATCTTAAGAAGCGGTTAAACCAGGACGCCTGGGTTTTCCCACAGTACCTGCTCTTAATGGCTAGGGGTATCCATCACATCGGAGTACGCTCCAACTGATGTTAAAAATATAAGTCCGCTATGTCTCTTCTCGCTCGAGAGAAGTAATAATTACAATTCAAAACAGGCGTACCTGTAAGTAACACGCACGAAGACTTCAAATATAAATTTTATATTCGTTTTAAATGTTCTTTCTAAAGACGTAGCGAACTTTGAGAAATTCAACGAATTATTCACTTGCGTACCCTACTTGAAAGAAATATGGTGTACACCCCTGAAAAATGCATATGGTCTTCTCGGGAGAAATGCCTATGTAGACACATTAGCAGACAATGGCAGACACCTCCATGTCCTTAAATATCTTCAGAAGAAGGCAAAACAAGGTCCTGTATAGTGCCATTAGTGAACAATGACAGACGTTTCCAGTTCATTAAACATCCTAACTGCTCTGAAAAACCACAGACCCTCGGGGGTAAATAACTATTAGCGATACAAAAGAATTTCTTAATGGCTTCCCCGGTGCAGAAATTCCATCACAGACCGTGGAAAACCAAGTCTAGGCATGTTTTAAGCTTACCACAAAAAATGTTTTCCCGATAATTAATATAATTCTACATGAAGAATATTAATGATTAAGTTTTCAATTAAACGTATACTGTATAGATTCTGTACTTAAACATTCGATTGTATCTTTGTCATTATTTAAATACTCGCATACAAGAATTGCATGCATGATACCAAAAATTAAACTGATTTTTTTTCGGTATGTTAAACAAAAAATATGATTTGGCGAGAGTAATATGAAGAATAAAAAGTATTCAGAACGGTGAATATTACATACGTTATTAAAAATAAATAAGGCTCTCGCTGATCGATAAAAACAATTAAATATTTTTTATTAATTAATTGTATATGCATTGACTTGCGCATCTGGTTGGTGACATATGTGCATGATTATTACGCGTGTATAACTATTACGACTAATAGCATTTGTTTAATTCTAAATAAATAATGAAATATGGAGCCTAGCCTAAACAATCCTCGTTACTCTTAATTTATTCCATTTTTAAAAAGATTGGCTTATTCTCTTAGTAAACATAGGACGAGTACGATTTTAAATACCCCGTCCATTCGAGAGATATTTTTCAAATATTCCAGCATGTTAGTATAAACTTAATACACACACACACAAATTCATTTCAAGTAATATTTGTGCGACATTAAGTATTTGCGAATGAGTTTTTACTTTCTATACTACGTATAGTAAGTAGAGGAAGTGATGTATTCCACCCAAAAAAATCGATACCGAGATTTCACCGGAAATACATGTTTTGAGACCCTCTGAACCCGAAAAAAGCATGGCTGTCTGAGAGTGTGTCTGTGAAGCATAACTCAGAAACGATGAGTCGGATAAAACACCAAACTTGGTATTTAGGTTCAGTATCTTCCAGAGATGCGACACGAAGATTTTAAAGAAAATGCCTCACACCAGACTATCCTTTACATGGAACATTTTTTCGAAAATTTTAATTTTCTCAAAAATGTCTCTAACGATATTGAATAAAATATTATATGTTTAAGATATTGTAATGAGAATTGAAATGTATATCTCGAATTTTCTGGGCCGCCGGCTGCAGGATTGCTCATCAAATACCGTAATGATTCAGGCACCCGATCACCCGAATGGTAAGCATTCTTCAGAGTTTTTAAATAAGTAATGTAACAATTCATATTAACTTCTTGTTCATATTCTTTATTATTATTATTATTATTATTATTATTATTTCCAGGAAGTGGACTTTATTTCGGAGGCTCCATCGGCACCACCTGGCTTCCAAGCCTTCATGGGGCCAAATCATCATGGAGGTGGCTCTGCCCCCGTACATGCAGCAACACTCGTAAGGTAAGAATTTACAGACTGGTGTTTGAGCATTTGTAACTAAAAATTACATAATAGTAGACATACAATGCCGATTCTAGCACACGAAGACCTACCTACGACAGCATAGAGTTCCGGATTGTATAAGGAGAAAAGGATATATTTAAGGGGAGTTTCTCACACATATGCAGTCACATAACTCTTTCGGTCTCCCAGAATGCTATGTATTTTTAACGCCGGTGTTTAAAACATGTATTTTTTCACGTATAGAGTGTAGATTCTTTAGAACTCTGTACTTAAACATGCTATACTATTATTATTATTATTTATTTTTTCCAGGAAATGGACTTTATTTCGGAGGTGGCATCGCTCAACAGGCGACCGCTGCACCGGTACCTCCAGGCTTCGCAAGCGTTGTACCAGAAGGCTTCGCGACCGCTGCACCGCCACCCCCTGGCTTCCAGAACTTCCTGGTACCAAATCAGCAGGGATGGGACCCTGCCCCATACATGCAGCAAGCACCGAACGGTAAGAATTTTTCAATATTTTACGAAGTTCTTTTACACATTCTATATTATTATTAATAATATTATTATTATTATTATTTTTTCAGGAAATGGAGTTTATTTTGGGATCGGGCATCCATCGACCGCTGCACCGGTACCACATGGCTTCCAAGCCTTCATGGGGCCAAATCAGCATGGTCGGGTCCTTGCCCATACATGCAGCAACCACCGACCGGTAAGAATATTTTTCAACATTTTATGAAGTTCTTTTTACACATTCTATATTATTATTAATATTGTTATTATTTTCAGGAAGTGGACTTTATTTCGGAGGCGGGTTTTTCTGGGAATGTCTCCAAAGTATTCTTCATTCTGAACGACTTTTGCAAAACTGATAAACCATAAGAGATAGACAAAATTTTACTACACAAAAAATGGAGATCGCGATAAAATACATAATTTATATCATATACATTCTTGTTGTTGAGTAAATCGTTTTCGAGACATTGCTTGTTATTCCCTTAAAATTTCCAATACTTATACTTTTTCTCAAATTCATTATTCTTGTTTTTATGTCCTGGACATGCAAAGAGAATGGAATGCGCCACATAGCAACCAACGTTAAAATATTTGACTATCGCTTAAAACCTACCATATTCACCTTGTATCGACACGAAAATTACCAATAACATTGACATCTCGATATCTCGATTAACATGAAGCATATGGGGAATAAGTGTTTGTAAAAATAGTTTGTACAAGAGTAGAGAAAGTCATGTGAGTGTATCACATCAGATTTTTTGATATTGGTTTAAATTTTCAAATACTTTTAACTTTTCTCAAGCAGTAACTCGCTATTCGTTTTTCCCGTGGTAATGCATAGAGAATAGAATTCTAAAGCCATCACATAGCATCAGGCTTTTTTTAAACATCTGTGACGTGTCTATTCACAATCGAAAGGTTGCTGGTTCGAGGAAAATTATATCTACAGAAACAATACATTATTTTCACTCTGTGATTAATTTGGCAATGTAACAATAATTAACAATGAATTTTAGCGGTACATGTAAAAATGAAATATATTTTTATTTCCTAGCGTCATACGCAGAAGCATTCCCCTTAAGGAACGCTGGCGTGAGCGATGGATTTCCCCATAACAGGTTTAGACTTGCTTACGAAATGCCCCTGTGCGAGGCTAGCATTTCCCTCTCCTTCTTCTCGAATTTTTGGAGTAGCCAATCAAAATTGCTGTATTATATACCGTCACACCTCTCACCCCTTCAGATTTTATCAGGTGAAACGATATAAAAGCAGTAGCTTCTCCGGCGATTTCACTGTATTGTGACAACACAGCGAGCTAAGATCTCTGCAAACTTTTCTCATTCAAAGTGAAATTTCAACGAACATCATGTCTGGTAAGTTGTAACAAAACACTTCATTTACTTTAAAAGTTAAATTATTACTCTGTACATTTAACTTATATTTGCGTTCTTGTTTTTAATGCATGGCATTTATATGCGAATAGCTGAGCATTCTAAAAGTTAATAGCTAGACAAGTGAATTTTCTGAAATGTGAACAGTTTAGTTAAGTATTCATTTTAGGCAAGCTTATTCTACATTTAATAGCTAACTGCGCGAATTCTCAAAATGGGAACAATTTAGTTAAGTATTCACCTTGTTGAGTAATTATTATTCCAGATATTTAAATACAGGATTTCACAGAGTGAATTATATTCCTTTTTGGAGAAAATACAATTATTTGAATACCTTATTAACGTTTTGCTTTAGATTATTACAAAAAGTCTGTTGCGCGAATCATTCGCTCTAACAAAGTAAATATCTACATTATATTAAAACATTTAAATCGAAAAAATACAGTAGTTAATGAACTTCATTAGTGAATCAGAACCTCAATTATATTTACACATATTATCATTTTCAGAAAAAAGTTAATAATTTTGTAACTTTCAAATAAATGAAATTTTGTTATGCAACACATTCTCTAATAAAGGATATGTTTTTTTTCTCTTCCTAATGCAGAAAGTTTGACATCTCAACTTAACACATTGGCTGAGGGTAGCATTTACCCAGCCGTTCAAAGACTACAAGATCTTCAGCCAGAGGAGCCTTATAATATAAAATCCTTAAGAAAAATTGATACGCGATACGGTGCTAGAGTCGTTGCACTTTTAGAGAATAAGCAAGTGTTTCTACCGACAAGATATTCAACCCTAACAAGCCAGCAGTTGGAGGAAATGCCAGGGAAGTTTCAAATGGTATATCATGGAGTAGTACCAGCCGGCAAGTTTAAGACATGTAAATTGTCTTTTCTTCCTATTAAGGTTTGTAGAAATAATTCAGCTATCCTTTCAAAGCTTCATTTAGAGTTACATTCGTTGACTTTATAAATTCGCACTTCAGTAGGATAACATTTGTCTAAAGTATACATCAATATGTAAAAAAATAACACCCAGGATGTAGTCTGAGCGAGGATCTGCAGAAAGAAGTTTAATAGTCTATTCACTGATTCTTTACCTCAAAGCAGATACCTACAGCAAGTTTCAAATAATTTCCAGCAGGATAGCAGTTGTCAAAAGCATGCATCACTGTATTAAAAAAATATGTGTAAATAATGTCTAGATTGTACTCTGTGTGATTTCGTGCAGAAAGAAGTTTAATACCCCTTGCAATGATTCTCCACATCGAAGTATATACCTACAAGAAGCTGCAAATAATGTGAATGTGTGTTACAGGAATGCCCAGATGAATGTAAATGAAGAGGAAGAACGAGATAGCTTAAAACATCATAAACAGAAATGTGATAGGAACATTCTCAACACCTCCCAGTAACCTCAATCAATGAAGAATTTCAGCAGCGTGGAACATGCATGGAAAAAACATCCGCGTGTGTAGAATATAACAATAATATATATATATATTATGTACTCATTATTACTGCTATACCCGCCTATACCATTGATTTCATAATTGTTTAAGGAGAACACCTATCTTAAAAACATTGATGCTTCATGAAATCTAAACAAAAAGATTATTGAACTATTACTGAAAGAGACTTGAATAAATGGGAATCTAGAAGCTAGAACCATCTTAATATTGGGCTGTATGATATGAGGTGTATAAAAAGATTAATAAAAAATGAGGTCTATGTAATATAAACAACATTTATTTTTATAAACATTTTCCTATTACATTCCTATACAAAAAAACATACATATTTCGTAAAGACAAAGGTGATAGTCTAGACATTCTAAAACACTCAGTTATATAATCATATACATCACACAGAAAGAGACCTGCAATATCCATAAAAAACTAAACATCTCAAGAATGTCTGGATGATGTATTTTATAAGTACAAGGTTTTGATATTTCAAAGTTCCTGTTAACCATGACTGTAATTGATTAACACAATTTCTGGATCCTGTCATGCTATAACTTTAGAAGCTTTCAGCTTACTTATAATCTCCTCAATCTCTTGTGTGTGACTATTATTACCAGCGTTCCTCGATGCAATTAGTAACCTCAATATATTTACTAGTCTATTTGGATTTTCAAGCGTAGATATCAGTGAATCATCATCATATGAAGATTTCATATTCTCGCGACTCCCACTGTATCCAGATTTTTCACCATCAGTAGTCTCCAGTGAAGGACAGAGGCTTGATCCGGTATAACATCCCCCTCTATACATCTTCGGATCTTCGAGTGTAGGAGAGAGAGTCGATCCAGTATAACATGTTGCTCTATGAAGCTTAAATCTTGACAAAGAACGATTCTTAAAAATCCGCGCGCATATACAGCATCTAATGACGTGTTTTCCTCCATGTGTAATGTATGAAAAATTGAGTTTCTCATTCGCTAGTTGCACAGATTTTCTCCGGCAGTAGCTCATGCTAAAACTAAAAGAAATTAAATGAATACGGGAATGCTAACGCTCGAAGGAATTAAAAGCGAATGAATGAATACATAACACGCAGCTATGTATATATCCAGGGTGAGGACGCCGGAGGGAATCACGATCTACGCATAGCAGCGGGAAAGGATGCTCTCTGGAAACATTCGTGGAAAAGGAGGCTCTCAACAGAACATGGCGAATGCGAGCATGGAAAAAAGGATGCTCTCTGGAAACATTTGTGGAGAAGAAGGCTCTCAACAGAACATGGCGAATGCGAGCATGGAAAAAGGATGCTCTCTGGAAACATTCGTGGAAAAAAGGATGCTCTCAACAGAACATAACGAGTGCGAGCATGGAAAAAGGATGCTCTCTGGAAACATTCGTGGAAAAGGATGCTCTCAACAGAACATGGCGTCTGCGAGCATGGAAAAAGGATACTCTCTGGAAACATTCGTGGAAAAGGATGCGTAACAATCTGATTGCGCTATGTAACAAGCTCATCACGCTATGTAACAAAGTGATCACGCTATGTAACAAAGGAATCACGCTATGTAACAAAGGAATCACGCTATGTAACAAATTGATCACGCTATGTAACAAAGGAATCACGCTATGTAACAAAGGAATCACGCTATGTAACAAACTGATCACGCTATGTAACAAAGGAATCACGCTATGTAACAAACTGTTCGCGCTATGTAACAAAGGAATCATGCTATGTAACAAACTGTTCGCGCTATGTAACAAAGGAATCACGCTATGTAACAAACTGTTCACGCTATGTAACAAAGTGATCACGCTATGTAACAAACTGATCACGCCATGTAACAAAGGAATCACGCTATGTAACAAAGGAATCACGCTATGTAACAAACTGATCAGGCTATGTAACAAAGGAATTAGTTTTTTATGGATAATGCAGGTCTCTTTCTGTGTGATGTATATGATTATATAACTGAGTGTTTTAGAATGTCTAGACTATCACTTTGTCTTTAGGAAATATGTATGTTTTTTTGTATAGGAATGTAATAGGAAAATGTTTATAAAAAATAAATGTTGTTTATATTACATAGACCTCATTTTTTATTAATCTTTTTATACACCTCATATCATACAGCCCAATATTAAGATGGTTCTAGCTTCTAGATTCCCATTTATTCAAGTCTCTTTCAGTAATAGTTCAATAATCTTTTTGTTTAGATTTCATGAAGCATCAATGTTTTTAAGATAGGCATTCTCCTTAAACAATTATGAAATCAATGGTATAGGCGGGTATAGCAGTAATAATGAGTACATAATTTATATATATATATATATATTATTGTTATATTCTACACACGCGGATGTTTTTTCCATGCATGTTCCACGCTGCTGAAATTCTTCATTGATTGAGGTTACTGGGAGGTGTTGAGAATGTTCCTATCACATTTCTGTTTATGATGTTTTAAGCTATCTCGTTCTTCCTCTTCATTTACATTCATCTGGGCATTCCTGTAACACACATTCACATTATTTGCAGCTTCTTGTAGGTATATACTTCGATGTGGAGAATCATTGCAAGGGGTATTAAACTTCTTTCTGCACGAAATCACACAGAGTACAATCTAGACATTATTTACACATATTTTTTTTAATACAGTGATGCATGCTTTTGACAACTGCTATCCTGCTGGAAATTATTTGAAACTTGCTGTAGGTATCTGCTTTGAGGTAAAGAATCAGTGAATAGACTATTAAACTTCTTTCTGCAGATCCTCGCTCAGACTACATCCTGGGTGTTATTTTTTTTACATATTGATGTATACTTTAGACAAATGTTATCCTACTGAAGTGCGAATTTATAAAGTCAACGAATGTAACTCTAAATGAAGCTTTGAAAGGATAGCTGAATTATTTCTACAAACCTTAATAGGAAGAAAAGACAATTTACATGTCTTAAACTTGCCGGCTGGTACTACTCCATGATATACCATTTGAAACTTCCCTGGCATTTCCTCCAACTGCTGGCTTGTTAGGGTTGAATATCTTGTCGGTAGAAACACTTGCTTATTCTCTAAAAGTGCAACGACTCTAGCACCGTATCGCGTATCAATTTTTCTTAAGGATTTTATATTATAAGGCTCCTCTGGCTGAAGATCTTGTAGTCTTTGAACGGCTGGGTAAATGCTACCCTCAGCCAATGTGTTAAGTTGAGATGTCAAACTTTCTGCATTAGGAAGAGAAAAAAACATATCCTTTATTAGAGAATGTGTTGCATAACAAAATTTCATTTATTTGAAAGTTACAAAATTATTAACTTTTTTCTGAAAATGATAATATGTGTAAATATAATTGAGGTTCTGATTCACTAATGAAGTTCATTAACTACTGTATTTTTTCGATTTAAATGTTTTAATATAATGTAGATATTTACTTTGTTAGAGCGAATGATTCGCGCAACAGACTTTTTGTAATATTCTAAAGCAAAACGTTAATAAGGTATTCAAATAATTGTATTTTCTCCAAAAAGGAATATAATTCACTCTGTGAAATCCTGTATTTAAATATCTGGAATAATAATTACTCAACAAGGTGAATACTTAACTAAATTGTTCCCATTTTGAGAATTCGCGCAGTTAGCTATTAAATGTAGAATAAGCTTGCCTAAAATGAATACTTAACTAAACTGTTCACATTTCAGAAAATTCACTTGTCTAGCTATTAACTTTTAGAATGCTCAGCTATTCGCATATAAATGCCATGCATTAAAAACAAGAACGCAAATATAAGTTAAATGTACAGAGTAATAATTTAACTTTTAAAGTAAATGAAGTGTTTTGTTACAACTTACCAGACATGATGTTCGTTGAAATTTCACTTTGAATGAGAAAAGTTTGCAGAGATCTTAGCTCGCTGTGTTGTCACAATACAGTGAAATCGCCGGAGAAGCTACTGCTTTTATATCGTTTCACCTGATAAAATCTGAAGGGGTGAGAGGTGTGACGGTATATAATACAGCAATTTTGATTGGCTACTCCAAAAATTCGAGAAGAAGGAGAGGGAAATGCTAGCCTCGCACAGGGGCATTTCGTAAGCAAGTCTAAACCTGTTATGGGGAAATCCATCGCTCACGCCAGCGTTCCTTAAAGGGAATGCTTCTGCGTATGACGCTAGGAAATAAAAATATATTTCATTTTTACATGTACCGCTAAAATTCATTGTTAATTATTGTTACATTGCCAAATTAATCACAGAGTGAAAATAATGTATTGTTTCTGTAGATATAATTTTCCTCGAACCAGCAACCTTTCGATTGTGAATAGACACGTCACAGATGTTTAAAAAAAGCCTGATGCTATGTGATGGCTTTAGAATTCTATTCTCTATGCATTACCACGGGAAAAACGAATAGCGAGTTACTGCTTGAGAAAAGTTAAAAGTATTTGAAAATTTAAACCAATATCAAAAAATCTGATGTGATACACTCACATGACTTTCTCTACTCTTGTACAAACTATTTTTACAAACACTTATTCCCCATATGCTTCATGTTAATCGAGATATCGAGATGTCAATGTTATTGGTAATTTTCGTGTCGATACAAGGTGAATATGGTAGGTTTTAAGCGATAGTCAAATATTTTAACGCTGGTTGCTATGTGGCGCATTCCATTCTCTTTGCATGTCCAGGACATAAAAACAAGAATAATGAATTTGAGAAAAAGTATAAGTATTGGAAATTTTAAGGGAATAACAAGCAATGTCTCGAAAACGATTTACTCAACAACAAGAATGTATATGATATAAATTATGTATTTTATCGCGATCTCCATTTTTTGTGTAGTAAAATTTTGTCTATCTCTTATGGTTTATCAGTTTTGCAAAAGTCGTTCAGAATGAAGAATACTTTGGAGACATTCCCAGAAAAACCCGCCTCCGAAATAAAGTCCACTTCCTGAAAATAATAACAATATTAATAATAATATAGAATGTGTAAAAAGAACTTCATAAAATGTTGAAAAATATTCTTACCGGTCGGTGGTTGCTGCATGTATGGGCAAG
Source organism: Deroplatys truncata (assembly GCA_030765065.1). NCBI lineage: Eukaryota > Metazoa > Arthropoda > Insecta > Mantodea > Mantidae > Deroplatys > Deroplatys truncata. The sequence goes on from CM060987.1 coordinate 209,187,475, forward strand.
GACCCGACCATGCTGATTTGGCCCCATGAAGGCTTGGAAGCCATGTGGTACCGGTGCAGCGGTCGATGGATGCCCGATCCCAAAATAAACTCCATTTCCTGAAAAAATAATAATAATAATATTATTATTAATAATAATATAGAATGTGTAAAAGAACTTCGTAAAATATTGAAAAATTCTTACCGTTCGGTGCTTGCTGCATGTATGGGGCAGGGTCCCATCCCTGCTGATTTGGTACCAGGAAGTTCTGGAAGCCTGGGGGTGGCGGTGCAGCGGTCGCGAAGCCTTCTGGTACAACGCTTGCAAAGCCTGGAGGTACCGGTGCAGCGGTCGCCTGTTGAGCGATGCCACCTCCGAAATAAAGTCCATTTCCTGGAAAAAATAAATAATAATAATAATAGTATAGCATGTTTAAGTACAGAGTTCTAAAGAATCTACACTCTATACGTGAAAAAATACATGTTTTAAACACCGGCGTTAAAAATACATAGCATTCTGGGAGACCGAAAGAGTTATGTGACTGCATATGTGTGAGAAACTCCCCTTAAATATATCCTTTTCTCCTTATACAATCCGGAACTCTATGCTGTCGTAGATAGGTCTTCGTGTGCTAGAATCGGCATTGTATGTCTACTATTATGTAATTTTTAGTTACAAATGCTCAAACACCAGTCTGTAAATTCTTACCTTACGAGCGTTGCTGCATGTACGGGGGCAGAGCCACCTCCATGATGATTTGGCCCCATGAAGGCTTGGAAGCCAGGTGGTACCGATGGAGCCTCCGAAATAAAGTCCACTTCCTGGAAATAATAATAATAATAATAATAATAATAATAATAATAATAATAATAAAGAATATGAACAAGAAGTTAATATGAATTGTTACATTACTTCTTTAAAAACTCTGAAGAATGCTTACCATTCGGGTGATCGGGTGCCTGAATCATTACGGTATTTGATGAGCGATCCTGCAGCCGGCGGCCCAGAAAATTCGAGATATACATTTCAATTCTCATTACAATATCTTAAACATATAATATTTTATTCAATATCGTTAGAGACATTTTTGAGAAAATTAAAATTTTCGAAAAAATGTTCCATGTAAAGGATAGTCTGGTGTGAGGCATTTTCTTTAAAATCTTCGTGTCGCATCTCTGGAAGATACTGAACCTAAATACCAAGTTTGGTGTTTTATCCCACTCATCGTTTCTGAGTTATGCTTCACAGACACACTCTCAGACAGCCATGCTTTTTTCGGGTTCAGAGGGTCTCAAAACATGTATTTCCGGTGAAATCTCGGTATCGATTTTTTTGGGTGGAATACATCACTTCCTCTACTTACTATACGTAGTATAGAAAGTAAAAACTCATTCGCAAATACTTAATGTCGCACAAATATTACTTGAAATGAATTTGTGTGTGTGTGTATTAAGTTTATATTAACATGCTGGAATATTCGAAAAATATCTCTCGAATGGACGGGGTATTTAAAATCGTACTCGTCCTATGTTTACTAAGAGAATAAGCCAATCTTTTTAAAAATGGAATAAATTAAGAGTAACGAGGATTGTTTAGGCTAGGCTCCATATTTCATTATTTATTTAGAATTAAACAAATGCTATTAGTCGTAATAGTTATACACGCGTAATAATCATGCACATACGTCACCAACCAGATGCGCAAGTCAATTCATATACAATTAATTAATAAAAAATATTTAATTGTTTTCATCGATCAGCGAGAGCCTTATTTATTTTTAATAACGTATGTAATATTCACCGTTCTGAATACTTTTTATTCTTCATATTACTCTCGCCAAATCATATTTCTTTGTTTAACATACCGAAAAAAAAATCAGTTTAATTTTTGATATCATGCATGCAATTCTTGTATGCGAGTATTTAAATAATGACAAAGATACAATCGAATGTTTAAGTACAGAATCTATACAGTATACGTTTAATTGAAAACTTAATCATTAATATTCTTCATGTAGAATTATATTAATTATCGGGAAAACATTTTTGTGGTAAGCTTAAAACATGCCTAGACTTGGTTTTCCACGGTCTGTGATGGAATTTCTGCACCGGGGAAGCCATTAAGAAATTCTTTTGTATCGCTAATAGTTATTTACCCCCGAGGGTCTGTGGTTTTTCAGAGCAGTTAGGATGTTTAATGAACTGGAAACGTCTGTCATTGTTCACTAATGGCTCTATACAGGACCTTGTTTTGCCTTCTTCTGAAGATATTTAATGGCGTGGAAGCGTCTGCCATTGTTCGCTAATGTGTCTACATAGGCATTTCTCCCGAGAAGACCATATGCATTCTTCAGGGGTGTACACCATATTTCTTTCAAGTAGGGTACGCAAGTGAATAATTCGTTGAATTTCTCAAAGTTCGCTACGTCTTTAGAAAGAACATTTAAAACGAATATAAAATTTATATTTGAAGTCTTCGTGCGTGTTACTTACAGGTACGCCTGTTTTGAATTGTAATTATTACTTCTCTCGAGCGAGAAGAGACATAGCGGACTTATATTTTTAACATCAGTTGGAGCGTACTCCGATGTGATGGATACCCCTAGCCATTAAGAGCAGGTACTGTGGGAAAACCCAGGCGTCCTGGTTTAACCGCTTCTTAAGATAGACGATGCACAGCGGTCGCGTGCGTCTTGTTTTTCGTAAAGGGTTCTCGTGTTAACGTCTCATACTAGCTATTTGCAATTTCGTTTTAAGTTGCTTTTTAATTCATCTAAGCAATGTAATATTTTTTATAAACCCTCCATTCAAAAGAAGAATTAAACAAACGTTATTAGCCGTAATAGTTATATACGCGTAATAATCGCGCATATACGAGAACAAACAGGTGCGCGAGTCAATTCATATACAATTAATTAATAAAAAAAACTTAATTGTTTTTAATCGATAGACTGCGTCGTTTCATTAGAAGTGAGATATTCATGGTAGTTGAATAATTGGGTGAGATATCTCTAGGCGCGCAAGTCAATTACATTAATTAATAAAAATATTTAATTGTATTCATCGATCAGCGAGAGCCTTATTTATTTTTTAATAACGTATGTAATATTCACCGTATTTATTTATTTCATAATCAATTCCTCCGGAGCCAACATGAACGCACTTCGCATGTTAAAGGAGAATTATTTAACTAAAATGTTAATTCGCCTTTATTTTTTTTTCGGAATCATATTTCGCAGAATTATATAGAGTTAAGATGGCCGTCTTGCGCACACCTTGAGTTTAAATATGGTGAATTCACAACTTTCGGATATGACCACCAGGGGCGCCGTGAGGAAACACTCGCTGGTTCAAAACCAGTTTCACTCATATTACCACCTGGCGCGCTGGTGTAGCTGGCGAACTGAAACGCGAGTGGAGGGGGTGCGGTAGTCGACTTGCCACTGAAAGTATCGAGAGCCAGCCATTCGAGTGAAACGTCTCGTGGTGGAAGGTTGCGGTCGGTGTTCCAGCGCAATTATCACGCGATAACGACTGTTACGTCAACTCTGTCCTTTCATCTAAGTGTTGTAATATTCTTATAAATCCAAAATATATTTTCCTTCAAAAGTAGAATTAAATAAATGTTATTACTCGTAATAATTATACATATGCTACCACGCATATACGATAACGAACAGTTGCGCTCGAGTCAATTACATTAATCAATCAAAAATACTTAATTGTATTCATCGACCGACTAGCCGCGTTTCATTGCATTAGTAGTAATATGATGGCGGTTTAGAAGCAGGTGCGCGCGATTCAATCAAAAATACTTAATTGCGCGAAGAACAGCGTTTAATTGCACTAGTAGTAGTATGATGGCGATTCTTTTTTTTTCAATAATGTTTTGAACATTATCTAACTGATTGACACAATTATGTACTCAAACGTTTTGCCGATGTGCGGCAGGCATCGAGAATCGCATTCCCACATCGCCAGGGTGGATTTCCAGGCCAGCGTCACGCACCGAGAACCCCCACATATACCCCCTCACCCGAGCGACACATCCCCTACCCCAAGCCAATCACACGGCAGGGATTTAGACCTAGGGAAGGTACGCGACCGGCGTATAGGATCAATACACACTCTCCCACCTATCCACAGGGAACCAATCAAACCACAAAGGGGAGGGAGGGTAGGCACCCAGCGTATGGGGGAGGGAGGGGGGCGGGCCACCGGCACGTGACCAGACCACATGGGGGAGGGGGGAGGACCTGCCGGTACAGAACCAGTCGGCATTAGATCAGCACACAAAGGGAAGGGGGCGGGGCTAGCGGCACGCGACCGGGGCGGCATGTGAGAACTCAAAGGAGGGGGCGGGGCTTGTCGGCATAGATCAAAGAACCTTATCAGTTTTTCGGCATCTCTCTTTGTTTCCGTAGCGGTATATTATATCTACTGAGGTATTCGTTCTTATTGGTTCCAATTTTCAAGTAATAATACGTTTACATGTTTCTCGTGACGTCATACAAAGCCAGCATATAAACATCTGACTTATCACTTCAGTCTCCTGTATGCTTCTCCTGGACGCTCTTTAACTGCTGTGGTCCAGGCTTGAGGTTCTTTTACGTGCCGTAAATCTACAACACGGGACCACTTCTTGTAGCTACAATGAAACTGTTTATCTCGACCAACAGAAAAATAAGCTTTTGTACGAACTGCTTTAGAGCGTTGGTAGAGAAAGTCGTGTGAATGTAATACTTCTATATTTTGAATTTGAACACCAAATTAACACGAAGAAAATCTCGTTTAAAGAAATAGTACATATGTATAATAAAAGTAACGAAGATTTTTCTAGTAAAATTTTGTGTAATACGTGCAAGAGTGACAGAAAGGATTATCAAACTGTGCGGCGCGACCCCCTGCACAAGACACCAGCAAACATTTTACCCAATGTAATCTACATACCCGGGTGTTATTATGTTTCCTTCTATCGTTCTAACGGGACGCAAAATAAGAAACATCTTCACGGATAACAAAAAGTTATTCTTCTATCCTCTCTACCTTACTCACAATATGTTTCTCTGGGAATAGTTTTAAATTAAGCAAGAAGGTTTCAACATTCAAATGTTTAGCCGTGATAATAGGCGGACTTTTGTAATGCAAAGAAAATAGTCTGATGTGTTACATTCACATAAATTTCTCTACCCTCTATCGCTTATCAGTGGGTATACAAACTATTCTTACGAAAGTTTATTTTTTTATCTACTTCATTTTAATAGAGATAAACCTTTACAGAAACAGCTACATTACATATTTCGTTATAGAGAACAGCGATAGTCAAATGTTTAACAACTGGACACTATATGCTGGCCATGACATCGCGAGAAACAATTTAAAATCGACTGGACTTCAAAAGAATGGCTAAGTATTGAACGATTCGAACCCTTCAAAACCGATATCTTGGAAATGGCTGATGCTACAAAAAAGGTTATTTGAAATAAATCGTGTGTGTTAAAGAGATCTACATTTTTTATGTAGTACGTTTTCTCTATCGCTTAACGTTTACAACTTATGCAAGATTATAAAAAATTCCTTCAGAATGAAGAGAATTTCAGACTATTCCCTGAAAATCAAAATATAAATTTTATTTGTCATGTAAATATCTTTAATATATGATATTTTAATCAAAATCTTTAGAACCATTTTTTTAGAAAACAAAAAATTCGAAAAAAAGACCCAAGCAAAGGGTAGATAGGGGTGGGAGATTTTCTTGAAAATTTCGTGTCGCATGTTTGGAAGGTACTAAACTTAAATACCAAGTTTGGTATTTATCCGACTTTTCTTCTTTGAGTTATGCTGTTCACAGATACACATATAAACGCGCGCAGACCTTTTACTAATTTTTTTTCTTTCTTTTGGATTCAAGGTGCCTCAAACATGTATTTTGGCGAAATATCGTTATCCAATTTTTGGATGAAATGCAATTACCTTCTCTACCTGTTAAATGCATGGTGCAGAATGTAAGAAGAATCGCAAACTTTCGAGCATATCCAACAGACGCGTATTTGAAAAAGTACAAACATGCAACATTTCGAAAAGATTTAACATCACTAAAGAATTTAATTTTAATAACGTTTCCATTTTTCCTGTAGTAAGTTTTTGTGTATCTTTTATGGTTTACCAGTTACACAAGATTATAGAAAAATCTTTCCAAATGAAGAGGACATCACACGCTATTCCCAGAAAATTCAAGATACACATTTTTTTTTGTTATATAAACATCTTTAATGTGTGTTATTTTAATCGAAATCGTTACAGACTTATGAGAAATGAGGCAGTATTTTATCACTTAAATGATATCAGTGTAATTATGTAATAAAAATAATTACAGCCCACCTTAAAGCAATATGTGTTTGTAATAATATATAAAGTGTATGTAACAGTCATATTATGTTTATTTTATTATGTACATGTATAATAATGTTATGTGAATGTATTGCATAGTTTAACAATGTAGGGGCTGTGAGAATAGAAGCAAGCTGCCTTTCGTAGCAAACAGAATTACAAAGTAAAAGCGGAAAAGTTGGTAACAATGAGGTAACTTTGAGGCAACAATAAATTAGAAAGTTTAAAAAGGCTACTAATAATTATTGGAATAACAATGTAATATTTAAAACAGTTTATAAATAGCCAATCAAAAACTAGAAAAAGCTTAAGTTAAATAAAATTATTGTATTGGAGTAGGCTTAGCCAATCAGAGACTTGAAATAGAGGAAATGTGCAAATTCAGGCGGCAGACGCTACAAGGAAGCGTAATCAAACAGTATGGTACAGGTTCAAATTTATTGCGGTGAGAATAATATAAAGTTTATCTGTTAAACGTGCAAATAACAATAATCTCACAGTTCTACAGTAGGATGCATCAGTGAAGTGTTATTTAATCGAGTGGAGGATTAATAAAAAAAATCTGATGTGTTACACTCACATGACTTTCTCTACTCTTGTAAAATCTGATTTTACAAACGCTTATTCTCCATATGCTTCATGTTAATCGAGATATCGAGATGTCAATCTTATTGCTAATTTTCATGTAGATGCAAGGGGAATATGGTAGGTTTAAAGCGATAGTCAAATATTTTAACGCTGGTTGCTATGTGGCGCATTCCATTCTCTTTACATGTCCAGGACAAAAAAACGAATAACGAATTTGAGAAAAAGTATAAGTATTGCAAAATTTAAGGGAATAACAAGCAATATCTCTAAAACGGTTCACTCAACAAAAGAAATGTGTATGACATAAATTGTGTATTTTAACGCGATCTACATTTTTTGTGTAGTAAAATTTTGTCTATCTCTTATGGTTTACCAGTTATGCAAAAGTCGTTCACAATGAAGAATACTTTTGGTGACATTCCCAGAAAATTCGAGATATACATTTCATTTCTCATGACAATATCTTAAACATATAATATTTTAATCAAAATCGTTAGAGCCATTTTTGAGAAAATTAAAATTTTCGAAAAATGTTCCATGTAAAGGGTAGTCTGGGGTGGGGGGATTTTCTTGAAAACCTTCGTGTCGCATCTCTGGAAGATACTGAACCTAAATACCAAGTTTGGTGTTTATACGACTGTTCGTTTCTGAGTTATGCTGTTCACAGACACACAGACACACGGACACACAGACACACAGACAGACACACACACGGACATGATTCCAAAAATGCTTTTTTTGGATTCAGTGAGTCTCAAAACATGTATTTCCGGTGAAATCTCGGTATCGAATTTTTGGGTGGAATGCAATACTTCCCCTACTTACTATACGTAGTAGAGAAAGTAAAAAGTACAATACAATTATAATTTGTGTAAACTTTCATTCTTTAGCCGTACCAGTCCTGTTAAGAGATACGTGCTCTAAAAAATACTACTGACGAAGCCGAGGCATACATACCTATATAATAAATAAATAAACATTAAAATAAAAATTTGGTTCTTAAACGTGGGGCGAAGGCCACCGGAAACTTTGTACCTTATGTGGGGCGAACACTCTAAGAAACATATCTCCCGCAAATTGGCATCCATAACGTGGTGCAACCGCAACAACTACAATTAAACCCCTGCAAGTTTGGCTTCCAAACGTGGGGCTGCAACTACTTCACATTTAAGGGGTAGCTTGGGGTGTTTTGTTAAAGATCTTACATTTTTAGGCGGAATACGATACTTCCTCTACCTAGAATGTCGTCCTACGTGGTGTAATGGTCACCAAGCTAGCCTCTAGCTCCCAAGGTCGCGGGTTCAAACTCGGCGGAGGGCGTAGGATTTTTTCGTGCGTAAAAATCCTTAGCATGGCTTCCTTCGGAAGGGAAGTAAAGCCGTAGTCCCGTGTCGTAGATTTACGGCACGTAAAAGAACCTCAAGACTGATAAAGAGGCCTCTGAGCAAAATTACCGATATAGAATGGGACGCTAAGAACCACAGCAGTTAAAGAGCGTCCATAAATAAAAACAATTCAATCTACGTAGCATAAGTAAATGGTGTAGAAATTAAAAATAAAATAAATATTATTTGTGGTGACGCATGCACGTGTTGCGAGACTCACCTCAGTCCAGGTCCCACATCACGGTCGTGTTGCTCGCCGCTCACTGACGTCTGCTTCCCGCTGTATCACGCACGCGTGTTGTTCACGCAAATAGATCACCGGCGACCGACCGGCCGCGATTTACCTCAACTAAACTATCAAACCTTAATTGATTTCTCTTTTGTCCGGTTCTCCCTGCTTTCTGACCGTCTCAAAAGTCCCTCTTTCGTTATCCCGTGCGTTTTATTCCATCAAAGACACGAGAAACCTCAACGTTCAACTCCTTCCGAACTAAAATCTGGTTTTTACCCACTTTCTCTTTCACCTCCTGTAGCAGGTAAGAAGAAGTTCTTACAAGGTCGGCATTTCACCAGAAATACGCGTTTTGAGGCCACCAGAATACAAAATAGAGTATTTTTAGAAAAAGGTCCCTGAATGTGTGTCTGTGAACAGCATCGCTTAAACATGAAACCTCCAAATTTTAAAAAAAAATCCCCTCCCGACATAAACTAATTTTTAAATGGAATATTTTCCAAATTTTTAATTTTTTCAAAAGTGATCTAACGATTTTACACGGTAAATAAAGTGTATATCTTGAATTTTCTGGGAAGTTGTCTTCATTCTAAAAGAATTTTGTATTACTGGCATACCTATGAGATGCATACAAAGTTAGTACACAAAAATATAAATCCCTCTAAAACACACAGTTTATCTAAAATAAACTTTTTTGGGCATAGCCATTTCCGAGATATCGGTTTGAATTTTGAACGGTTATCATTCTTTGAAATGCTCCCCCATTCAATTGTTTCTGGCGACATACCTACCTACAAGGAGTATAGTATTTTAAGGCACGCATGTAGCGACGCGTTTTTAAACATTTGACTATCATTTCAGTCTCCTGTTGTATCTACAAGGAAATCTGCAATGAAACTGTTTCTATAAACGTTTATCTCCATTAGCATGAAGTAGATAGAAAAATAAATTATTGTAGGCATAGTTTGTAAAGCTATATAAAAATGAACGATAGTGGGTGCAGAAAGATACTTTTTAGATACTTTTTTCGTTCGTTTCTTTGCATCACAAGAGCTTGTTACCAAGAATAAACATTTGAATGGCATTTTCGCACTAAGAGCGCTTTAGTTGAATTGAAATAATTCCTAGTATAAATACATTGTAACGTATAATTATACTCGGCTTTGTTATTGGTACAGAAAGTCGTGTGAATTCACTGCTACAGACATTTATATATTTTTATTCAGAGGATGTAAAACCTGTTTTCTGGTGAAATTTCGATATCAAATTTTAGGGCGAAATAGAATACTTTCTCTGTGGTCGAGTGGTTAGCATTCTGGTTTCTCAACCCAGAGGTCCTGGGTTCGATTCCTGAATTTCTGTTTAATTAGAATCATGTCCTACGCCCCACACAGTCTGGAAGTATGAGTGTTAAAAGGTACAGTAATGACATGATTTGTTTCTCAATTCAAAGTCCCATTGTGACCACACAAGCTGAAGGAGGCGGCTATGCGAGATTTTATCGACTTGCACACCCCCTGTCTGTGCATCTGCTGGTAAACCACGAGTGTCAGCAACTTTACCTCTCAGAAGCAGTAGAATAACAGTGGTTTTACATTTATCGTCCCTCTATACAGCAGAGGTAGCCTTCAAATCTGACGCACCTTCATTCGGAGCTGCGCGTTATTTTCCCTTCTTTTCAAAAGACAAATGAACCTTGGGCTCATATGAGCATCACTTCACTGTCACTGCAAACCCGAAATGTTAAAAGAGATGTCTTACATTCACAACACTTTCTCTATCCCTCTTCTGCAACCCCCGCCCCCGAAAATTTCCTTTACATAGAAAAACTTTCGTTATTCTTATTTCTGATTAAAACAGCATATGTTTGAGATATTTACATGGCAAATAAAATATATATGTTGAATTTTCTGAAATATTCTGTGAAGTGCTCTTCATTCTGAATCATTTTTGTATAACTGGTAAACCTAAAAGATGCTACACAAAAAATGTCGATCTCGTTAAACCACACAATTAGGTCAAACAACTTTTTTCTTTTCCTTTGCGTTAACCATTTGCAAAGTTTCGGTTAGTTCCTTCGGGCATAAGAGCTTGAATTGTGCAGCTAGTTTCAGGTAGGCAATGTGGTGAGAAACTTGACAACGCTGCCCTGTGTTTGCGGCAGCCTGCTGCCGATATCTTAAACATTTCCGCGGCGTCTACAGATATCAAAACACTTTTATGTTTTTGCATGTTAAGTGTACACGCTGAGTTAGTTGTCAGTATTGATGCGAGTGGCGCTGCAGTATGGCAGACACTAAGAGTTTCCACACGGTCCTGATAGATGGTGCCAGTATCAACCCGTATTCTGCTGCAACGCATCGTGATATGAAGATAACGCTGCGGCTACCGACGGCGTAGATTTAACTTGAATATTCCAGTAGATTTAGTTCAAAGTTTCATTGACGAGTGCAAATATAATACTCAATAAATCGCACAAACTTGATAAGTGTGTAAGAGTATAAAAACTCTGATGTTAAACATTCACACGACGTGACGAGTTCTCATTTCTTCTACCATGCGACATTACCACACATCTTTACCTAGAAATGATTTATAATTATGCAAGAAGATGCGTAAACAGCATTCAAACATTTATTCACTGTAACAAGCAGCGCCGGCCTAGCTAATGTGCAAACCTTTACTGCGGGCCTCCTGCAATAAAATTACTATCGATAGGTATAACAAAACACTACTAGCCTACTGATGTGCTACGAAGGAATTCATTAAAACTTCTTGGGTTGGCTAATTAATAATAAAAAACAAACCATTTATCATTGGAATGTCTTCGAATTGTATTAAAATTCCATATAAGACAAAGTTGGCAATTGCTCAGCATATCTACACCCTTATTGAACTATTCATCATTATATTAGCGTTTTTTATTTTTAGATTTACGGGGCTGAGTTTAGCGGTGAAAGTGGCAAAGTTTTCAAGATTTTTTAATATTGTACCTATAGTTGTTACCTGCGAATCATTCTGGCCAAACATGTTTTACGATCCGCCATTTTTAAAAGTCCAGCGACATGTTTAAATCACACGTGCTATCCCCTTTAACCCAATGGACTCGCTTTGTGTGCCTTTTCTTTCTTTCCTCTGTGCTTCAAGTTTATTCCTTACATTTCAGTTTTGCTCTCATTTATAGATGCAAATTTGCATACATAACCTCAACTGTAGTATCTAAGGATTGAAGCATGCGTTTTATGAATTCCTTATTCATTGGAACATAAAATACAGATTATGATACAAGTGTTAAAGACAGGGTTTTATTTTGGGAGTAGAAATGTGCTTACGGCCTTTGTTTCGTAATCCTAGGAGCAAAATAACACGTGCGGCAGTTTTAGACAGCGAGCGCTCGAATTTGTAAAATATCACGTTCAGAACGAGATGTGAAATGTTTTGTTGATTCGCTAGTAGTCATTTGCAATGAAATTATTTTACCTTACCCAGCCAATGAAGCGGGTAAATGCTACATCACATTGCTTTCTGGACCAAGTAGTTCTATTGTTATTGTTTCTGTAATTTCACCTGGTCTTCCATTTCCGTTTCTTCTGAATTCGTAATTGCCACAATTTAATGTTATACTAGATAAAAGAATAATGTTTAGATCACAGAAAGCTGCCAATATAAGGTATAGGTTAACTCCACAACGAATTGTGATAAATTGAAGTATGACGATTTGTATTGTGAACAGATAATGTAACCGCCTTGAAAAATTAATCATGTAAAAAGACATAATGAAAAGTAAAACCTAATCAAACCAAGTGGAATTATTAAAGATGCGCAAATACAAAGGGTAACTGCCACGTGATTAGACTTGGAACCAAGGTTGGTTCACGATGGAGTTGTATAAACATTTTATCTCACTAGTGCGATGATGTAAAGCCTCTAGTTCATGTGCACTATGTTAAAAGTTATACTTTTAGGCCATGCTGTGTAAAGAATTAATTCATACTGAAGAACAAGGAACATTTTAACTCTAATAATTTTACCTTCATAAAAACAAAATGTTATTTCTCTACAACTAATGACATCAGTCATTTCAGTCAAATCCTTACATTTATTTTCATTGTACTGATGTATCATAAAATGTGAGTATCACACTTCTTTGACAAATGTGGGTGCACAACACACTTTTAAAAAAATTGCGTTTTTCCACTGAGTAAAATAATTATATTACCCGATAAACTATTTGGGCAAGGGTTTTGAGCTTTTGCACAGTCATTTTGTTACTTAAGTGTACAATTTTCAAGCGAATAGCTTTAAAATTTAAAAAGTTACAGTCCCACTGTCCCTCATGAAATTTAAAAGTTTATGTGCACACTTAAATTTTGGAAGAGATCCAAACGTTTTACAAGAACAGAAATCTTTGTCACTACACGAGCCATTTCCGATATTTTTTTCTGTATTGTGTAAAATGAGAGGAAGATGTTTGTGTGCTCATTTAAAGGATAATTAAAATGTATAACTTTAGCAGAAGCATGAGGTGCGTGGATGATTGTCACCTAGCAGCTGCAGTGCCTTATTTTCTTTGTCACCAGCAGATGAGAAGTGTCTACTGTTAAGGCATCCTTCATTTTCATTATTAGTTTTTGAAGATTTAGGTTTAAGAAACTTTTCTTCGAAGCCACCTTTTTGTAGGTTCAAAAATGTTTATGGTTTTTAACTTTTGTTGGCTTTTTGAGCACCGGAATGGTATTTTGCACAGTAGAAGCTGAAGCTGAAGCAGAAACACGCGCTGGATAATTATATATAATATATGTAATAAATAGAATGAATACACATAAAATTAGTTATAGACGTAAGATAAGGAAAGAATTCCACAAGGGCTAAAGTTTGTGGAAGGGTAGACAGGAACCTGTTAAAAGAGCCGGAGGCTATAACGCGACACATCGGAAAGGTCTTGTGCCGAACATGTGGCCCGCAAAACAAAGACAGAACATTCCAATGCGACTTAAAGGCACCAGGACGTATGTGCTTAATCGGTCTCCAGATTTACTAGAGCGGAAAAACCAACGCTAGAAATGAGCGACAAGCCACAAAATGTTACAAATTCAAAATAGCAATTTGCACTAGTCTTAGTAGGAGAACCGCCAATAAAAATTAAGGAAGGAAAAGAAAGCAGCAAATAATCGACGTGATAAATCACGTGGTTAGGGGACAAACCAAGTCGCCTAGAAAATGGGCGTGAAATAGAAAAAGATGTTAGACCAAACGAGGTAGGAGCTGCGAAGACGAGGGGACATTCTCGCTCCGACCGGCAGTATGTTACTGCTACATTTCCGACGTAGTGGTCGGCAAGACTACAAAGTCTACGTATAGCGTAGTGCAAGTGAGTAAGCGATAACAATAGGAATCGGCGTTTTATAGCGAGGAGCGACAACTCGCTAGCGGGACGTGATATAGGTGCCAGCGACTTACGAAATTATCACAACTGTAGCTGTCGGTTTGTGTCTTGCGTGTGGGACAGAGGGAAAGTGTGTGTTACCTTTTATTACTAGCTTAAAGGACCAGCAACCGAAGGTCGTCTACTGGCATCTTCTTTGCTTGCAAACCCTGAGATAAGAATCCTTCCCCGGTCCAACATCCTGTCATCACAGAAAAGGGGAACGAACTCATGAGGGGCTAAGAACCTACAACCAAAACACACGCCCACGCGTCCACTCACAACCCAGCGACACCTACAATACAACACGAAAGCTCACAGATTAAAACTCGCGGTGATTCCAGCGTGTTCCCACTCTACTACACTACGAGTGCGCTAAAATAACTGTGTTTCTTACTTAACGTTATTAAAAAACATTTATTACATATTATGCAGACCTCCTGTGTCTTTTTCTGCTTCTCTGCAACTAATTTACTATTTTAAAAAATTCCTCACGGCTCCCTCGAATGGTTTGTTCATCTTTATATAAACAAAACATTGCTTTTCACGAGTTTCATAGGAAGCTAGACGTTTGAATCGCTATGTGACAATTTAAAAGCTCCTGCAGCTATACAACTGAAGTACCTACAATTTGTAATAACATTAAGATCAATGTTTATATATTCTTACAATTTTTTCACAAATGGATTTCCTTAAAATTAAAACTACAGTTACGTTACACTGTCGTTAAAAGTTATTTCCGTGACAGCTCACTACATTTATCTGAACGACCAAGGTTCAGCTTCAATTTTATTGTAATTCTTTACGCGGGGTCCTTAAAATCGTGGGGCCTAAGGCTGGCCCTGGTAACAAGCTCTTGCAATCGAAATAAATAACAAATGAAGAGCCGCGAACTTTCATTCATGTCAGTTAGATAATGCGCTCACATTTGGAGAGAGAAAGGGTCTAAATTTGATACATAGAATATTCCAAAAACGTCTAAAGCTACGAAAAAAAATCATTGACATAAGTTGCGTATTTTAATGAGCTTTACAGCTTTCCTACAGTAAGTTTCTGGTCGTTTCCTTGCTGTACAAAATTCTTTCAAATACAAAAAAGTTTCACAGAAATTTCAATTGGTCTGTAGACATCTTAAACACAAGGTAGAACTCTTCTTCTTTGTAGATATAGCTTAACGTTGTTTACCGAGCAGGTCATATTGGAATCATGCTCAAATGAACCCGACATTCATATTTTCAGGATAAGGGAAAGCCCCAGAAAAAACTTATCCGAATAACTCACCCTAACCGAGATTCGAACTCAGGACACTGAGATTCGAAGACACTGAACTGAAGTATCAAGTTTGGTGTTAATCCGACTTTTCGTTTTGAGTAGTCACACACGGACTTATTTTCTAACAGTTTTTCCTTATTAATTTTCTAGAAAGTCTTCTATTCACCCAAACATTCGATACCGAGATTTCACGGGAAATACATGTTTTGAAGCCCCAGTATAAAAAAATAATTTTTAGTTAAAGGTGGGTCGACTGTGAACAGCATAACTCAAAAACGAAAAGTCGGATAAGTACCAAACTTGGTATTTAAGTTCAGCATTTTTCAACAATGCGACACGAAGATTTTCATACTACCCTTTACATGAAACATTCTTCAAAAATTTTGTGTTTCTAAAAAATGCCTCTAACGATTTTGATTAAAACACGATATATTAAAAATATTTACATGAACAATAAAGTGTATATCTTGACTTTTCTGGGAACTCCTCTTCATTCGGAAGAAATTTTGTAGAATCTTGTAGAACTGGTAAATGTTAAGCGATAGACGAAAACGTACTGAGCATAAACTGTAAATATCTTTAAAAGCACAATTTATTTCGAATTAGCTTTTTGTGGCATAAACTATTTTCGAGATATCATTCATTAATGGTTAGACGTGTTCATTACTTGGTTATTCTTTTAAAGTTTGTCAACATTCAGTTGTTTCTCGCGATGTCATGGAAACAGTGTGGAATTTTAACACCAGCACATAGCGTCCAGTTGTTAAACATTTGACTATCGCTGTTCTCTTTGTATCTATAACGAAATGTGTAATGTAGCTGTTTCTGTATAGGTTTATCTCGATTAAAATGAAGTTGATAGGAAAATAAGCTTTAGTAAGAATAGTTTGTATAGCTACTAATGAAGAAAAGACATGTGAATTTACCACATCAGAGGTTTTCTTTTTTGGATCTTCTCGTGTTCATAAAAAGATATCTGATTTCAAAGCCATCGTTATTGACACGGTCTTTAAACATCTGACTATCGCTTTACCTAACTGTAAAACGTAGTTTAACAAGAATAATAACCTTTTGGAAGAATAATTTTAGAAGAGTGAGTAGGGAAAGTCATATAAATGCAACGCATTAGGTTTTTCTTTTCTTTATTATTCAACAGAGCTGAAAAGTATGTTCCTGCATTGAAATCTCGATATCGATTTTTTGGGTGGAATGGAGGATTCCTCTACCTGCAATAAGCAGGTGGCAGAGAAAGTTATAGAACCAAAAAGAGAATAGTATTTAAAGATTAAACATCTCATGCTACAGACTGTTGAAGGAAATGAGCCAGGCGTGTTCCGCCTGTATGTAGGCAACACTGGTAGACACTGTCGCGGTTTTACATGGCACTTTCTGCTGTCTGCCAATGGTCACACTAAGATGGCCGCTGTGACACATAGCAAATATGTCTCTCTTTTTGTGTATATGTTTGTTTAGACTTTAATGTACTACACTTCTTTTCAGGAATTCTTGTATGCCAGATCGTATAAAGCCATTGTTACTTTACGTAGCAGCTACCGAGCGAGATGACTTGCTCCCGGGTTCGATTCCCACTCTGAACTTGGGGTTTTCCTGGTCGGTAAGTGAATGTTGCGGTGCTTTGTCACCTACCACGATTTACCTTCCATTCTGTTTCCTTCTGTCTTTCAGGTGTGCCGCTAGGTTTCGTGGCGTATGGCTGTCCTGGATACTTGCGCAAAGGAGAGAGCACTCCCCGTGTACACTAGACGGCTGCCTGGTTGACGCGTCTTTCGCGCGTCTCTGTGGCCTGTAGCCTCCTGTGATTCCTTCACTTCATCCCTTCCTCCTGGGGGGTGGTACTCCTATACCCTTTATCTAGCACCAACCTACAGTAGACAGAGCAAGTATTCCTACCGATCCAGAAACTAGATATCGATACCTACTCCTAAATAAACAAGTCTGATGCGTCATCACACTCACATGACTTTCTCTACTCTTGTAGAGACGCCACTTCACGTTAATCGAGATAAACATTTGCAGAAACTATCTTATTGCTAATTTTCTTGTAGATGCAAGGGGAATTGCTAGGCTTTAAGCGATAGTCAAATGTTTTAAGCGCTGGTTGCTATGTGGAGCATTCCATTCTCTTTGTATGTCCAGGACATAAAAAAATGAATAACGAATTCCCATTTGAGAAAAAGTATAAGTATTGGAAAATTTAATCAGATAACAAGGAATATCTCGGTTCACTCCACAAAACAGATGTGTATAACATAAATTGTGTATTTTAACGATATCTAAATTTTTTGTGTAGTAAAATTTTGTGTATCTCTTACGGTTTACCAATTATGCAAAAGTCATTAAGAAAGAAGAGCACTTTTGAGGATTTTCCCACAAAATTCAAGACATACATTTCGTTTACATAAAAATTTATATATTATATTTTAATAAAAATCGTTAGAGCGATTTTTCAGAACATCAAAACTTTCGAAAAATGTTCCATATAAAGGGTAGTCTGGGGTGGAGGATTTTCTTGAAAATCTTCGTGTCGCATCCTTGAAAGATACTAAACTCAAATACCAACGTTGGTATTTATTCGACTTTTTATTTTCGAGTTATGCTGTTCACAGTCACACACACCGACATGTTTCCGAAAATTCTTTATATAGATTCAGGGCACCTCAAAACATGTATTTACGGTGAACTCTTGGAATGGATTTTTTGGGTGGAATGCAATACTTCCAGTACTTACTTACCATACGTAGTAGAGAGACTAAAATTGGATAAACACCAAACTTGGCGTGGTTCAAATCCCGGCTATGGCATTGAATTTTTCAGTCGTCCGATTCTACCTTTCCAACCCTGTCCAACACACGGCTTGTGTGAAAGAACAATTAGTTCCACCAAACTTGGTATTTATGTTCAGCTCTTTGATAAATGCAAAACGAAGATTTTCAAGTGAGGCAGTATTTTATATCACAACACTGTGAATGACAGAGTGATTGTAGTGTAAATTAACATTATTGTATATACAGGATTTTAGATGTTTGTTAGCTATAAGTATTGTTAGGAAATAAGTTTACAGGGCCTCACTGAAACTGACAATAGGAGTGGGTAACAATGAAGCGATGGGGTGAGTTGTTTATCAATTAGAAGAGACAAACAAATGACGTCAGAGTAGCGTGCCTTGCTTTAGAAATGGAGGGAATATCTTCCCTAGAGCATATGTTTTAGTAATTATGATTGGCTTATAAAATAGACGCTAATGTTGGCGCGATTTATTAACCAATAGCAGCTCTATTATAATGTTTAGGCATATCTTGAGCCAAATGCAAGTATCGCGCAGTTCTACAGAATCATTCACAAGGTAAACGTCGCGTAGTTCTAAGAAATCTCTCTCGCGAGTTACACGTCAGGCAGTTCTAAGGAAGCATTCATGAGGTACACGTTACGCAATTCTACAGAATCTCTCGCGTCGTAAAGTTAGTTACAAAATGTGAAATACGCGAATTAATAGTGCGCGGTAAATAAGTGATTGTAGTTACATTCGAAAATATAACAGTTTCAGTCAGGCGTGTATCAAGATTAAATATGTGAAATTAATTAAGTGTGACGGAAATAAAAGTGTAAAAACAAATTCTTTTATCAGTGTTATCTTTTAGTAACAACTCCTTTCAGTTTACACACCCTGATCAAGAGATATTTGCTCGACTGAGTAATAATAGCTAGCCGGAGGACAAATAACCCAATATTCAAAATAGTAAAACAATAAGAGGCGCTCAGCAAATAAGATAACACGAACAGATTACTGCGACACAAGAAAAGTCCCCACCACTTTAAACTGGCCTTTTTATTGAAAAGTTTTACTAATTTTTGGTTTTCTCCAAAATCGCTCAAACGAGCTTCATTAAAATACAGTTTTAGATATTTTCATGAGAAGTAAAACCGTCTCTTGGATTTTATGTGAAGTATTCTTCACTGAAAACAAAGTTTGTAAACTGGTAAATCATACAAAAAAGTAGGTATATGCAGTTTTTTGAAGTGCTCCAACTATTATTTTATTTCTAGTGACGTCATATAAAGAGTATGGAATTTGTAGCGACCAACTTTTTAAAAGTTCGACTTCTCCTCTTGCATGTACAACGAAACGTGTAATGAAAATGTTTATCTTGAAAAAGAAAGTTGTGTGGAAGAGTGGGTAAGGAAAGTCATGTGAATGTATCATGTAGCACAGAGCGCTAGAAACTATTATAATGCTAATTTACGGAACAAGTGGTTATCCACGAGTTGCATACAGTATTTTATGTAATCTCAGCATTGTAAACTGTAGGAAATGAATCATGAAATAATTTTACAATAATAGCTGAGAGGTCTTCTTACCTGGCATGTGAAACCCATAAGCAAGACATCCCCCTCCTGGGAGAGAAGTGAGCAGGTGTTACGGACTGCGTGGCAATCAAATACTGGTTCAGAATAAAGCTACTTGGATGCACAGGAGAAAAAGAAACTTGGATGCACAGACAACATTGCAAGAAATAGGAATGGGGGAAACGTGGGCAGAAAGAAACAACAAAAGTAAACGGAAAGGAAAGTTACATCGAAGTATGCCACAAAGAGGCCAGAATGGGGTATGCATGGACGAGGACGAGTGGTTTAAGAGGGAGAAGAAGATGTACTAAATGTAATGGCATTCTATTCTGGAATACGAGGACACGAATAAAGGAAGATAGAGTTTAATACTAGAGAAATGGAAAAAATTACCAATAGAGCTAAAAGTTAGGAAGATTTTTAATACAAGATCAAATGAATATATGGAAAAAGCAGGAAAATATTTAGGAAAAATTAGATTAAAGTGCTTAAAAGAGACGTGAAGCAAATTGGAGAAGATACGGAAAAAGGGTAACAAGGCAAAAAAGTAAATAGCGGAAAATTATACTTCCCCATTATATACACAACAGAATGTTAAATATAAGGGTAAGAGAAACAATAAGGAACTCCATTGTATTGTAAACATTGTGTAAATTGCATGTAAGTACAAAGTAGACAATAATACTATCAGCGCAGCATGGTAAGTAATAAATTCAATTCTATATTTAATGGAGGTTTTTGCATCTTCGTTGCCGAGAGAAAAGAATCATCTTCTCTCCATGGCAGCTTGGAATGCCAGTATTACGGCATTGCTATTATCGAGCCAATAAAAATGTGTACCATATTGAATACAGTAACAACAAGATTATATTTGTAATGAAACGTTTCAAGCGACTCCGGGAGCTGACATTGTCTTCTGAGGGCCACGGAAAAGTCCGGAGAAAGCGTTATGTCGCCAATCTTAGTTATTTTAAAAATAAAGAAGTGAAGGTAGCAATAGTAATTATAGTACACACACTTCTTTTTCTTTTTTAGTTCTATTTATACCCGTTTGATTACATTGGTCTCATTGGGGCCTTTCCTTTGGAACTTATTGGCAATGGTGTTAACTCGTATTCTCTTGTCGTTGGGTTTCTTGATCGTTTTGGGTTTTAATCATCAGATCACACTCTCACTCATACTCCCAGACTCTGGAGAGGATGGGAAATAAAACACTCTTCTTATTTACTTGCTTTTCCGTTTGTCAACTGTTCCTGCAGAGATGGCCGCGCAGTCTCTTTAACAAATTCAATATATTATATGCAGAGTCTTACAGTACATGAGTTTCTGTAACCACTAGTCTTTATTTTTATATCTCCCCCACAACTATTAAAAAAACGCTTGTTTTCCTATCTACTTCATTTTAATCAAGATGAACATTTACAGAAACAGCTACATTACACATTTCATTATAGACACAAAGAGAACAGCGATAGTCAAATGGACGCTATATGCTGGCCTTAAAATTCCATGACATCGCGAGAAACAACTGAATGTTGACAAGACTAAAGAATGACCAAGAAATGAACAATTCAAACCATTAATAACGGATATCTCAGAAATAGTTTATGCCACAAAAAATTTACTTGACATAAATTCTGTGCTTTAAAGAATACTACAACCTTTGTGTAGTACGTTTTCGTCTATCGCTTGACGTTTAGCAGTTATCCAAGATTATACCGTGTTTTTCCGAATGAAGAGGCCTTTATAGGCCATTCCCAGAAAATTCGAGATATACATTTTATTTGTCATATAAATATATTTAATATATGGTATTTCAATCAAAGTCGTTTAGAACCATTTTTTAAAAATAAGGAATTTCGAAAAAATCTTCCATGTAAGGGGTAGTTTGGGGTGGGGAATTTTCTTGAAAATCTTCGCACCGCATCTTTGGATGGTACTAAACCTAAATACCAAGTTTGGTGTTGATCCGACTTCTCGTTTTTGAGTTATGGTGTTCACAGACACATACGCGCACACCGACCTTTTTCCAAAAACAGTTTTTTTTACTTAGGGGACCTCAAAACATGCATTTTCGGTGATATCTCGGTATCCAATTTTTGGGCGGAATGCAATATCTTTCCTTACTACTGTGTACGAGGTAGAGAAACTTGAAAGGTCCGTGTGTCTGTGAACACATAACAGCCTGTGAAGTCCTCTTCATTCGGAAGGAATTTTGTATAACTGGTAAACGTTATGTGATAGACGAAAATGTACCACACAAGAAATGTAGATCTCTTTAAAACACACAATTTATTTCAAATACATTGTTTGTGGCATAAGCCATTTCCGAGATATCCGTTATTACCTAATGATTCGAATTGTTCATTACTTGGTGATTCTTTTCAACTCCTGTCGACATTCAGTTGTTTCTCGCGATGTAAACAGTATGGAATTGTAAGGCAGTGTATAGAGTTCAGTTCTTAAATCTTTGACTATCTCTGTTCTCTGTGTATTTATAACGAAATAGATAATGCAGTTGTTTCTGTAATGCTTTACTTTGGATTACAATTAAGTAGCTAAAAGAATAAGCTTTAGTAAGCATAATGTGTATGCCCATCTATAACCGATAAAGGTTAGAGAAAGTCATGTGAACGTACCACATCAGATGTTTTTATTTACGGATTTGAAAAGATGCAGTGAGGTGAAGTTGCTACAGGGGTGGGTGCTGTAACCAAGTGATAGTGACGTTATCTTGTAAGTGGGTGTACAACATCCGCACTTCTAGCGTCCGAGTAAAGTACAATATTTTATCCAATTTGAGTTGAAGAGTTCGCCAAAGTTTCATCAGTGCATTTCTCTGTTATATCATATACAATTATTATTGCCGGCTGCTTGAGGTAGTGGATCAAAACGTTTGTCCGATTAGAAACCGTTAACAGCTTGTATTGTACTCCACCTAAAACTTCCATATCCGCGCTTCTCTAGAAATACGTGCTTTAACTCCCCCACAATAAAAAAAACAAAACAATTTTTAGAAAATGGACATCTGTGTAATGTAAAAGAAACAAACAACCGATTTTGATCATTCTTTCACCATTAAAAAGGCCTATTCTTCCAAATGGCCACAGGTTATATAAATTTGAAAACTAAGGGTTAGAACGGGATGTAACGTCTGTGACCCGAATTCCGGAGGTTCCGGAACCGAACCAATCTGACCGAAGGTTTTTTCGCGTTCTCCTCGGTCGCTGATGGGCCAATGCTGATTGGTTACTTTGATCCGCGAATTTTCCCATCATGACCACATTTCATTTCCTTCTTCTTCACCACCATACTAGGCATCGCGCTGATCACCATCCTGGATGTACTGTGATCCAGAGTTTGCTTGCTCCTTGGCATACATCGCGCTGATCACCATCCTGTATGTGGTGTGATCCAGAGTTTGCTTGCTCCTTGACAGACATCGCGCTGATCACCATCCTGGATGTGGTGTGATCCAGACTTTGCTTGCTCCTTGACAGACATCGCGCTGATCACCATCCTGTATGTGGTGTGATCCAGAGTTTGCTTGCTCCTTGACATACATCGCGCTGATCACCATCCTGTATGTGGTGTGATCCAGAGTTTGCTTGCTCCTTGGCATACATCGCGCTGATCACCATCCTGTATGTGGTGTGATCCAGAGTTTGCTTGCTCCTTGGCATACATCGCGCTGATCACCATCCTGTATGTGGTGTGATCCAGAGTTTGCTTGCTCCTTGGCATACATCGCGCTGATCACCATCCTGTATGTGGTGTGATCCAGAGTTTGCTTGCTCCTTGGCATACATCGCGCTGATCACCATCCTGTATGTGGTGTGATCCAGAGTTTGCTTGCTCCTTGACATACATCGCGCTGATCACCATCCTGGATGTGGTGTGATCCAGAGTTTGCATGCTCCTTGGCATACATCGCGCTGATCACCATCCTGGATGTACTGTGGTCCAGAGTTTGCTTGCTCCTTGGCATACATCGCGCTGATCACCATCCTGGATGTACTGTGGTCCAGAGTTTGCTTGCTCCTTGGCATACATCGCGCTGATCACCATCCTGTATGTGGTGTGATCCAGAGTTTGCTTGCTCCTTGACATACATCGCGCTGATCACCATCCTGGATGTGGTGTGATCCAGAGTTTGCATGCTCCTTGGCATACATCGCGCTGATCACCATCCTGGATGTACTGTGGTCCAGAGTTTGCTTGCTCCTTGGCATACATCGCGCTGATCACCATCCTGGATGTGGTGTGATCCAGAGTTTGCTTGCTCCTTGGCATACATCGCGCTGATCACCATCCTGGATGTACTGTGATCCAGAGTTTGCTTGCTCCTTGGCATACATCGCGCTGATCACCATCCTGGATGTACTGTGGTCCAGAGTTTCCTTGCTCCTTGGCATACATCGCGCTGATCACCATCCTGGATGTGGTGTCATCCAGAGTTTGCTTGCTCCTTGGCATACATCGCGCTGATCACCATCCTGGATGTACTGTGGTCCAGAGTTTGCTTGCTCCTTGGCATACATCGCGCTGATCACCATCCTGGATGTACTGTGATCCAGAGTTTGCTTGCTCCTTGGCATACATCGCGCTGATCACCATCCTGGATGTACTGTGGTCCAGAGTTTCCTTGCTCCTTGGCATACATCGCGCTGATCACCATCCTGGATGTGGTGTGATCCAGAGTTTGCTTGCTCCTTGGCATACATCGCGCTGATCACCATCCTGGATGTACTGTGGTCCAGAGTTTGCTTGCTCCTTGGCATACATCGCGCTGATCACCATCCTGGATGTACTGTGATCCAGAGTTTGCTTGCTCCTTGGCATACATCGCGCTGATCACCATCCTGGATGTACTGTGATCCAGAGTTTGCTTGCTCCTTGGCATACATCGCGCTGATCACCATCCTGGATGTACTGTGGTCCAGAGTTTCCTTGCTCCTTGGCATACATCGCGCTGATCACCATCCTGGATGTGGTGTGATCCAGAGTTTGCTTGCTCCTTGGCATACATCGCGCTGATCACCATCCTGGATGTGGTGTGATCCAGAGTTTGCTTGCTCCTTGGCATACATCGCGCTGATCACCATCCTGTATGTGGTGTGATCCAGAGTTTGCTTGCTCCTTGGCATACATCGCGCTGATCACCATCCTGTATGTGGTGTGATCCAGAGTTTGCTTGCTCCTTGGCATACATCGCGCTGATCACCATCCTGTATGTGGTGTGATCCAGAGTTTGCTTGCTCCTTGGCATACATCGCGCTGATCACCATCCTGTATGTGGTGTGATCCAGAGTTTGCTTGCTCCTTGGCATACATCGCGCTGATCACCATCCTGTATGTGGTGTGATCCAGAGTTTGCTTGCTCCTTGGCATACATCGCGCTGATCACCATCCTGTATGTGGTGTGATCCAGAGTTTGCTTGCTCCTTGGCATACATCGCGCTGATCACCATCCTGTATGTGGTGTGATCCAGAGTTTGCTTGCTCCTTGACAGACATCGCGCTGATCACCATCCTGTATGTGGTGTGATCCAGAGTTTGCTTGCTCCTTGGCATACATCGCGCTGATCACCATCCTGGATGTACTGTGGTCCAGAGTTTGCTTGCTCCTTGGCATACATCGCGCTGATCACCATCCTGGATGTACTGTGATCCAGAGTTTGCTTCCTCCTTGACAGACATTGGACTGATCAACTATCCTGGATGTGCTATTATCCAGAGTTTTCTTCCTCCTTGACAGACATTGGACTGATCAACCATCCTGGATGTGCTATGATCCAGAGTTTGCTTCCTCCTTGACAGACATTCGACTGATCAACCATCCTGAATTGCTATTATCCAGAGTTTTCTTCCTCCTTGACGGACATTGGACTGATCAACCATCCTGGATGTGCTATGATCCAGAGTTTGCTTCCTCCTTGACAGACATTCGACTGATCAACCATCCTGAATTGCTATGATCCAGAGTTTTCTTCCGCCTTGACAGACATTGGACTGATCAACCATCCTGGTATACTATGATCTAGAGTTTGCTTCCTCCTTGACAGACATTCGACTGATCAACCATCCTGAATTGCTATTATCCAGAGTTTTCTTCCTCCCTGACAGACATTGGACTGATCAACCATCCTGGATGTGCTATGATCCAGAGTTTGCTTCCTCCTTGACACACATTCGACTGATCAACCATCCTGAATTGCTATGATCCAGAGTTTTCTTCCTGCTTGACAGACATTGGACTGATCAACCATCCTGGTATACTATGATCTAGAGTTTGCCTGCTTCTGACCCAAATCATTGGCTTGTAAGTTCTTGGGGTGTAACTCCTACAAAGAGAATGTAGGATGTTTATCGGAGGGGGACACTTCGCCACTGCGACCAGCTTGATCTACTGTGGCTACACTCCCCGGGAGGCAGGGATGAGGTGAAGGACCGCAGAGGTCTCAGGTCTGTAGGCCGACAGGACAGTGCAGAAGTCCCTATTGTTTCCAGTTTGAATAACCGCTCACCAGTAGAGGCGAAGAATTCCAAGAGGGCGACGAAGGGACTCTAACGGTATGGATAACGCACCCTTACGTTCACAGAGAGAAATCTTTGCAAAGTGCAAGCATCCACGCTATCTGCCCGGCCCCGCCAGCACCGTAGGAAATGAAATGAGAGGAAATGGGGGAAGGTAGAATACACCACCATGGTCAGAGTGGGCTGTCTCCTGAGCCATCCCGCTCGGTAAATAGAACAAGTGGGGGTATCATGTTCATGTCGACAAATTTCCTTGAATATGGATATCAGAGGCACTTTCTTGCAAATGTTGCAGAGCTTTTATGAGTCCAAGGGGGTAAATAGTGAGACT
The DNA here is from genome assembly GCA_030765065.1 of Deroplatys truncata. Classification (NCBI taxonomy): domain Eukaryota; kingdom Metazoa; phylum Arthropoda; class Insecta; order Mantodea; family Mantidae; genus Deroplatys; species Deroplatys truncata. Next base: position 209,213,978 of record CM060987.1, read on the forward strand.
TAAAATATTTTAAAATTGAGTTATTTTAGAGGGGGTTGTATATGGTTCATTTCACTCAAGTTTTATCAAGTAGGTGATATAGTAGGTATGATTGTGACAAAACTGACAAAACTCATAAGCTACCCTTGTATTCAAGCCCTAACATACATTCTCTGGTCTATTTCGATGAAACTTTGTGCGTCTATACAAAGTTATAAGCTACGTTACAACTCTAAAAACACTAACCCTTATGTAGGAATCTGCAGTGTTCATGGTCAAAATACTGCAGAGCGGTTGGGCATAATCATAGGTTACGTTATGTTTAACTAATCCTCATTTTGAATTATATACTTCTCGAAATTTTTAAAAGCTACGCTTACTTTATTTTCAACTGCTTAGTCTACCAGGGTACAAATTTGTGACTTGGCAGATATTGTAGATACCATAGAACTCCAAAAAGCTGCCCATATTCATGTTTTCCAATCCTTATGTATGCACATCTGGACAAAACTTTGAACAGTTAATGCTCTAGGTACAGACTGCTTACAACTTTCAAACCCACCCCTATCCTCATCCCCGTACTTATAGAATGTACCAATGCAATGACAGGTAACACAGCTAGTACGGCATATCTAAGATATCTTCATGACAAATAAAATGTACCTCTCCAATTTTTTGTGAAGTCCTCTTCATTCTGAATTACTTTTCTAGAGTGAGCCAAAAGACTCCGAATCGGCTGTGCGGTGTTTTTCCTGTCCGCGTCCTCGGCGCTCGTCGCCGTCTGCCGCTATCATAGAAAGGTGTGGATGAAACCATACAACATTTTTAAAACTACTTTTAAAGGCTTTACTTACCAACTTTATGAAAGGAGATGGTGAAACTGGTCACCGTCGTTGTCCATACATTTTTGGCATCTCTTTAGGAAACTATCCAACACTCGCTGTAGTTCACATTGAGAAATTTCCTGCGGATATTTTGTTTTAATTCTTCCAGAGTGTGTGGGTTTGTCTTGTAAACTTTATGTTTTAAGTTACCCTGGAGGGGTATTTTATGAACAATATTACAGGCAGCGCGGTGTTTTTCCACTCGGCGTGTGCAAATATGATAAAAACATGATAACGCACTGCTGCTATAAACAAAGTCACGCTGTTGTGGTTTTGCTGTGCAGTGTGAAATGCAGTTTTGAGTTGACGGTAATGTGATGTAGTTCAGTTATTGCAAGTTATTTATTATTTTGTCCTGTACTTAGTTACAAAGTATATTATGGCTCAGTATATGTTTTCTACTGCACAGCGTGTATTTATTTATGATTCATATGTGTTAACTCGGTCAGCTCGCCAAGTGAAAGTACGATTTGCAGAAACATTTCTAGGTGTAAAAGTTCCAGGCCGTACAACAATCCATGAACTTTACAGTAAATTTCAGGCCACAGGAAGTGTTCAGGCTTTGAAATCTAAAAGACGGTGCTCGGTTCTTACCGAAGAAACATTAGCGACATCGGTCATATGGATAGTTTCCTAAAGAGATGCCAAAAATGTATGGACAACGAAGGTGGCCGGTTTCAGCATTTCCTTTCATAAAGTTGGTAAATTAAATTAAATTGAGTTTTATTTATGGACGCTCCTTAACTACTATCCTTAGCGTCCCATTCTATTTTGGGTGTGAAAGGCCGGTAATTTTGCTCAGAGGCCTCTTTATCAGGCTTGAGGTTCTTTTAGGTGCCGTAAATATACGACACGGGACCACCGGCTTTACTTCCCTTCCGAAGGAAGCCGTGCTAAGGATTTTTACGCCCGAAAAAATCCATCGCCCTACGCCGAGTTTGAAGTTGGTAAGTAAAGCCTTTAAAAGTGGTTTTAAAAATGTTGTATGGCTTCATCCGCGCCTTTCTATGATAGCGGCAGACGGCAACGAGCGCCGAGGACGTGGACAGGAAAAACACCTTGCAGGCGGTTCGGAGTCTTTTGGCTCATCCTGTATAATTAGCGCACCATAGGAAATAGACAAAACCTACAAAATGTAGAGTGCCTTAAAACACCAATTTGTGTTATATATTGTTATACACCGGGGTGAGGCCACAAGGTTTGCAGCTAAAATATTAAATTTAGTTACTCCGGCATAAACAATGGCGGACGTGGCATCAGTGGCTAACGAAAGATACCAAGAACTTGCTGCAAAAACTAAGCGGGCGTGGGATATTTAGAACATTAAAAATACATAAATTCACATTTACCTCTGATTTATTATACTTAACAAGGTGCCCTACATTATACACAAAGGGTTACAGAAGAACACTGGGGGAGATGCACACACACACACACGCAACCATCCTCTCTGAAGACCTACATTAGACTCTGGCTACAAGTGACGCCAAGCCACCACACAAAGAGGCTCTTCCCTCGACTTGCCTTCACCCCAACTAGGAAGATGGAATTGCCGCGCCGGACAAGAAGTTAACACACAAACACAACAATTAGCTCAACAATATTATACACAGCAATAATGTGTCCGACGCGACAATAGTACCTTGGAGGTAGTTAATTAAGTATTTCGAGATATTTGTTATTGGTTTGAATTTCTAAAAACTTTTTTGAAGTGCCAACTCATCCTTCGTTTCTTTCTCGTGGTGTCATAGTAAGAAAACGGAATTTCATAGCCAACATATACCGACCCACTTTTTAAACTTTTGATCATCGCTTCAGTCTCCTCTCGTATCTACAACGAAACGTGTAATGGAACTATTTCTGTAAACCATTATCTCGATTAACATGAAGTAGACAGAAAAATGAGCTTTTGTTACTATAATTTGAACAAGTGTGTAGAGAAAAACATATGAAAGTACAATCACAATTTTTGTTATTGTAGTAAGCTTTTGTCCATCTGTTATACAGTTCATTCTGAATGAACACGACTTCACAGCTATCCCCAGAACATTCAAGATGTAAGCTACATTTTATTTGCCGTGTAAATATATTGTAATCAAAATATAAAGTCATTCTTAGCAAAATAAAACCCTTTATCTACCGAGCGAATGGCGCCGTGGTAACGTTCCATTCCTGTGGGGCCAGCCACTCTCAGCTCGTCGTTTTTCGCGGTTTTTCCTGGTTGGTAGGCGAATACTGGTGTGGATTATTCATGCCGCGAATTTTTGTCATTTCATTTCCTTGTCATGTTATAGGGTCGAAGGACGGTTTGCTTTGTGGAACTATCTGCCCTCAGAAAGATCTCTCGCTGGGGAGAGGTAGCCCTGTGGGGGTCCCCGAGCCGCCTGGTTGCCTTCGCTTCACTCCTTCCTCCTGCAGGTTTCCAGAAGCACAGTGGTCGACGTGTCGAAACTCTCTTCCGCTTCCTGATAACCAAAACCCTGTAACAAACAAATGCAATTTCGTAAAAATCTTCGCCTTTCATCCTTGAGATGTCGACTAACACGTGTTTGGTCACACACAGACAGATACACAAGCACAGCTTTCCCTACAAATGCTTTTTATTCAGGGTTTTCCAAACTGCATATCATACAGTAACTCAGAGTGGAGTGGAATACGTCATCTACTTCATGCAACCCGCAGTAGGAGTAAATATAGTGACTTTTATCTTCAAGTGAATGCATGTCAAATTGTTGAAGTCATAGCCACCTTAACTTAATTATGACGTGGCCGTGGCGCAGAATCTTTAAAACGCTATTAGTTTTGTAACGATTAAAAAGACAGATAACCAATAACGATAACAAACTTCGGAAATTAAAAAATCACGAATATAAATATATTTCGTTTGTTTAGATCACAAAAGACGCGAATGTCTTTCTTGAACAGGAATTTGATGAAGTCAAATCTTTCCTGGTGACAGTCGTTTGTTCTCGTAATTAACAACGGAGGAAATGGATAAAGAAAACCCATTTCTAACTTCTAATTTCAAAGCCAGTCAGTTTGTTACTTCGTATATAACATTTAAGGGACTGGATATGGAAAATCGTTTACTGATTTCTAATTTCAACGAAATCACTTACTGACCTCGTATTTCAGAATGGAGGAAATGAATAAAGAAAACATCTTCTTAGTTTGTAATTGCAAAGCCAGTCCGCTCATAACCTCGTGTTTAACGAAGGATAAGTCGGATAAAGAAAATATTTCCTTGTTTCTCTTTTCAAATACAACCAATTCATAATTTCGGTTTTATAAGAGAGGAAATAATAATTTAAAAAAATGTTTTCTCTTGTTTCTAACGCAAAAGCGTGTCAGTACTGTTTTACAATGGAGGGCGCTGTAGCATCCCGATATTGATGACTTGTAGTATAGATTTTTTTATGAGCGTGTTGGCAGGCCTGCTACACTAGCGTCGTTCAGTGCGGTAGGGAACCCGAACGGCGCCACGACGCCTAGACACTTTGTAAGTATCTGCATTCCTTGTTTCTTCTTCTTTCTGGGGAGTTCGCACCTTTTGTTGTCAGTTTTTATTCCTGTGTTCACGTGTACATGCGACGCAGTGTTTAGAATCACGAATATAGATACATTCTTTTGCTCTCTGTTCGGCAGTTTCTGTTTCTTGGATTTGTGTTAGTTTTGGTGTGTTTGATAAATTTCAAGCTCTGCCCATTTCATAGGGTAAGTACAGTAAATATTTCAGGTAAATCTGAATGCCCTAGATACACTACATAGCAAGCATGCTACCATGTTGACATTCTCAATTGGAAAGTCCGCCATCTTGTGTGTGGTTATTATTTTTTCAAAGTCGTAACTTTGACTGCATTCTGATAATGATTGCCGCAGTAATTATGATTATTATTATTGTCAATTACGTTTTAAAGTAATAAAGAGGAAAGTAAATTTTTAAAACAGGCAGAAATAGCTTTGCATTTTGTTTTGTGGTTAGGTTTTATTTATATCAGTTTCCTAGACAGCACTAAGAAGTAAAGAATCATTTCCTTCTCGTCAGAAAACGGCAGCTGGGGATATAATGAAGGGCGAGTGCTGCAGTCACATTTGGTATTGATCGTAACGCTAAAGGTCATTACACCACGACATTTAACTCCCTTCCGCTTGTTTTTGCCTTTCCTGCTGACCTTTTAACAATTAAAGATGGCAATCTCTGTTGCTACGCACAGCTTTAAACTTGAAAAAACACATAACATGCCTTCTGGTTAATACATACGTTAACATTGTAGTTCAAGCATACATAATAGAACAACAATGGTGTCCTTATTTCATTAGTAGCAGTGTAATACAACAATGACATTCCCTTTACCACTTTTTTAAAAACTCTCTCGTTTTGTTTGGTTGCTTTTCTGATAATATCCAGCTGTTAATTAAAACTGCGTGGATTGCGTGCTGTTTTGTTTCCATAGCAAAGAATCAATAATGGCTGCATTTGATAGCGATATCAACAATACGGGTTGTTCCTCATAGATGGCAGGAGGGTATGCCCTGATCAATAACAGTGCACTGCGCTGCTGCGTCACACAGCCGTTTGTTGACTATGATGATTATGAATAACATTTTTGCATGTTACCAACACGTTTATCTAAACCATAACACAAAATATAACCCGTTGCTGTGATGCAACATAAAATATTGATGTAGAAAAAGTAAAAGGTGCAAAGAATTATTGCGTCATTAATTTTCCGACTACTTCATGTTAATTAAGACAAACATTTGCAGAAATAGTTCCAATATAGGTACAACAGAATACAGGAGACTAGTGATAGTCAAATGTTTAAAAACTGCGTCACTATACGTTGGCTTTGAAATTCCATATTCTTTCCATGACATTGCGGGAAACAAAAGAATGGTGATTTAGTAGGTACTTTTAAAAAAATCTGCGCTAAAGTAATAAAAGATGCAAGCAAATTGTAACGTCTAACTGGAAAATGGTTAATGCTACAGAACAAATTTGACACGTAGCTGACTCTGTTACGAGATTGGATATTCAAGTACCGAAATTCTATCTTCAAAACAAAAGAAATAGAAATTACAAACTGTAGATGATATCTACAGGAAGGCGACTACGGAACTCAGACCACTGATCTGTGATACACTTACTCAGATGAATGAACTAAAGCATCGCCATATAACCAACGTGTTAAAGTGACAATAAAACAAATTCCGTGTTTTATAAAGATCTACATTTTTTGTGTCGTAAGATTTTGTCTCTTACGGTTTACTAGTTATTACACAAAATTCCTTCAGAATGAAGAGGACTTCACAGGCTATTGCCAGAAAATTCAAGATATACGTTTGATTTGTCATGTAAATGCCTTAAACGTATGCTATTTTAATTAAAATCGTTATTGAGAAAATAAAGAAAGGTTTTTTTATGCAAAGAGTAGTTTGGGGGGGGGGGATGTTCTCCAAAATCTTCGTGTCGCATCCTTGTAAGATGCTCAACTTAAATACCAACTTTGGTATTTAACAGACTTTTCGGTTTTGAGTTATGCCACACACACACACACACACACACACACACACACACACACACACACACACACATGGACATTTTACTAAAAATATTTTGTTTGTTACTTTCTCTACTACGTTCCTGTTAACCTATAGTAAGCAGAGGAAGTATTGCATTCCACCCAAAAATTCGATATACAGATTTAAGTGGAAATGCACATTTTGAGGACCCTGAGTAAAAAATTCCTTTCTAGAAAAAGGTCTGTGTCTTTTGAACAGCACAACTCAAAACCAAACAGTGAATCAAAAACCAAACTTGGAAATCTTTTCGTTACTTTTGAAATCCTCGAAAATGGCTGTAACGATTTTCATTAGAATACCATATATTAAAGTATTTACGTGACAAGTGAAATGTATATGTTGAATTTCCTGAGAACAGTCTGTGAAGTCCTCTTCATTCTGAATGACTTTTGTAAGAGATAGACAAGATCTTACTGCACAAGAAGTATAGATTAGATTGCATTCTGTGAGTTCACTAGCAACTACAAAAGCTTGTAAACATAGAACATGTCAAGGAAATGTACAAAAATTAAATATAAACATAAATATTACACAGAATACAGAACATTTGAAATAAAATAGAGACATATTATATACAAAATGAAACAAATCAGGTGCAATTTTGTACAAAATCGAATACCTTCCTACCGCTGAAGAACGTAAATTAGGTCCAACACGCGTGATGTTATTCATAAGATCATTTACTGTTTCTGGATTGTTGACATAAACTCGAGATTTAACATAACCCCACAAGAAGTAATCCAACGACGTTAAATCACATGACCTCGGGGGCCAGTTAACATCACCACCACGGGAAATGACGAAACCTCTAAACTTCTTCAAAAGATCGATTATTTCGAGAGCAGTATGACATATGGCACCATCTTACTGGAACCAGATGTTTCTGAGATCCATACCATCCAATTGAGGCCAAAAATAGTCCCTTATAAGAGCCCGGTATCTTTCTCCATTGACACTTAGAGCTTCTCTATCTTCATCTTCGAAAAATATGGACCAATGATTCCACCATACCAAAATCCATACCACACAGTAACCTTTTGGGGATGAAGTGGCAGTTCTTGAATCTGCATTGGATTGTGATTGTTCCAATAGTGGCAATTTTGTTTGTTAACACAACCATCCATCCAAAAGTGGACTTCGTCGCTGAAGATGATTTTTAGACAAAAATCCGGGTCAGCTTCCAATTGCTCCATAGCCCAGTCAGCGAATACACGGCGCAACCTATGGTCCTTGGGCTTTAGTTCTTCAGTCAACACCATTTTGTAAGCTTGAAACTTCAAGTCCAGATGCAGAATTCGCCAAGTTGTGGTCGGCGAAAGCTCCAATTCTTGCGCTCGACGAGCAATTGATTTGTTTCCGTTCTCGCGTACACTCTCACGAACGGCGCCTATGTTTTCGTTGCAGCGCTCACGTCGATTACGTACAGGCGTTCTTTGATCGCTGACAGAACCACTTATTTCAAATTTATCGATCAAACGCCGAATCGTTCTCTCGCAGGGACGATTATGCACACCGTAAACTTCACGCAATACACGAAGGTTTGGCGAAAAGATGATCCATTTTAATAATAAATTTTCACAATTTCTACGCGTTGCTGAATGCTGTAACTTTCCATGGCTATTTGTCAATAACTGTAACCACATGAAAAAAATGACTGCTGTAACTCAATAACAACGGCAGCTATCACATGTTAAACATAGGACACTCTTGTTGAAGGACCTTTTACATACATTTAAATAGCTTCATTAATTCTGGAGCAGGCATCAAATGCAACCGGCAACTGTCATTAATATTTACTAATACTGCTTACAGAGCTATATATGTATTATCATCAGAATAGATCTTGTTAAAACAAGGAGGTTATGTCAAGCACATTTTTACTTTTTCTACTACGTATAGTAAGTAGGGGAAAGATTGTATTCCACTCAAAAATTCGATACCGAGATTTCACCGGAAATACATGTTTTAAGGCCTCTTGAATCCAAAAAAAAAGTCACACAGACAGACACACACACGGACATGTTTCCAAAAATGCTTTTTTTGGATTCAGTGAGTCTCAAAACATGTATTTCCGGTGAAATCTCGGTATCGAAATTTTGGGTGGAATACAATACTTCCCCTACTTTCTATACGTAGTAGAGAAAGTAAAAAAAAGTATTTTTGGAAACATATCCGTGTGTGTGTGTGTGTGTGTGTGTGTGTGTGTGTGTGTGTCTGTGAACAGCATAACTCAGAAACGAACAGTCGGATGAACACCAAACTTGGTATTTAGGTTCAGTATCTTCCAGAGATGCGACACAAAGGTTTTCAAGAAAATCCCCCCACCCCAGATTACGCTTTGCATAGAACATTTTTCGAACATTTTTATTTTCTCGAAAACGGCTCTAACGATTTTGATTAAAGTATCATATGTTTAAGACATTTTTATGGCAAATGAATTGTATATCTCGAATTTTCTGGGAATGTCTCCAAAAGTATTCTTCATTGTGAACAACTTTTGCATAACTGGTAAACCATAAAAGATAGACAAAAGTTTACTACACAAAAAATGTAGATCGCGTTAAAATACACAATTTATGTCATATACATTTTTTTTGTTGAGTGAACCGTTTGCGAGATATTGCTTGTTATTACCTTAAATTTTCCAATACTTATACTTTTTCTCAAATTCGTTATTCATTTTTTTATGTCCTGGACATGCAAAGAGAATGGAATGCGCCACATAGCAACCAGCGTTAAAATATTTGACTATCGCTTAAAACTTACCATATTCCCCTTGCATCTACAAGAAAATTATCAATAAGATTGACATCTCAATATCTCGATTAACATGAAGCATATGGAGATTAAGCGTTTGTAAAAATAGTTTGTACAAGAGTAGAGAAAGTCATGTGAGTGTAACACATCAGATTTTTTTTGTTTTGGATATGCAAAAGGAATGGTGCTGCACATAGCAACCAGCTAATAAGATATATGTCTATGTTTAAAGGCTACTGTATTTCTACATTGCCCTTGCAAATATATATTCCCCTTGCACCTACAAGAAAATTAGCAATAAGATACACTACCGCTCAAAAGTTTTTGAACAGCCTGTTTTGCTGCAATTAAGAAGTGTATAACGCCAAACAAAGCCAATGTCATGTTATAAATGATAGAAATCCATGGAGACAATTGAAATTTACTATGCTACCTTTTGTTTGTCAATTACGTGCATTTTGAAAATGTAACATTTGTTGGCCCTTATAGGAACAATTACCCTAATGTTGTTTTGGATGTCATAGTATGTCTGTGATTCCCTAGATGTTGTTCACAGACATCTGTACATAGATATTTTGCCTGTGAACAGCACTTCAGTGCTTCTTAAGCAGGTGAATGGTACACATTGTTATTGTGCAGTTGAAAAGTCTGAAATCGGTAAAAGAAGGGAGCTTTCAGCAGAAAAACGTGCTGCAATAGTCAGCTTACATAAAGCAGGTCACACCATGCATCAAATTGCCACACAAGAACAAGTTTCCTTGGGAAGTGTCCATTACACTGTAAAGAGGTATGTAACTACAAATAGCAATAAGGATCGTTATCGAAAGGGGAGGCCTAGGGTGACCTCGAAAAGTGAGGATAAACATTTAATAGTGACCAGCAAACGTGCTGGTTTCAAAACAGCACCCATGCTGACAGCAGAACTGAACCAGTGGAGGGATGAATCTGTGAGTGTTTCTACAGTGAAGAGATGGCTTCAGGATGCACATCTGAAAGTTTGCATTGCGGCAAAGAAACCCTATTGAGAGCTGTCAATAAACGGAAAAGATTACAATGGGCCAAGCGACATGTAAGCTGGACTGTTGATCACTGGAAAAAGGTATTATTTACTGATGAATCTAAGTTTGAGCTATTTGGCTCCAAACGTCGCCAGTTTGTTCGACGTGCCAAAGGTGAACGCATGGCACCTCAGTGCATATCCCTTACAGTCAAGCATGGAGGAGGTTCGGTGCTGGTATGGGGTTGTTTTGGTGGCAATAGGACAGGCAATATTGTGAAAATAGAAGGAGTTATCACAATATTCTCAAATGCCATGCCAAACCATCTGGAATGCGGTTAATTGGCAAGGGGTTCATTCTGCAGCAGGACAATGATCTGAAGTATACATCTATACTCTGTAGAAGATACGTTGAACGATTGGAAGAGACACAAGTCTTGAAGAACATGGTTTGGCCCCCTCAAAGTCCTGACTGCAATCCTATTGAACTACTTTGGGATCATGTGGACAGAGAGGTAAGGAAGAAACAACCTACTAATGTAAATGTATTGTGGAGTCATGTGCAAAACATATGGAGGGATATTTCTGAAGATACACTGGCGCACTTAATAGAAAGAATGCCCAGAGTTTGCGAAGCTGTAATTAAAGCAAGGGGAGGTTACTTTGAAGAAAGCAAAATCTAACATGTATTGCTGATTTTCATTAAATATACTGTTGTGACTACAAATTATGTCTTTTTTATTCCATTGTTTCAATAAATCCTAAAAATGAGGTGTGTTCAAAAACTTTTGACCGGTAGTGTAGTTTCTGCAAATGGTTATCTCGATTAACATGAAGCATATGGAGAATAAGCGTTTGTAAAAATAGTTTGTACAAGAGTAGAGAAAGTCATGTGAGTGTAACACATCAAATTTGTTCAAATACTTAAGTGATCATTCAGTTGTATCTAGTGAAAAGAGTGGAATTTCAAAACTAGTGACCCAGTTTTTAAACATTTGACTATCACTTCAATCCCCTCATTCCTCTTGTATCTACAACGAAATGAATAATGAAACCATTTCCGTGAATGTTTATCTCGATTAGTATGAAGTAGATAGAAAAACAAGCTTTTGTAAGAATAATGCAGTCCCTAATGCAGACTGCGCCACTGGGCCGGAAGCTCGTGTGATAACATTTAGACAAACTCCTCTCCTTCCTTTGTTCTAGTAATTGTTTGATGTTCATATTTAATGAAGCGCGTCCTGCATCTCCATGAATAACTTAGCAGTTTCCCCGGCAGGTTGGTCTGCGTTTAGCAGCTCAGATCTTCCTGTAGACATACAATCAATGACAAGTGTTGCTCCGAGATCAGTTCCCTGGTGTAGTCACTACTGAGGTGCGGGCTACTAGGACGACATGCGACGGCAGAAATGCAAACTAGCTGTAATTGACGCCGGTAGCTCAACTGCAAGAAACAGACTCGACAATAATGATTCTTTAATTACGAAAATCTCTATCATCTTTAATATGTAAATGTATTAATGGGATATACAGAGATTATCAGTTATTCAGCTCTGGTTTTGAGCAATAAAAACCAAGGGCAACAAACAAATATAAAACGAGTTGATAGCGCTGCTGATGTGCGGTTGTTTCCAGGGTCGAAGCCGCGATATTTCTAAAGGTATCTTCCATCCTTCTATCATGCTCTTAATGTAAGCCGTAATAACAACAAGGATGTTAGCCATAATGAGAATGGAAACAAATTATTATTATTTACAAATAAGAAACAGGAAAGCATGGAAATACAAGTCTCCTTAACCAGGCGGTAAAGTCTGTGGCCCGCATTCGGGAGGTCCCAGGTTCAAATCCCGTGGGGTGACCAATCTGTCTGAGGTTTTTTTCGTGGTTTTACTCAGTCGCCAAGGTAAATACCGGATTGGATATTTAATACCCAAAGTTCCACCTTAAGTCTAAAACAATAATAAAATGAAAAATAAGTGGTAATAGCGAATGCTATACCATCTATTTACAATGTAAGCAGTTAGACTGGACGGCACCCTAACGCCATCTGCACGGCACGAAGCAGAAGATCCGGCTGCCATGCGCTGGGGGTCTGTGGGCACGTGACGAAGCAGGGTGGCATTTCCAGGGATGAGACCTAGAAGGCTTACTGCCCGCCTTTCTGTGTGAGGGCGGCGGTTAGACTGGACGGCACCCTAGTGCCATCTGCACCGCATGAAGCAGGGGTTACAGGGATGAGACCTAGAAGGCTAACTGCCCGCCTTTCTGTTTGAGGGCGGCGGTTAGACTGGACGGCACCCTAAAGCCATCTGCACCGCATGAAGCAGGGGTTACAGGGATGAGACCTAGAAGGCTAACTGCCCGCCTTTCTGTTTGAGGGCGGCGGTTAGACTGGACGGCACCCTAGTGCCATCTGCACGGCATGAAGCAGGGGTTACAGGGATGAGACCTAGAAGGCTAACTGCCCACCTTTCTGTGTGAGGTTGGCGGTTAGACTGGACGGCACCCTAATGTCATCTGTACGGCATGAAGCAGGTGGTTACAGGGATGAGACCTAGAAGGCTAACTGTCCGCCTTTCTGTGTGAGGTTGGCGGTTAGACTGGACGGCACCCTAATGTCATCTGCACGGCATGAAGCAGGTGGTTACAGGGATGAGACCTAGAAGGCTAACTGTCCGCCTTTCTGTGTGAGGTTGGCGGTTAGACTGGACAGCACCCTAATGTCATCTGCACGGCATGAAGCAGGTGGTTACAGGGATGAGACCTAGAAGGCTAACTGTCCGCCTTTCTGTGTGAGGTTGGCGGTTAGACTGGACGGCACCCTAGTGCCATCTGCACGGCATGAAGCAAGGGTTACAGGGATGAGACCTAGAAGGCTAACTGCCCGCCTTTCTGTGTGAGGTTGGCGGTTAGACTGGATGGCACCCTAATGCCATCTGCACGGCATGAAGCAAGGGTTACAGGGATGAGACCTAGAAGGCTAACTGCCCGCCTTTCTGTGTGAGGTTGGCGGTTAGACTGGACGGCACCCTAATGCCATCTGCACGGCATGAAGCGGATGGTTACCGGGATGAGACCTAGAAGGCTAATTGTCCATCACATATGGTTCTAAGAGTTATCCATCAACTAGAGAGCGGAAGTTAATTAACTAAGAAGTAATGTTTTAGCTGCTTAAAATAGGCTTCTTAACGCTGTGTTTACCTCTATCATTAAAAATTGGCGGATATAAATAGACAGACTTTAAAAAACAGTAAAAAAGTGACGTAAGTCATTTAATGATCTTATATTGATTTAATCTGCAATGTTGACAGTAAAACAAACTAAATACATTTCATAATTGACACACAATTGCATATTAAGATTGAAGATCATTGTCGTTGTTGGCTAACAGTAAATAATAAACACCTTCTGTAAATTGACCGTGGTAGAACGTTTGTCACAAAGAATTAATTTGTGAGCTGAGAAAGGCCATTCGACGTCAATATTTTAGGTTTTTGATAACAGAAACTGGGATTTCACTTTTATCATCATTATTCTGTCCTGTTTAACATCTAGCGGCAACGAACAAACTCTTCATCGCGCTGTTTTTCTGAACAACTGAATCCAAATTCTCCTTCGCTTTTTTCACGCAGCTCCAGGAGCGCTCAGTAAAATGAAATTTAGTTTTTATTTATGGACGCTCTTTAACTGCTATGGTTCTTAGCGTCCATTCTATATTGGGCATGAAAGACTGGAAATTTTGCTCAGAGGCTCTTATCAGGCTTGAGGTTCTTTTACGTGCCGTAAATCTACGACACGGGATCACTGGCTTTTTACTTCCCTTCCGAAGGAAGCCATGCTAAGGATTTTTACGCCTGAAAAAATCCATCGCCCTCCGCCGGGTTTGAACCCGCGACCTAGGGAACTAGAGGCTAGCACGGTACCACTAGTCCACGAAGGGTGGCTCTAATTGTTCACAAAGAGGTTTCCCTTACCTTTCAAGAGCAGTAATATTATTTGTAATGAATGTGAAATGAGCCGATGTACAGAACTTTGTTGGGTCGCTTACACAACTGAATCATCTTCTGAAGTAGACGCGAGTGCTTTGGCTGCTCTGAAATGCTCTCAGCCATGTTCCCCATCGAGCGAGTCACAGAAGAGATTGCTTTATTCACCTTCGGAGACTCGAGTCTGGTCTCTCTGCTACGCGACTTAGGCAGGCAACGTCGACAAGAGAAGGGGAAAACACCGCAAGTGCACGCATGACAGCTGCCGTAGGGTCTGTCACAGACGTTAAAACTTCATCGGGATTGACCATTTTGAGTCTACTATTCACAAAATGAGCGACTGTATTTTGATTAGTATTATTCAACTGTTTGGAGTAGATCTGGATTCAGCTTGCCAACAATTAAGTTGGCAACGTCCGTAGTTTGATCAACCACAAACATGAGTTCCGAAGATACTCCTTTATCCTAGAGATAGCGTGCTCATAGCGAGGAGTGGCAGTGCTTTACCAAGAAGTTTGTAAAGTTTTGACTGCCATGTTTGCAGCTAATTCGTCTTTCCTGGATGATGTCTCTGAGATTTGCTTCAGTTCAGTTTTCCTTTCTACATTTGCTTTGTGTAAGATGATGGACGTTTCAAATATATATTTGTGAACTGTTATTTTATTTTTGGAAAATTTCACCAAGCACAATTCATTTTATCAAATAGAAGTTGAGGGATAATATAATGCTTTATTGACCTCTTTGTTGCAAACTTGACAAAAAATAATCCTGTCCAGTAATGTGACATTCATGCAGCCACTCTCGACTTAATGATGACTTTATTGTCGGCATCACGTTTTGTTGAAGTGAATGCTTGAAGCTGAAACACAGCACCAGTGTAAACTTCTCTAAAAGTAACCGGAAATACAATGATGTGTGGTAAGCAGCCATTCTAAGACGAAACAGTCACAGAACATAGCATGCAACTATGCGCGCTTCTTGTTACAGCCAGCTACTCGGTTGAAATGGAATTAAAAACGCCTCCTGTCTTTTAGTTTGTAAACATATTTAAGAATTTTTGCTTTGTCAAATTTTTTAATTGCATCTTTCGCTAAAACGGCTAACCAGAGCTGCATATTTGGTAGTGGATAGTTGGTGTTTAGAGCTTCTTGTTTTGCTGTGTTTAACGGTACAGGCTCTTAAGAGTCGTAGCACACCTTTACGATTTAATTATTATTCACGAATAGTGCAAAATAACACAAATAAAACAGAAATGATCATGTAACACAGGAGAAAAGGTTAAAGTGGAAAATAGGCTCTAACGGCAGAGTAGGCACTAATCAAACTTTTGTTTAGAACTAAACATTCATGAAGCATGTAAATGAGGCGAGTCTTTGTTAAGGAAGAGGGCCTAAAATCCGCTCTCTACTGTCCATTCCAAACCAGAGTGCCTTTCACTGAAAACAAACTCTTTGTATTATCCGCGCGAAAGTAGTTCGCAATCCCCGCCCATAATGGCGGCTTCTTGAACATTATTTAATCTATAAAAAGGCGCCCTGCGTGAGAATCATAGTTCAAAATTCAACCTGAGGTAACATTCGATTTTATAAGTATGCGGCAATGAACATTTTACTTACGTTAATCGCAATCCTCGGGCAAAAGTGCAACACCCAAATCCGAATCCTCCGAAAATGACTCAGCTGCCATATCAGAATCGGAACTACTCTCCAAAATAATGACAAGCTTATCCACAATTCCACAGCACTGTCGCACTTAAAACAAGTTCCCACATTTTATTCTCTTCTATGTTGTATTATGTCTGTTTATATTCCCTGCTCGCTTTCGTTACACTTCTCACTGAAACGCCTGTAAAATCCGATATTAGTTTCGTAATATGCAATAATGCAGGTGTCGGGTGTTTTTGTAATAGTGAGTTGAATATATGAAGTATTGTTTGTTTTTAGCCGCTTTTTAGCAGTTTCCTGCTCCTGTGTTTGAACAGTTTATTCGCACTACATGCACCTTCCTCTGCCATGTGAACTCAAATACCAACTGACTAAATCACAAGATTTGACCTGAGCTGAGCTGTGTGTTAGTGTATTATGAATGACTGTTCGCTTATCATATATCCTGTGTTACGCAAAGTGTTTATTCGGTACTCAGATAGCACCTCTGGGAATTCATTGCTGCATTTCTTGTGTATGTAAGAGATTGACTGTCAACATACGGTTGGTATTAATGCAGTAATTTGTATCACAAATTATTTGAACTAAAAGAATGATTATAATATGAATATGCATTTTTATGTGACATTGATTTGAGATGTTTGTTAATTGTAATTATTGTTGAGAAGTGGGTTTATACTGCCTTACTGAAACTGACAATAATAGCGTGCAATAATGCAGCGTGGGGGTGAGCTGTTTATCATTATTGGAAACGAGGAAGTTACGTAATTTTGGCGCGTTTTTCTTTAGAATTTGCTGGAACATTTTCCCTAGAGCATATGTATTCATAATTTTCATTGGATATAAAAATTGACGCTAATGTTGGCGCGTTTTATTAGCCAATAGCAGCTCAGTTATAATCTTTAGGCATATCGGGGTGTAGGAGTATAAAAAGAGCTAGGTTAGAGGTAAAGTCCTTCAGTCCGTCAGTTCACCGAAAACATTTGTACGTTACACGTCGTCTTCAGTCCGTCAGTTCGTCGAAAACATCTGTACGTTACACGTCGCCTTCAGTCCAGCAGGAATATTTGTACAGTACACGTCGGCTATCGATTCGCAGGTTACGCGTAGCAGAGTTATTAAAAATCTCAAGTGTTGTAAAGTTAATCACACAAAAAGTTGAAGTACGCGAATTAAGAATGATCAGTAATGAAGTTATTATAACAGTTTCAGTTTGGCGAGTGTCAAGATCAAAGTGTAAATGTGATAGTGAATGTATTCGACAATAAAAAGTATAAAACAAATTCTTTCATCAGTGTTATCTTTGGATAAAAGACTCCTTTCCGTTTACACAACCTGTATAAAGAGAAGTGCTCGACCAAAAATGATCATAGCTAGCCGGAGGACAGTGAACCAAAATTAAATAAAATAACAGTAGCATTTTTTTCAAAAAAACACTAATACTGCCGCAAATTGCTAACAAACCTAACAAAGAATCACGTCACAAAATGGCTTCACCACGTGGAGTAAACACAAATACACAAATAACATAAATAATACCGTCGCAAATTGGCTCCCAAACGTGGGGCTCAACAAATTAAATAATATTACAAGTATACCACTTCAGTATTAACTAGCAAGATGCCCTCGGCGTTAGCGCAATAGCAGGCGAAAATCATATTTTGTAATCTCTTAACAGCTAGTATATATCCATTACCTTTAACGATGAGTTCTTATGATAACCGCAATAAAATGTACAGCTCTATACCTTTCCTGCTCTAATATTTCATAATACAATACATGTATTAAGGAACTATTTACGTTGGCGTAAGAGCATATTCTTGGGTTCGTGACAAGCCGAAGCACGTGCTTCTGTTTACATCAGAGGGAACTCTGATTTGGAATGGACAGTAGTAATAAGACATGAAGACTGTCAGTTATGGATGACAAATTATTTCCTACAGTTTTTAATGCTAAGTTTGCATGAAATATATCTAACTCGTGGATGGTCATCAAGATTAGCCACTTGTTTCATAAATGAATATTGTATGTCGTGTTACGTTTACATGGCTTTCTCTACTCACTACAGTTAAGTTTTGTCCCTCTTACGAACGTTTATATTCCTATCTATAATAGTTCATGTTAACTGAGATAAACGTCTGCAGAATCAGTTTGCTTGTTGGTATACGTGCGGGTGCCTAACTTTTTCTGAAAGTGGGTTTCTTTTTATTCAGGGTAAATGTGGATATCGATTTTTTAGATGTAATACAATACTTCCTCTACCTGAGGTATAGGTTATAGAACGAATGATCTATCGTGGCTACCAACCCGGGAAGAAGGGACCACAGGAGGCTACACCTACAGAGACACGTGGAAATCCCTAACGTCGAAGACCCGTCCCACTGCTGGAGGGCGATGAACGACCGCACGACTAAGCAGCCCTCTAGTGTCCACGTTTTTCTTTCAACAAGCATCCGCGCCATCTGTGCGGCACGAAACCCAAAAGATGAAAGGAAATCGCGTTGAACCAGAAACCACCCCGGGACCAATAGCCACACATATTCCCTCACATTCCTGCCAGGACACTCCCGGTCCCTAAAAGGACCAATGTTTGCTACGTGTTATCGGCGCGATTCAACATTTAAAACTCCTTGTACCCTGGTGCACCATATATCATACAAAGGCGCTTTTCAATGGCCTTTTCACTTACTATAGTAAGCCGGGCAAATATTCCACTCAAAAATTCCATGTCGGGATTTCCCGGAAATGTATGTTTTGAGGCCCCCCGAATCCAAAAAAGCATTTTTAGAAAAAGGTCCGTGTGTGTCTGTAAACAGTATAACTCAAAAAACGAACAGTCGGACAAGTACCAAACTTGGTATTTAAGTTCGGTATCCCCCAAAGAATGCGACACGAAAAATTTCAAGAACATCCTCCCACCCCAACTATCTTTTACATGAAACATTTTTCGAAAATTTTGATTTTTTAAAAAATGGTTCTAATGAGTTTGATTAAAATACCATATATTAAAGATACTTAAATGACAAATAAAATGTATATCTTGAATTCTCTGGGAATAGTCTGTGAATTCCTCTTTATTCGGAAGGAATGAAACATACATACTTCGAATTGTTCATAGCTTGCTTTCACTTGTTTATCGTGATGTCATGGAAACAATATGGAATTTTAAGGCAGCATATAGCGTCCAGTTGTTAAACATTTGACTATCGCTGTTCTCTTTGTATCTATAACGAAATGTGTAATGTAGCTGTTTCTGTAAAGGTTTATGTGGATTAAAATAAATTTCTGTAAAAATAATGTGTATCTCTACTAATAAATGATAGAGGGTAAACAAACCCATGTAAATATAACAGATAAGATTTTTTTCTAATCTTTTGTTATACGAACCTTCAGCAATGTAATACAGGTATTTATAGTTGTTTTATGTTGTAAAAGTGTTAATTTTCCTCAATAAGAATGCGGTGTTTTTGTATAATAATAATAATAATAATAATAATAATAATAATAATAATAAGAAGAAGAAGAAGAAGAAGAAGAAGAAGAAGAAGAAGAAGAAGAAGAAGAAACAAAATCCATGCAGTTGCAGTCATATATAAAGACGACAACATCACAGGGCCGTGATGGTACTGTGGGGGCAGCTAAATGTTTTCTCGTTGGTGAAATCCTATCAGTACACTTCACTCAGGACCCTCTGGATACCGGACCTGACACTGACATTCAAAATGGCGGTCTATGTGGTGGGAATTTGGGAAATGCCTTAATCAGTTCTTGTCTAGAAGTTATGACTTCTCCACAGTAAAATACAATTAATGTGGTCCAGTGACATGTCTTTTGTGTAGATATATGCTGCTGTGCACAGAAACGCTGTCTTTTAAGTAAACTAAATGCATTTTAACAGTAAATGAAATATATAACCTCAAACAACATTCATGCAGTCTACAGTTTTGTATGTTATAACTTAACAGCATTTCTAAACTACAGCTGCTTATTTAAATTACAAAGGACATAGTTTTATAAACTGCAAACACTGTAATACTTGCATGAAACAGAACTGTTGATATTGAGGTTGACACTGATTGAGTTCACTCAAAATTACGTTTCACTATTTACACTGTTAATCACACTGTACGTACACAATATTATATGCACAAAATATACACTGGATGGCACGAAATGGCTTGTTTACAGTAATTATCTATTAAATTTAGAAGCTTTATAGTTACTTTTGCTTTCACTGAACGCTTTTCATTTATAAGTTTGCAATAATTATTCAAAACTATACCACTTAGCGACTTATAGCATCCTTTACTAGTTTTTGCAGAGAGTCCACACCGACAGACTGAAATATAACAAATAAGTAGTCTTAAACCAGCACTGCAAGTGAAATATATGAAATACATAACCTTAAACAGCATTGCAAAACAACATTCATGCACTCTACTGTATTGCATGCAACAACGTAACAGCATACATACGATGGCTGAATTAAAACAAACTGTCAGAAATGCACCATTTTGCAGTTTAACCACTTTCTTGGAACCGTTATAAAAGAACCACCGTAACGGAATTTATCCTTTCTTATAACTAAGTCGGAAACAACGATGTATGCATACAGGTGAATCCTTCGAAGGCGTAAAGTGTTTACGATTTATGAATATTAACCGTTTTCTTTTAAATCTTTATATTTTGGAAATATGAATGGCAATACTCCGGTATATGAGAATAACTGGGACTCATTATACACATACACTCTCAAATACTCATAATTGTTTTATTGTATCTCACAAATATACATAATTTAATATTTTTATAACTCAAATTAACACTGTAATATAGCATGTTTTAAAATATTTATCACAATTATTTGCACCTCTATTCATTATAATCAAAGATCGATTTACATCCGGAAACATAATGGCGTTGTAATGTTTTAGGTTAAGTATATTTACAACCAATACGTCCAAACTGTAACAATTTCTTTATTTCATCACAGTAACCGTGACACAAACTATATTCTCAAGTAGGTAAATTAAAAAATGTATGATTATACTTTACATTTAATGTAGCCATAATCTACATGTAATATATTAGTAAACATAAGTAACACTTGGAAAGTACACGGCACTGAAAACGCATGACTGGGATTATTCCCGTTTCCCAAATTGCTCAAATAAAGGTTTTCAAACACTATTGCTTCGCTAATGTGATTACAAACTGCCGCAGTTACTAAAATACTATAAATCACAGGCATCGGAAACACAACACAGCAGTTAGCGAGTGTAAACACCTCAGGGATCACCACCAACTACCGCCGCCATTTTTCTCAATCTCGAACCCAGTGTCAGGTCCTGCTTCACTGCTTTTCCACGCGCGCCTTTTCGTTATAGACTCAGTAATGAAAATAAACACGACGAATCAGTTATTAACTGTATTTGAAATGTAACCCTGTCAGCATCTAAGCTTGTCATCACGCCGCTTGTTTTACTTGGGCCCTCCCGGTTCTTTATGATAGATTTAGGAATACCAAATATATTCTACGGGTCTAAGTTGATATTTGTTTAAAAAGTGAATAAATAATAGAATATTATAGATTATCACAATTTCCTACGCCAGGTTGTGTTTTATGGGCATGTTTTTAACATGTAGAGTACATTTAACCTCTTATAGCCCGGTGTACTATATTTGATACAAGGGTGTTTTTGTTTTTTTAAGATTTTAGGTGTAGGAGCATGAGGACGGAAATAAAACAAAGATGATACAATGTTGTGTCCAGACGTGCACTGAAGTGAAACATGGATTCTAAGGAGCCGAGATAAAGGGCGCTTAGAAGCAGCACAAATGCGATTTATGCTAAGACAAGAAGACACAGATGAGAAACCAAGATATTCTATCTCGGTTGGGGGAATTAAATATAATAGATTAAATATGTAACTACTAGAAAGTACCACGTGAAGAGAATGTCACCTTGTAGACTTCCAGAGCTATCTCTGTTTTATAAACTAAAGGAAACCAGAGATCTTCGCAGAAGATGCAGTGATCAACATTTTAAATTAAATATATTAGCCTCGGAACAGGCCATAGGCGTAAACCTTGGCAGGGAAGAAGAACAAGAAGAAGATTTTAGGTTTTTAATGGGTTTTCTTTCTGATTTCATATTATACTAACCTTCAACACTATAATACAGGTATTTATAGCTAAGATATTAATCTTTTTGTTAAGAAGAAGCAAAATGCATGCAACTGCAGTCAAATGTCAACATTTCCAAAACTTTTCTGCTTGTAAAACGTAAACAAAAAGCATGAAAAAAATATTATTGACGCCATGACATGAAGGGATTCAACGCGCGTTAAGCGTAAAGTATGTGAAAGGACCGGTTTTGTTCACTCTTGCGTCTTGGTAGCAGTTGGCAGGACCGACAAGGGTGACGAATGCAGCTAATTGTTGCGGTATGCTTTGATGAGTCGCTGAGCTAAAATGGAAGTTTACAGGATTGCACACAGAGTTAGCTTTGCTGTAAACATACATAAGTTGTGTTATCATAAAGCCTTGGTGTTATCGCGAGGTTAAATAGTAAACTTGTTCAGTGACGAGGAAGGTTACAGTTGTCAAACAAATAACACAAAGAGTGCATGTATTTGGACACAAGGGCGTCAGGTACGTATCAATTGGGTGACACGTCTTCTTTACAACAACAGACTTGTGCCCTTCACTGCCTCTGTGGTCCCGGCTGGAAGGTGGCAACTCTTCTTTACAACAACAAACTTGTGCCCTTCACTGCCTCTGTGGTCCCGGCTGGAAGGTTGGAACTCTTCTTTACAACAACAGACTTGTGCCCTTCACTGCCTCTGTGGTCCCGGCTGGAAGGTGGCAACTCTTCTTTACAACAACAAACTTGTGCCCTTCACTGCCTCTGTGGTCCCGGCTGGAAGGTGGGAACTCTTCTTTAGCCAAGATTATTACTTATCCTTCCTAGAGTCTGTAGGATTAGGATTCTAAGCGGGGGGGGGGACTTAGCCCCTCGACCTAAGCACATCTTTGGTGCCTATGCCCCGGGAGGAAAGGATGAGGTGAGAGGAGACAGGGAAGGCACAACAGGGTCCTCTCCCCTGGGGGGAGACCGTCCCAATCCGGGGATGAAAGGTGAAGGAAATGGAGGGACAGGAAAATCGGGGAACTTAAAAACCCCAAGGGTGAGGAAGGTAGGCCGCGGGGGCCTCCCACAGAGTCATCCCGCTCGGGTAGGGCTTGTAAGTGCGGATTTAATGTAAAACCCCAAGGGTGAGGAAGGTAGGCCGCGGGGGCCCCCCACAGAGTCATCCCGCTCGGGTAGGGCCTGTAAGTGCGGATTTAATGTAAAACCCCAAGGGTGAGGAAGGTAGGCCGCGGGGGCCCCCACAGAGTCATCCCGCTCGGGTAGGGCCTGTAAGTGCGGATTTAATGTAAAACCCCAAGGGTGAGGAAGGTAGGCCGCGGGGGCCCCCACAGAGTCATCTCGCTCGGGTAGGGCTTGTAAGTGCGGATTTAATGTAAAACCCCAAGGGTGAGGAAGGTAGGCCGCGGGGCCCTCACAGAGTCATCCCGCTCGGGTAGTGCCTGTAAGTGCGGATTTAATGTAATACCCAAAAGTAACAGAATCTTACAGCTTTACGCCGCTGGAAAGCAAGTGAACGTTTTGCTGACGAGCAATTATTTTTGAAGTTCCGCCGACGTGATGCAAGATGTTAAAGGTGGCATATAAGTGGAGGATAAGAATCCTTACATTCACATGAGTTTCTTTATTTTAATCTCTGTTCTCCAGGCCATGCGTACCAAAGCTTCTTGTTAATCGAGATAAACGTTTACAGAAATAGTTGTGGGTACAGGACAGCATGTGACAGTCAAATGTTTATAAAACGAAGAGCTAGGTGCTCGTGTGACATCACGAGATGCCGACTTAGCGCTTCTAAACATGTATGTTACGTATTGGAAAATTCAGACAAACAGTAACAAATATCTCGGAAATGGTTAATGCCACAACAAAGTTGTGTGTTTTAAGCAGATCTACCTTTTTTGTGTAGAGTTTTTGTGCATTCGCAGGATTTAGCAGTTATACAAAGTCATTCAGAACAAAGACATTCCCAGAAAACTCAACGTGTACGTTTTATTTGCCATGTAAATAAATATGTTAAACATACGGTGTTTTAAGGAAAATCCTTACAACCATTTTTGAGAGAATAAAAAATAATGAACATTTTACACGTACTTTGGGGTGAGGGGATTTTCTTAAAAATCTTCGTGTCGCATTCTTAGGAAATTCTGTTAAACTCCAAGTTTGGTATTTAATCAACTTTTCATTCTGAGTAATGCTCACACGCGCGCGCGGAGCTTTTTCCAAAGATGCTTGTTTTGGATTTAGGAGCCTCAAAACGTATATTTCCGTGGAATTTCGATCGATTATTTTGGATGGAATATTATACTTCCTGTTACCTACTATAAGAAAATGACAGAGAAAATTTAAAAAGAATATAAGTTACATATTTATTTCACAAAACTATTTTGAAAGCAGCCCGTTCCTGCTGAAATACCTCAAAATTGCTTGCTGCTGAACATTTTCCGCTCCCTGTTTTGTGTGATAGCAGCCCCATAGTACTTTTACTCTTGCCTTAAAGAATGTGGTGCAGGAAGCTAAGGATCATATAGGCACATACACTTTATAATGATAGATTTTATAAATATTTTTGCATTAACTATTTGCGCTCTGACAGTATCGAGATTTTAAAATACTTAAAGATGGTTACGTTATTTTTTATGCTTTACAAATCGCCCATCATTACTGGGCAATGCTGTCGAACCCGTGACGTGTAGCGAAAGTGATTCTGAAAGTTCTAGACTATCGTTCCAAAGAAGGCCAAGTGTGTTACTTCAGCAGGAAAGGTGGTTCTGGAAGTGGCGTTGGTAGACTACCTGGAAAAAGACAAAATCTTCAACAGGAAGTACTATACAGCTTTTGACGAAACAGTTGAAGCATGGCATGAAGCTCAATGTCTGTATTTGTTAAAGAAAAAAGCTATTTTCCACCAATACTAGACACATTTCTTCAACTGTTATCACAAAGTTGCATGACTTGCACTTAGAACTGCTGCCACATGCACCATATTCACCAGATTTACCTCACATGTGGAGATTACAAACTCTTAGTTTGGGTCAAGTCACGTTATACTGAAGTTATAAAGGTATTAAGACTATTGTTGATGAAATGTATGGATTTGAAAGGCGGCTATGTTTAAAAAACAAATGTTGGGTTAAAACTCTTGTGTTTTCTTTATCAGATCGAGAAGTTTTCGAACAACCCTTGTAGTATTAAATATTTATAGGCCATCTTGGTCTTTCTTCCAATCCAACCGATCACTCTGACCATGAAATGTACAACGAGTAACGCTGTAAAACTGTGGAGTTGTTAACACACGTGATTTATCCTGAAGTACGGTAGAGAACTGTGAACACATAGCATGTTGAATCTTGTGATACATGTTGATTTGGTTACAAAAAAAGGTGACTCACGCAGGAACGAGGGGATGTAGCTCCGCCTTCTACAAGCCTCACTTTATAACCCCCCTTACACACATTTAGCAATTTGCGAATTTGGCGGAGCATAACACTGTCAATCAGCTGTCTATTTCTTGCTAGTTGGTTGCGTTGACAATAATAGTCATAATGGCAATAAGAGTCCATTTGTATAAGGATGCTGTATAACTACAAGCAGGGGCGTGCCATGGCACCACCTTAATGAAATGCATATTTGAAATTATCTGTATACTCTACGACTACATCAAGAATACTTATTATTCTTAAAGGCGCAATGAAATAGCTTGTCTATAATAGGAAACCATAGACGCTGAAGGAAGCGACTGCAAATTGCGAGTTTGCAACCTTATTGTATTATTATTCTATGGATCCGTGCCAGCTTTCACTCTGGACTCTAGCAGGATTGGAGGGGCAAGACGATAGTCCGTATTCGTAGCAGTTAGCTCCTGTCACGGTTTATCTTGACGGCACACGTGAATTACAAGTACCAACTTTATCGTGCACCTACAACAAAGTGTGCTATACTGAGACGTGAGAAATGATAACACCTACCAGAAAATCTCCATTGCTATATCATAGTCGCCATTAATTTTCCATTTTTATACTTGAAATTAAATTAAGCAGTCCAGTAGACGTTGAAAGAGAAGTGAAGAATCTACAGACAGCACCAGCGCGCGTGGTGTTCGCTTAGTTTCATCAGTATGTGTACCTGTGCTCTATAACAGTTCGTGGTGTAGTGGTTACCATGCTAGCCTCTAGGTCGCGGGTTCAAACCCGACGGAGGGCGATGGATTTTTTCAGAAGTAAAAATCCTTGGCATGCCTTCCTTCGAAAGGGAAGTAAAGCTGGTGGTCCCGTGTCGTAGATTTACGGCATGTAAAGGGTCTTTCAACAAGAGTGTCCTATCTTTAACATGTGATAGCTGCCGTTGTTATTGAGTTACAGCAGTCATGTGGTTACAGTTGTTATTAACAAATAGCCATGGAAAGTTACAGCATTCAGCAACGCGTAGAAATTGTGAAAATTTATTATTAAAATGGATCATCTGTTCGCCAAACCTTCCGTGTATTGCGTGAAGTTTACGGTGTGCATAATCGTCCCTGCGAGAGAACGATTCGGCGTTTGATCGATAAATTTGAAAGAAGTGGTTCTGTCAGCGATCAAAGAACGCCTGTACGTAATCGACGTCAGCGCTGCAACGAAAACATAGGCGCCGTTCGTGAGAGTGTACGCGAGAACGGAAACAAATCAATTGCTCGTCGAGCGCAAGAATTGGGGCTTTCGCCGACCACAACTTGGCGAATTCTGCATCTGGACTTGAAGTTTCACGCTTACAAAATAATGTTAACTCAAGAACTAAAGCCCAACGACCATAGGTTGCCCCGTGTATTCGCTAACTGGGCTATGGAGCAATTGGAAGCTGACCCGGATTTTTGTCGAAAAATCATCTTCAGCGACGAAGCCCACTTTTGGATGGATGGTTGTGTTAAGAAACAAAATTGCCGCTATTGGAGCAATCACAATCCAATGCAGATTCAAGAACTGCCACTTCATCCCCAAAAGGTTACTGTGTGGTGTGGATTTTGGTATGGTGGAATCATTGGTCCAAGATGAAGATGGAGAAGCTTTAACTGTCAATGGAGAAAGATACCGGGCTCTTATAAGGGACTATTTTTGGTCTCAATTGGATGGTATGGAGCTCAGAAACATCTGGTTCCAGCAAGATGGTGCCACATGTCATACTGCTCTCGAAACAATCGATCTTTTTAAGGAGAAGTTCGGAGGTTTCATCATTTTCTGTGGTGGTGATGTTAACTGGCCCTCGAGGTCATGTGATTTAACGTCGTTGGATTGCTTCTTGTGGGGTTATGTTAAATCTCGAGTTTATGTCAACATGCGAGAAACAGTAAATGATCTTATGAATAACATCACGCGTGTTATTCGTGAAGTTGGACCTAATTTACGTTCTTCTGTCATTGAAAATTGGGTCAACCGTATACGCGCAACCCAACGAAGTCGCGGCGGTCACTTAACTGATGTTCTCTGTAATGACATTAATTGTGTTCCAAAATAAAAAAAAGAAATAAACCTCTATCATTTATAGAACGTGTTTTATTTAAGTTCAAAGATAGGACACTCTTGTTGAAAGACCCTTTAAAAGAACCTCAAACCTGATAAAGAGGCCTCTGAGCAAATTTCCGGTCTTTCACGCCCCATATAGAATGGGATGCCAAGGATCACAGTAGTTAAGGAGCGTCCATAAATAAAACTGCAATTATTTTGTTTTGGTAAACCATAAGAGATAGACAAAATTTTACTACACAAAATATGTATATCGCGTTAAAATACACAATTTATGTCATATACCTTTGTTTTGTTGAGTGAACCATTTTCGAGGTATTGCTTGTTATTCCGTTAAATTTTCCAATACTTATACTTGTTCTCAAATGGTAATTCGTTATTCATTTTTATGTCCTGGACATACAAAGAGAATGGAATGCTCCACATAGCAACCAGTTCTTAAAATATTTGATTATCGCTTAAAGCCTACGAATTCCCCTTGCATCTATAAGAAAGTTAGCAATAAGATTAACATCTCGATTAACATGAAGCATATGGAGAATAAGCGTTTGTAAAAATAGTTTGTACAAGAGTAGAGAAAGTCATGTGAGTGTAACACATCAGGATTTTTTTAATCACGTATCTAGTGAGTAGAGGAACTATGTGAATGTATTACAGCAGATTTTCTTCGGCAAGGCTTCCACAACTATCTAAGCAAGCCTTATTATCGCGTCGCTATGACTGATTTGAAACACTTTACAAGAAAAAATCTGAATAAATTAATGATGCGTGAAACCAAAAAGCCTCTCTTAAAGAATTCTACGTTTTAAAAAAAGATTTGTTTGTTAACGACGCTTTCAATTGCCAGGATATCAGCGCCGCCGGTGTGCCGGAATTTCGTCCCGCAAGAGTTCTTTTACATGCCAGCAAATGACATGGGACTGTCGCCTTTAAGCACACTTAAAAACCATTGGGCTGGGCCGGGTTTGAACCCGCGACCTTGTGATCAGAAGGTCGGCGCCTAACCAACAGACATTGATTGGTGTAAACAAGTAGTGTTAGCGACTCGGAGGGGTGGATGAGAAATGAGTTAGCTGCAGTACTGGAATGCACAGCAGCCACAGCTTTTATGTGAAAGGAAACTGTAGAATTATGTCGCCAATTGGATGTATAGTGGCGGCTGAGGCATGAATACAGTGCCAGGAATACCGCCCCCAAATTGTTACGATATAACAGCGCCACCGCGCCATTTTTATATGCTTTCCTCCGAGTTAGTACCGTAACCACTACCCAGGTGGCGGATGGTTCATCGCTAAGAATAACTCTCCGTTAACTAAAGGTGCTAATACGAACTTTGCCCTGACTCCTAGTTAATATCTAACCAGAGATTGTAATACAGGCACCTAATTGTAGAGGCACTGTTATAAATTAAAATATTAAATTGAGTTTTATTTATGGACGCTCTTTAGCTGCTGTGGTCCTTGGCGTCCCATTCTATATTGGGTGTGAAAGATCGGAAATTTGCTCAGAGGTCTCATTATCAGGTTTGAGGTTCTTTTACGTGCCGTAAATCTACGACACGGGACCACTGGCTTTACTTCCCTTCCGAAGGAAGCCATGCTAAGGATTTTTACGCCCGAAAAATCCATCGCCCTCCGCCGGGTTTGAATCCGCGACCTCGAGAACTAGAGGTTAGCATGGTAACCACTACACCACGGAAGACGACTTACGGACGGTTTACCATTTATACCAAAGCCATTCACAATGAAGAGGACTGCACAGGCTGTTCTCAGAAAATTAAAGCTACACATTTTATTTCTTATTAAATATCTTAAACAGTGGTACTTTAATGAAAATAATTAGTGCCATTTTTGAGAAAATAACAAATAAAGAAAAATGTTCTATATAAAGGGTAGTTAGAGGTTGCGGGGTGGAGGTCCCTATAAATGTTTGTATCGCATCCTTGGCAGATGCTGAACTTAAATACCAAGTTTGGTATTTAACCAACATTTCATTTTTGAGTTATGCACTCCGATCACAGACACGGACCTTTTTCCAAAAATATATTTTGTAGAGTAGGCGGCGCCGTGGCGGAGTGGTTAGACCGCTCGCCTCCCACCGAGGCGACCCGGGTTCAATCCCAGGGACCTGCATGTGGGATTTGTGGTGGACGAAGCGGCGTCTGGGCGGGTTTTCTCCGGGCTCTCCGGTTTCCCCCGCCATTCATTCCACCAACTGCTCCATCATCACTTTTCCTTTCATCCATTTCAGCAACATTTCGTTTCATCTACTTCCTTCACCCATCCTGGATGCTCTGTCTGATCCATGAGTGTCTGCTCCTCGACGGGCCTCTGACCCCAGGCACCCGCTTGTAAGTCCTGGGGAGTGTAAGTCCTACATAAGGGGAGGGTAAACAGATAATGAATGAATGAATATTTTGTAGAGTAAAGGGGGCTTAAAAATGTGTATTTGCGGTGAAATGTGTGTATAAAATGTGATATGAAGTTGTCCTGTTAATGGGGTAAGTGGCAGGGCAAGCAAACACGCACCGTGTGATGGTAGAGTACACGGCTCCTGCACTGTCTAGCGTTATCATAGAGCCGGATTTCTATGTACACAGAAGCATTCAAATCTATGGGTACACAGCTTTGAGTATTGAATTAATCGACACGGCAGGTGGAATTATTCACTATTTTGTGATTCCACTGATGTGTTATGGTGTGTTTCATACACAGTACACGAATGTGTATTATTCAGCATGTGTTTTCCCTTAAAAGCGTTACGTTACCTTGTGACACAAGTACTCAAACAGCAGTAAAACACAGTAAAGGAGGGAATGTTGACGTTTATACGTTTAGAACTCCTTATTCGTGTCATACAAGCAAGTTCGGCTACAAGTGGCCACAGTCCAAATGGGGAGGCGACTCTAGAGAAATCATCGCATGAACAAAATACGACATGTGGAGAAGCTGCACACAGAAATCCGTTCATTGTCATCCAACGCTATAAAATGACGAATACCATTGTCAATAAGCCCAGGAAAGGTGCTGCACCAAAACTGACTTCTAGAGATTAAAGACAAGTGGTGAAAATGGCGAAGCAAAATTCCAGAAATTGGAGCAACAGAAATTGGAGCACATTTTGGGAAGGTGGTTCATGAAAGAAAGGGTTCCGAATAGCACTAGTACAATTGCAGAACACCAAGAAAACATTGAATAAACAAGGTAAAGGTTTAGTATTTGCCAATGAGTATGTAACGAAGAACAATGAGTTCTGGGATCGTGTCTCATGGTCAGATGAAAGCAGGTGATGGCCGATTAAAGGTGTTGAGACAGAGGAATACTGAGTGGGGATGTATGGCGTCAAGTGGTGAGCTACCTTTTATTGATGGCAACATGATTACAAGAACATCTGAAGAGAGCGCTCAAAAACTAAATCTTGGAAATCATTTTTATTTCAAGTCGATCCTAAGGACACTTCAGAAGTTGCTGGGTTATGGATCATCTACACCATATCACCCCATACACTCAAAAGACCACCTTAATCACCCGATCAGGAACATCTGGCAACAATTGGAAGATAGGATCAGGAAACACCACATCACAAGCAAAACAAGACTGAAAGGTTTTATTCGGAAGAATGGAGTAAAATTGCTTTAGACTTAACTAACAAGCACGTACATTCAATGTCTAGCCGTTTGCCAGCAGTTACTCGTAGGAAAGGCATGATAACAGTACTACAGTGCTGTGTTTTGTTTATTTCAATACTTAGGTCCAACTTTTGGGAGAACTTTTTTCACTTTTCATTACGAAAATGTAGTTATGTTTAATTCAACTAAATACTGTGACATTTAAAATGAAATAAAGGTGTGTTAAAACATAGAAGATATTTGTTTATTTTATTGTGTATGTTTTGGCGTTTAAATGTCCTCTTTTAGTAGCATAATGTTGATATTTAAATACTTCTGTCGCCTCGGTATATTCAAACAGCAAAATATTCGTGTTACCAACACGAGTAAGGATGTATGTACCCCGCCACACTTAGCGCCGCAGGGAAACCACAGGATCCTCTGGTTTCGGAATTTAATCCCAGATTACGCTAGTGTAACTGTTTGAACTGGTTCATGTCAGCGTTCCTGAAAACATGTATTCGACACTAATATTGATCATGTTGTACAATTTTTTACCTCATCTCACCCCCTCCATGCTGAACTTGGGCTTTACTGGAATCGGGAATGTCAGTGTTCATCTGAGCGGCCCTGAAGGTACCTATGGATTCGACACTAATATCGACCGTTTCTGATTATTTCTACACGTCACCCGCCATAGCGTATTGTTTCCCAGATTGTAGCTCATATGTGCACCGGGTCTGATTGAAATTGCTCCGGGCGTTCCAGAGTTTTGCGGGAACATAGTACATTGTATATTATGGGGCTATAAGTTCTGTTACAAACTTTAGATAGATACTGTACCAGGTGTTGAAGCGATCAGATAACACGCCTCTACCTTGTACTTTGTTGACTTCAACTGCAGCTAGTTAAAGGTTTAGTCATGGATTGGGGAGGTTACGAAAACGTGTTGCAGTGGTAGCCTTTCATAAGCTCAGGAAATCGCCATCTGAGATTTTCGAAACACGGAAAAAGCTGAATATGAGCGGGATGTTTGTGTACCACAATCTTGAGCGCCTTTAATGGAGCTGGTACAATTGCTGACCGACCAAGATTGGGTCATCCAAGACCCGAGACACTGGTAAAGCATCGGCGACACGTGTTAGGAAGCAAACATTGTTGATTCGTGAGAGAAACACGTCTAGGAGACCAAAGTCCAGACACAAGACCTCGGGTCGAAGGCTTGTTGCCGGGTACTGCACTTTTCCTAACTCCAGGAACTTAAGCAGCCTACTTGAGCATTATGCTAACAACAGATATAGAAAAAATGTTCACAATTGAACAGAGGTACAACTGCCAGAATGGCTCAGTGTATACAGAACTTCTGAAGAAACTCGTGAGCGGGGTCCCAGAAGGACCTAAAACTGGCCTTCTAGCAGCCCTGACCTCATCCCCTTGGATTACAAGCTGTGGTCTGTGCTTGTAAGAAAAGACACCCAAATATTGACTCTCTCAAGCGATCCCTGAAGTCAGCAGTGGCGGAGTTCCTCGTGGAGACACTGCTGCTACTATTGACTATAGACATGGGTCGTGTATCGTGGCAAAGATCATTTTGAATAATAATATGTACATTTAGCACAACCAGAGTCAAACTAAAAGAACAGTATAATACATTGTTGCCACTATAAAGAAAAAGCTTTGTAACAGACCTTATGGCTAGACTAGGTACATATATTGATTGTGGAGACTATATCATTACTGATTAGCTAAAGGGAAAAATGATGAATTAAAACCACATTGAAGAGCAAAATATGCATTTTAACAACAAAATTTAAAATATTAACTTTCTACTGGAATATTCATATATATTGTGGCCGCGCACGCGCCGCTACCTGCGGGCCGCCTCCCTGCATGGGGCCTGCGACGGTCCTTCAGAACAATAGCCAGCGAGGAAACAACAGAACAACAGCGAGTGTGGAATAAAAAGCCCCTTTATGTGCCGCTTACTTGTTCCGGAACCCTCGTTTCGGCGTGTTCTAGTAGGATCTTGTTCTCGAAAGTTCTGCTTTGTATGCGAGACCTATATAAGGGACTGATGTCGCCAGCACGAGCAGTGCTGAGTTCAATTAGAGTTGTGTTCTATTAGAAGTGAAAAGTGCAGTTTAATTTTGAGTTGTAACTCAGCAGTCAGTTGTGCTTTGATTCGACGGCTCAGTTGTGTTGTATTCCGAGTGCGTGGCAAAGTGACTCAACTGTAATGTTTGTGCTACGTTGAGTGGTAAATAAAGTGTGTTTTCGCGGTAACGGGTGTTCTCATTTGTTACATTATTTTATTTTATACATTTATACATATTGTTTACTTATTTACTTTAGCTACTTAATTTAGAATTAGTTATTAGTTTTATATATGTATATATACAGGATGAATCACCTAAAACTTGCACCGCAAATATTTCGGAAATGGAAAGTGCTACTGATGTTGAAGAAGATGGTTTGCTTCTTGTGAATATGTTTACGTAAATATGTTTTTAAACTTGAAGAAGTAGATGTGTTATTACGTATTGTTTAAAACTTGAAGATGATGTATGCTTACGTAATTGTAGTTTACGTAAGATTTATTTAGTTGCATTTAAGGAGTTCCTGGAACACGCTTTGGGCGTCGGTTTGAATTTGTTGATTACGCAATATGCTGCTACGTATGAGAAGCTGATTTTAAGATGTGTTTTTGTTATTACACTCCAAGTTTTATACTATAATATTTAACGTTGTTGTTAACACTGCTTCTATATATTATTTATGTTTGAATTTGCCTCGGCTGCGTCAGTAATGTTTGTAGAGAGATGTGTCTTAGGCAGGGTGCGGTATGACAATGATTGTAGAGATCACAGAATTTTAAGTTTTTAAATTCACTTCTTTTATTAATTCATGCACATTTTTATAAAGCACTACACTTTTTAAGAACTGTGAGAATCTTTAATACTTTCACTTAGCGCGTATACACATTTTACGATTCACTCGTAGAGAACACGTCTTACATCTGTTCACTACCAAGGCTTGCCAGCAACTGAGCAACTTTCAACGGTTAAAACTCGTAAGCTTCGGTATTTCAAGTCTCTGATTGGCTAATTCTAGTCCAATAGAATATCTGCATTTTACTTAAATTTTTCCTTGCTATTGATTCGCTAATTTTAAACTGTTACTGAATTTACCTTATCTTTGCTATAATCATGACTGGTAACTTTTCAAACCCTTTAACTCATTATTGCTACAAGGTGACCTCATTGTTAGCAACTTAAAACTTACTATTCTCACAGCTCTTGCATTATTAAAGTATATAATGTATTCACATAACATTAATAAATCATGTTTACAATAAAAATAAGCATTTGCAATGACTTACATACAATTCAAATAATTATTACATACGTATTGTTTCAAGGCGGGCTGTTATTGAATTTACTTATTGTAAAATACAATTGAAATTATTTAGGTATTAAAATACTGCCTCAATGTGCAGTTTTCACAGCATTGATTGGTAGTCAGGGGCTCGTACATTTAGCCTATAAACAGATTTTAATAATACTGAGAAAGTGTATTTTTTTAGCAAACATATAATTTTTTAAATGGAACAATGCCTAATTGCATCAACAGAATAAAGGTAGGGTAAATTAGAATGTCAGTGGTGAAGTGGAGTGTGCTGGGGTGCGGCCATCCAGGACACCTAGTTAAGTACTGTCCACACCAAGCTGACTAGCAGGCAGGAAACGAATAAGCACTGGCGTGGCGAGTGGGTGCCTTGGGCAGAAAAATCGATGACAGCCTCGTCACGGCGGCTGGATACAAGGGAAGCTGTGTCGGGTACTAGTCGACAGCCGTAATCAGATCTAGCGTGGCGAAGGTGGAAACTGAATCGGCCCTACCTTGCCTGAGGAGAGGGAGGCCCTGCTGGAGTTGACCCTAGTGCGGAGCATCGTAAGGCTGTGGGTGTTCGTCGTGGGCATGGCTGAAGATGTGATACTGGGGCTGGTCCTCAGGAACCACCAGGCGACGGTCGACGTCGGCAGGAGAGTCTTGAAACTCGGTCGAGACGAGGTGACGCTCCGAAGCCGCAACAAACATCCGGGGATCTGCAGGGTGATCCTGACAAAGGATGTAGATGTGCCCGCAAGAAGCGAGGCGGTGCTCAAGGAACCTGGTTTTGGATCGGAAGACACCATTGTGTGGACTGTGCGTCGTCCTGAGGAAGCTGTGTGACCGCGCGCTGTAGGCTGCCTCCTGACCCGGCCGTCAGAACAATAGCCAGTGTGTAATATAAAGCCCTTTTATGTGCCGCTTACTTGTTCTGGAACCCTCGTTTCGGCATGTTTTAGTAGGTTCTTGTTCTCGCAAGTTCCGCAGTCGCCAGGACGAGTAGTGTTGGGTTCAGTTGATTTGAGTGTTGTTAGAAGTGACAAGTGGTCAGCGCAGTTTAATTGTGAGTTGTAACTCAGCAGTCAGTTGTGTTGTATTCAAGTGTGTGCCAAAGTGACGCGATGCCTTGTGGCAAACAGTAA